>NW_004624765.1:10558448-10593614 GCF_000247695.1 Heterocephalus glaber | reverse complement strand
TCCAAGAGGGAACCCGGGAAGAATGTATTTCTGGTTTCTCCTTTTTTCATCAAGTAAACAGTTTATCAAAATGATGGAATATCTTTGACAAGTTCATTTTCTGTCCACCCCATGCTCAGAACATCACCGAAATAGAGCAGCACCTCTAAGACATCCCTGGGGTTACAGAAAGCCTTACAAAAATGGAAATTCGGCACTAAAATGCCTAGCTCGAGTACACCCATTAGTGAATGATGGTGGTTTGAGTGTCTACAGTGACCTACTCATGATCATGGCAGCAAAGCCATGGAAGATAAAGTTTTACTTGGGTTTCTCATGCATAGGAACTTAGCCAAATTCAGAGATTAGTCTCATGGCCCTGGTCATATAGCTTCTTTGGGCACCACAGCCTCAACTTATCATTAGGCTTTATGCTAAGATGCCAGTGTTGTATCCATCAATCCTGTAAAACTGGATCAATCGCATTCAGTTCAATGAAGATGCTTGGTCTCATCTTCATGGAACCAAAAGTGTATGTTGTAAGTCAAGCAAGATACAGGATAAATTCCTAGTGTGTAATTACCAGCTCAGAGAATGTGAGTATTTCTAAAGTTCCTGATATATATTGCCAAATTGACCTCTGGCAATAATAATAAAAGGTTGCAACAGTTTATACCCCAGTCAGCACTGTTATAAATCAAGTTTTAAAACTTATGTCAATTTAATAGGTTAAAAAGTAGCAATTATGATCACAAGCTATTTTATTCACAATTCTTGTACTATTAGTGAGGTTGGATTTTTATGACATATTTATTAGAATTTGTATTTTTTTCAGTCTGTTGTAACTTATCTGATTGCCTGTCACTTCTGTTTAAGTGTTTATGTTTTTCTTCTTGATTTACTAGAGCTCTTTATATATTCAGGACATAAACACTTTGTCATTTTGGAACTATTTCAATATATGTTCAATTTTCAAACTTCTGACTTATGTTTTTTTTCTTTTGCTTTTACATATAAAAGAATATCTCCTTTTATGGGGTAATTATCCATATTTTCTCCTGGCTATTTTATGATTTCATTTATTTTGGTACTTCAACAGTAGAAATGCTTTATACACACATGTCATCCTAAGAAGGAATGCTGTTTTATAGCATACTTTCAAGCATTGTTAACTGTGATACTGCCGTAATCCTAAATGACACAGATGGTCTTGACATCCATGCTAAATGATTCTACCATCGTGGGAGTTTTCTATACTCTTTTTTGGCACACATCAACCAGAGTCAGCCTACACCTTTTTCTCACCACAGTTTTGCTCTCTGTCAGAGTTCTCGTGTCCTGAAGCACTCTGTCTGGATGCTTGGAATGTGACATGGGACCGGGATTTCAAGGTTATGGGATTAGCCAAGATGAATCTAAATGAGCCTCTTCCTTATGGCGACACTTCCTCTTGCAAAATTTGTGCCCTTCTTCTTGGCCCTCTGCCCATTGGTGTGCTTCTCTACAGGCCAGACGCGGTCTTCCCTGGGTCTTCTAGGATGTGCAGTCTGTGTCCCTCAGACCAGGATCAGAGCTCCCACCATGCTCCACAAAGACAGCGTTTTCTATACCTAAGAGTTGATATTCCAGTTTCCATGAGAACACAGCGCAGATTTGCGGCAAGGAACCTCATCTTGTAATAGTGCAGGCGCTAATTTGGCTAAACCCAAAAGAACTGTAAGAGGAGGGGTTCTCAATCCAGGCTCTGTGCATGTTTAAATGGCCCAGTGATTGGTTTCAGAGGCTCCTCACTCTCTGAAATTACATACCAAACTTCTTATGGATAATATTTTGTACCTATTCCTGGAAAAAATATGAGTGAGAGAGTTTTGTGATCCAATAAGTTGAAAACATTTTAAATTGGAGAGAAATTATTTTTTTAATCTTCACATTATAGTTCTTAATGTAGCTAGGGTCCTTTTCCAACAGAATGACAGTGTCTTCAAAGAGATTATTTCACTTGTGAAAATTTATGGAAAGAAAAGTGTCCTTGTATCAGAAAGAATGTAATAGTTCTAACAAGAAATCTCATCCAGGCGTGGTGGCCCACCCCTGTAATCCCAGCACTCGGGAAGCTGAGGCAGGAGGATCGCCACAAGTTTATGACCACCCTGGGATACATTGTAAGTCCAAGACTAGTGTAAACTATATAGTGAGACCATGTCTTAAAAAAACAGGAAGAAAGAAAACAAAAAACAAAATTTTAAAAATTTTTAAAGAAACTGCACAGATTTCATTGAGTTCCACACTGTCTTTTTGGCCTGCGATAAAAGAGAGCAAAACCTCCCCAGCACATAAATCAGAAAGCACGTTGAATTTGAATGGCATCAGTCTCCTAACCACGTGCCCTGTCTCTCTCCTCTACACTGAACCCCACCAGCAACATGAAGTGGAGAACTCGATCAAGCTCCAGAGGCCAGAACTGTGTGTTCACCAGTGCTATCTAAAGAAGGGGTTATCCATTCTTCTATATTCCCAGCTTTTGAAAATGACACCTTATTCTCATCCCAGAAAATAGAAGGGGAAAGGAAGCACTCGTGATAATGAGCAGGCAGCGAACTCCATGGAAACAAAAAGTGTGATGTCAATCCCACTTAAATTATGGAAGCATAAAAGCACAGGAAATACAAAGAAAGTAAAATATTAATATTAAACCATAGCCACCCCTGCCATATATAATTTAAATAAACAGCCCATTTAACATATGCAGGCCATTATATGTCTATATAGCTATATTGTATATAGTTTTTCATTTGCCATTGGCAAAAGTTTATATTAGAAAGGAATGGAAACATTTGCCTCTGGTGGAAGACAAATGCATTTTATTCATTCTCATTCCTAATAGCCAAATGTCCTCGAGTAAAATACTGATCAATGGCTAAAAATTTAAGGGCGGATGTATCTTTGTCTCATAATATGGATTTGTGGCCTAATCCAACCTTTTCTTGACCTTTTTGCCTAATGGTAGGATATTAATGAGAGAAAGATAGTTACATAAAACATCTGAATGTGATTTTTTTTTTTTACATATGAGCAATTTCAGGTGGCTAAAGATGGAACAAGTGAACATGAAAGCAGAAAGCTGCTCACTGTCTCAACCAAATTAGGCCTAATGGTGAGAGGCATGCGTCCTTAGGTCAAGAAGGCCAAGGCTCAAGCCAGCAGGTCTCGGAATGCAGCTGTCAGACCACCTTTTTTCCAGTCTCCATGGAAGCAACAAAAGACATTCAGCAAAAAAAAAAATTCTCAAAGAATTAACAGGGAAAGTAAAACAAAAATAACCAGATACACCAGAAGACTCTGCTGGTATTATGGAGAAGGCTAGAGCAGGAATAACAGGGTTTGGATTTTATCAACCTTACTAATAAAAGTCATTTGGCTCTCCATCGAGAAGAGCAGTTGGTACAATATGGAAAGGTTTTAAAGACCATTAATTTCTTGAAATGAAACAGCTGGCCTTATTGGCTATTAAATAATGAGCTAGATTCTCCTCAGTGCCTAAGTCATTCTCTGGCAGTAAATTAGGCATTTAGGGAGCCACATTAACTCTTTAAAATTAGACTTTGAGTCAGTGCACTTTACACATAGGAAGAAAGTTATAGGGAATCTGGCCAAAGCTGAGCAAAGGGAATGAAGACAAGATGGAGTCTGATGGAGAAAATTATACCTGTGACTTGTGTTGACTGGGAACTTCAGGTGAGAATAGGAAATGGGAAGAATCAAGCTGTGGAGTGATAGTCAAGCTATTGTTCCAAAGTTACATGAGACCATGAAGGAAAGCACAATTCTTTACTTTCTAATTCATTCAGTCAGTAAACTTTTAGTCAAACCATTCTGCGTAGCTGGTGCTGAACTGGGTACTGAGATATTCTTCAGTAAAACACGGTTCTTGGCTTCATGGATTTACAGTCTAATCTCTGGTGAAGAAGTGAAAGAGAGACAAATAAATAGACGATTCCAATCAAATTAGTGAGTGCTAATTGAATATGCATATATTGAATTTGAATTGATGTGGCGAGACAAGTAGCACCTCGTACAACATGCTAAGGCCTCCAGCCATTGGAGGGAATGGTTTGATCAGATATGCATTATGGAAAAATCTCCTTGATGATTTTATGGGGAATGAATTGGAGGGATAAGACTCAACTCAGGAAGGGCAATGTGAAGCTGTTGATGATATAAATCCCTAAGGAAGATGGTGGAATGAAGCTAAGTGGGGAATCCCAACGGGAAAGAGAACTGTGCTACTGAGCAGGTGAATTAAAATTGATGGCTGATTAGCTATGGGCACTGAAGGAAAGAATACTGTTGAACATGACTCTGGAGTCCAGGGCTCAGGCCCCTGGGTGGAGGGAGATGCTGCTCTGCTGGTGGAAACGTGGTGGTGAGACAGTTCTAGGCCTATAAGCACAATGCAACAGCCCAGAGAGTGCTAGACATCACCCATGAATCATCTAGATTCAGAAAGTAAAAATCCCGAAAACTGCATAATTCTTAGAATTTAAATCAAATCCCAGGAACAATATTTTGGTTTGCCTAGTTTTTTATCTCAAAGACACAGTGTTTCTAAACTGAGGCTCTGTGGTTGCTCACCATTAAGAATATTTGAGTGGGCTGGGAATTTAGCTCAGTGGTTCCAGCACCTGCCTCACAAGTGCATGGTCCCAAGTTCAATCCCTGGTACCAAAAAAAATAAAATAAAATAAAATTTGAGTGATGAGAAAGTAACAAATAGGAAACAGTCTTCTCTAGAAAAGCCAACTTTTTTTCCTTGGGACTATCAATAGTTAATAAGCTATGGACCTGAAAATCAAGAAATTTATACTTTGTGTGAGAAGTAGAAAATTGCACAGGTTGCAGACTAGACAAATTAACAGTTCTTTCTCTGTCAGCACTTAAAAATCTATACTATGGTTTCTTTCTATGGTATGAGGTGAAATGTGCCAACAAATTGGCTTAGATGATCTATCAGAAAATGTGGAAGAAATTATATATTGGAGGAAAAGGGAGGAATTCTTATATATTAAGAGGTGTTGACAACTTCACCACAGTGTAGCAAAAATGTCCTTAAAGATAAAACACTTATTCCAGAACTTTAGAAACCACAGTTACAGTTTTATATACTATATGCAGCAAAAGTAGTTTTTAGAAAGAAAATTGATGTCAATGTTGCTTAAACCAGTAACCCTTATGGCAGCTTCAAGGTGGGAACCTCATTCTTTAGGAATGTGAAAAGCATAAAATGAAAAGGGTGGAGAGATAATGAATTGCCTGAAGAGAACTTAGCAAAGACAGACAACAAACACGACCAAACACGTCACTCAGTATTTTTTTCCAAGTCATTGTCATCTGGTGCCAATTGCATCATGGATCTAGGAGGAGGTTTCCAGGTCAATGGCCATGAACTGCCCCAGTATATGTTCCGTGTGAACACTCTTATTCAAGGACATGCTGCATGTGCCTGTTAACGGGCCACCACCACAAACCCTAGCGAACATTTGCTCCTCTAGAGTAGTTCCACAAAGGTCTACACCAATAGTGCTTGTTTGTTCATTGACTCTCACAGAAACCTTCTGGGCATTGCTGGTAGTAAACATCCCACTTTGTAGCATATGCCAGAATCAATGAAGACTCACTGATCTAGAGTTCTTACTGGGGGCAGCTTGGGATCATTCTAAATGCTGCCTGCCAATTTAACAGGAGATCAGGACTTTCCTTTCACAGATACAGGTAAAAAGTTTTAAAATGAGAGTTTGGGGCTTAAATGTATATGACAGTATCTTATGCTTTTTTGTGTCGATAGGGAGAGGGGAATCAAAGGTAGACAGGCATGTGGAGCTGCAAGAGGACAGAAGCTACTGAGGAATAAAAACAGATGCCATACCAAAGGCAGCATTTACAGAATTACAAATAGAGCCTGTGATTTCCTTCACGTATCCTGCAAAGAAAGGGTCAGCGTGTCCTTTGTCAGCGACCCTCTCAAGCATCCTGGGTAGAAGAGAAGAGAAAGCCACCAGCTACCTCTTTGACCATTTGTTGGCTATAAAGAGAGCAAGGCATGACCCATATCATGAAACATTTTTAAAAATACTATTTTAAGAGCAATTTTAATTTCCCAACAAAATTGAGAGGCAGGTACAGAGATTATTCATAACCCCCCTGTCCCCACATGCAGAGCCTTCCTGTTACCAACATGCCCCACCCACCATGGTACACTTGTTGCTGCTAGTGATCCAGAGCTCAGGTGTACAATAATTCAAAGTTCTTGGTTTACGTTAGAGTTCTTTCTTGGTGTTGGCATTCTGTCGGTTAGGACTAATGTATAATGACATGCATCCACCTTTACAGTGTCATATAGAATAGTTTAACTGCCCTAAATGTCCTCTATATTCTAC
Organism: Heterocephalus glaber; assembly: GCF_000247695.1. The sequence goes on along the minus strand of NW_004624765.1, from coordinate 10,587,201 downwards.
CAATTCATTATGCCCCTACTCCCAACGCCTGACAAATGCTAATCTTTCACTGTCACCATAGTCTAATTTCTAGATGTCATGTAGCTGGAATCACACAGTATATATAGCCTTTTCAGATTGACTAATTTCACTTAGCAATATCCATTAAAGTTTCTTCTCTATTTTTCTCATGGTTTGATAACTTATTTCTTTGTATTTGATAATATTCTGTTGTCTGGACGATCTGTTTATTTATCATTCACCTACTGAAGGATATCTTGGTTTTGGTTGCTTCCAAGTTTTGGGCAATAATGAATAAAGCCGGTACCAACATTTTTATGCTAGTTTTTGTGGACACGAGTTTTAAACATTTGTGTGTAAATAGAAGAGAATGTGATTTCTGAATCATATGTGAAAAGCATGTTTAGTTTTGTGAGAAACCACCATTCTGTCTTCCAAAGTGACTATACCATTTTGCATTCTCACCAGCAAAGAGTAAGAATTCTCCTTACTCCTTATCCTTAGCAGCAGTTGTTGTTGTCAGTATTCTGGATTTGGCCATTATAACAGGTGTGTGGTGGGCTCTTCTTGTTTTAATTTGTATTTCCTTGATTGTACATGATATAAACTATCTTCTCATCTGCTTATTTGCCACCTTTATATCTTCTTCCTTGAAATTTGGATGTTTATTTCTTGTTGAGTTTTAAGAGTTCTTTGTATAATTTGAGTAATGATCCTATATCAGATGTGCTTTTTGAAAAAATTTTCTCCTAGTCTTTGGTTTCTCTTTTTTAATTTTCTTCACAATGTCTTTTGCAGAGCAGAATTTGTTAAATTTGTACAAATTCCAGCATATTGATTCTTTATTTCATTGATTGTGCCTTTTGTGTATCTGAAAAGTCATCTCTATTTCCAAGATCATCTGTGATTTTTCCTATTTTGTCTTGTTGGGGTTTTATTGTTTTGTATTTTACATTTAGGTCTATGACCCATTTTAAGTTAATTTTTGTGAAGAGTGTAAGGTGTATTTGATTTTTGGTTTTGCATGTGAATGTCCTGTTGTCTCAGGACCGTTAGCTTAAAAGATTATACAGTGGTACCTCAGTTCACAAACTTAATTTATTTTATGATTTGGGGGAAGATAGGAGCATTTGTGTTTGTGTGGGGAACATGGCTGCAGTTGTGTTTGTCACCTAATGTGGATTTGTGAACCAAAGCAAAATTTTGTTGAACACTGTTTGAGAACCAAATTGTTTGTGAACTGTCAAAGATCCTTGAACTGTTTTTATGTGTGTCTATTCTTTTCCATTATCTATTTGTATATTCTTTTGCCAGTAGTACACTGTGTTGAGTAACATAGCTTTATAGAAAATCTTGAAGTTGGGTGGTGTTGGTTCTACAACTTTATTGTTCTCATTCAAAATTTTATTGGATATTCTAAGTCTTCTCCCTCTGCATATGAACTTTAGAACTAGTTTATCAATATCCACAAAATATTTGCCTGAATATGGATTGGAATTGATTGAATTTGTAGATGAAGTTGGAAAGAAATGACAACTTCATAATATTGAGTCTTCTATGCATTAACATACTCTCTCTTGTTAGTGCTTTAATTTCTTTTGCTACTTTGGTTTTTTTTGGGGGGGGTTGGTACTGGGGATCGAACTCAGGACCTTGTGCTTTCAAGGCAGGCGCAGTGCCACTGAGCTAAATCCCTGGCCCATTTGCTACATTTTTAAAGTTTTCCTCATATTTTATGTGATTTATACCTAAGTGTTTCATGGAAAGGGTGCCGATGTAAATGGTATGGCATTTTTAATTTCAATTCTTCTTGTCCATTGCTAGTATATAAACCTGGTCAACCTAGTCTCCAACAACCTTATTAATTCCAGGAGGGGTGTTTTTTTTTGCCAATTCTTTCATGTTTTCTACATAAATGATCGTGTTACCTAAAAACAAAGGCAGTTTTATTTTCTCCTTTTCAATCTATATCTTTTATTTCCTTTTCTTGTCTCAATGTATTAGCTAGGACTTGAATATGCTTTTGAACTTCCTTTTTATTGTGTTTCTTAACCCAAGCAGAAAAAACATCCATTGGGGTCAAGAGAAGCAAATGCTTGAAAGAAATATTTTTCTTGTTTTTATTCTTGAAATGTGGCAGAGAAATGAGAAAACACTGTGAATCGGTACTAATTCAGAAGGCTTGATGCACAGTAAGAAACAGGAATTATAAAGGAGAAAGTAAAGTACATGAACTTTGTATTCACATCCATCTGGGTCAAATTACCAAATAAAAACCTATAAGGAATAACAAAGAATAAAACTAGAGTAAGTAGGTAACATATTTTTAAAATATTTCACAAAGATAGCTTAAAGATAATGTCTGAGAAATTTTTTCACTTCCTCTGAGATGAAAATCACTAATAGAAGTAGTTCCTTCAATAGAATCTTGACTGTGTTCATCGTGTTTCCAAGAACGTTCCCTGCTCTAGGCAAATACTTCAGCACTGTTAGTTTTTGAAGCTATTTGGGTAATCTCCTGAGTATTTTGCCTACCTTGTAAGTTAGTTCACACTCACTTATAGCTTTGCACAGAAAGATGTTTCTTTTTCTGTGGACTCTTCAATGACATTTATTCTGAAGCACTGATGAGAATAGGGTTAATTGAGATCAGATCAGGCTGCAGTTGTGTACTTAACCTTTCTGCATTGAAGGATGGATATGTAGCGTCCACCTCATGCATGGATTGCTGTCTGTATTGATGTCTATCTACTCCTCAGTGACTTCTAGCCTTTCTCTCATGCAGAATGCTCACAAAGTCTCTGCTCCATTGGCCAGCAAGCACCTGTTCTTCTGCTCATAAGGTGCAACAACTGGCCCAGGAATTGGTTTCACCCAATTTCTGCTTCTTTCTTTATCTACTCCTTACCTTGACAGATATTTCAGTGGATCCGATCAGATAAACTTCTGTATGTCAATTGACTGCAGATAAATTCCAAATAATAATTTGATAGCTAGAGTTTTATTAATATCATACCATTCAAAGCAAGAGTTTTATATCCTTGTCAATTTTATATTATGTGCATTCAAAGACAAGATCCAAAAAAGAAAAACCAGTTAGGCCATCCTCTTTCATGCACTTGTGACATTAATTATTAGCAAGCTACATAGATGTCTACTATAAAACATAAAGTATGTATCCTTATAAATTAGATTAATTAATACAAGACAGAATTACCAGAACAAATGATAAAAATAGAATTGGAAGAAAAATAATATCTGCATGATGGTGTTAAAACAGAAAGGACCCAAAATTCACCTTTTAAGATGACCACGTTACATCTGCTTTACTGTTACATAGTAATGTGATTTAACCCTGTAGAAGGTCAAAATCTATGTCATTCTTATGTAGAATTCTCACCATGACATTTCCTGTCAAATTATCTTTCTTTTCTGTTTTTTAAATGAATTTTTAGCTCATCTCCCCAACTAGAAAGTATAAGCTTTTTCAGAGTAAGGACAAGGTCTTAAACTTTTGTGTAACATGTAATAGTACCTAGCTAAATAGGTAAATATTTGTTTTATAAAATTACTTATAATGATCTATGTCATAATAAAGTCTAACTACTGTAAGAATTCAAATAGCATAAAGAAAAATTAAATAAATCAGTAAAATCAATTATATAGATCAGATGTAAATATCCCTATTAAAAAAAAACAGATGTTTGAAAGCTGTAAGAAAATGTATTTTTCTTCCTAGCTTTCTGATTGCTTATTTCTCCAGGCTCTGAATTCTCTTTTCAAACCAGAAATGAAAATTGTTTAAAACCTACATTCTGGAAATGAAAATAGTAGGGGTTGGGGAGTGGGCTATGTGCAAGATAAAGAATTAGTGGGAAAATCTGAGTGACACATACAAGGGAGAAAAGAGCCACTGTGTGTAGGGAACAGGGAAAGGGGATGTTACTAGAACCTCTGCAGTAAGTCCTAGTCTCCTATGAGGCACAACAGCACAGGCGAATTAATTTATTAGACAGAAAATATAGAAAAATGAGACTTAAGAAGCTGAGCTTTGGGTCTGGTCAGTGCTGCTCTGGGTAGCAAAGACAAAAGACCCCGAGCTTGCCACCCCTTTATTAGGTACATCAAGAGTAACAAACCGTAACAGGTGGCTCAGAGGGCAGCAGGGTAATAGGTGACTCAGGGGGCAGTGGCTGCAAAACTCCTGGAACAATGAGGAACTATGCAGATGAAGATTTTGTTCCTCCCAGGATGTCTTCAGCTGGTGTAATCCTGCCCTGGAGCATCACAGCATCACTGAACCATTGAGGTTTTAGCTGTGACTAGAGGTGAAAATGGAATTGTCTCGACATGCCATAGTTGGCCTGTGGGCAGGAAAACTAGTCCTAATCATAATTTTAATTGCGAAATGATTTTTCCCCAAAATTCTGTAGAACTGCGCCCGACAACTGTGGCATGGTTTTTGCCGCCCTCGGTTGTCCTCATCTTCAGAGATGTGGTTTCCCCTAGGACCCAGAGGTACCTTTCACTATCAATTCAAAGATTCTAATAAGCCAAAAGGGCAGGGTCCCCACAGGGTGGTTTTGTACCCATTGGGAAGGCAGCTGCAGTTATCAGGCACCACGTACCACAGACCACCAAGCCTTGGGGATGGATGACAGTTTTAATTTCACTCCCCAGCAGAGGTGATATCCATCCAGCACTACTTCAAACCAATTTTGCAAATCACATTTTGTGGCTGAAAATTGGTTGAGTGCACCCATCCCATTGTGGAGGCCAAACTTCTGTGGTTCATGGTGATGCCTTTGCTAAGGGAGGACAGCTACAGAATGATTCTCTTTCCTTTAATTGAAATGACAGCGTATTTTTTCACAGATTAATTTTAAGTTACCCATGTTTCTATCCTTTAATCAAGATGATAAAAACAGCACAGATCATTTTCTGTGCTATTCTTTTCATTTTTTTCAGAGTAATAATAGCTGATAGGCTGTTGACATTTATTGCTTCACATAGCAGTTTTTATTCCAGGCATGCTAGCTTGGACTATTTATCATTTTTTTCTTAATTATTTTTAAACTTGATTTTGCCTCATATTAAAGCAAGTGAAGGAATAAGGTTTAAATCATAGGTTTCAATGAGATTCCTTTTGTGAACTTAAAGATGATACTTTTATAAAGATATTTGTCCTCCAGATTTTATCTCACACTGAAATAAGGGCCTTCTTCCTGGAAGAAATATTTCTTAAAAATGAGCACTTGCAAGAAGTGTTCATCTGTGAACTTTTCCCAATTAGAAATGGCTCCGTGCTTAAGATGCTTTAATAATGTCTGTTAAGCAGCATTTTTAGCTCATTTTATAACACATTGTGGTTTGGTGATTTATATTAAAGATTAAATGCAATAAATTTAGATCTTTTTTCAAGAATGAGGCATAGCAACTCTGAATCACCCATTTTAGCAGAGTGCCCCTGGAAGATGTGATCTCACACTATCATTCATGCCTGTAATAAAAAGGGCTTCTCCTGTCTCTTCTTTGACATCTGTAATAATGGGAATGACATGGGCATGGTGACACCGAAACAAGAGGGCATGTGGATATCGCTTCATGGTTGAGACCAAGGGTCCATGACCAGAGGACAAGATGAGGATGTGTATCCATGATTTGCCATCTCAAATTTGGCACCCAAAGCTATGGTAATACCTAATTTTTAATTACACAGAAACTCAAAGAATTCATTTCATAGCCTAAAAAAGGTGGTTTTAAATGTCTCACTGTTTGACTTCAGTTTTTAAAAGAATTTATTACAATGAGTAGAACTTTGAAACACAAATGGATCCCCCAATGATAGTCACATAAGAGAGAATTAAAAACTTCCAGTGTCCCAGCCGTTCCACAGATGGTGGTTTCATTCTTCGCTTACTCCATCATGGGAAGGAATAAGGCACTAAAATACCTTGGAAAAAGCTACTCCTTTCAATGTGACAATAATTACAATAGCCTTCTTTAGAATTATCCTGACAAGTTTAACTCTAAAATTATCCCATCTCATAGTGAGAGGGACTTGAAAGATAAAGTAAGTTTTGATTGCAATTTAAGTATAAAATACCTGGATACTTTTGCAAATGTGTATCTTAATTGAGAAAATGCTCACACTTTGAACATTTGAACAAGGTTGAGCATTAACTATTACTTTAAATGGATGACAAAACTGAATTTAACTTTCTTACAATAAAAAGATAGTGGAAGGAGGAATAACTTCACTTTGGAAGCCCATGAAAGTTGTCTCCTCTGAGGCAGCTTTTCTGGACTTGGTTTATAGCTGGTTCACACAGCTTGCCTGTATCTCAGATTGTCCAGCCCAAATCTATCCCTCAAGAGCTCAGTCCCTAACCATAAATGACTTCCCCAGCCTGTGTGTAAACCAGTGTCCTAGAACTTGAGGTGCACTTCTCACAGAAATGATGCTCTGTTTGTGAGTATGTTCCCAGATTGTCCTCTGCTGGCACTGAAGTCCTGTCCATGTGAAGATCCTTTTGTAAAATATTGTACCATGAGACACTGGCTGACACACCTGCTCCAGCATGAGCATCCCCTCCAGATAATATCCTCAGGATAATTCATATGTTGTTGTCTTGACACACCAGAGTCTGATACAGAAATGAAAAGTAATGAAAGGAAACAGAATGAGGAAACATTACTTTTAAGAATATCATTACAATGCTGATAATTAAGGCAGAAAATATAAAATTGAATAAGTAATTATGTTTCATCTATTTTAATAATTGTGCTTGAGAAAAAGCAGGTTGACTAGGAGGATGAGGGAGTATCTGGAAGCTATGTTTGCAGTTCTGAAGGAAGCATCTGGCCTCTGTCCATGCTGATGACTCTGGTTCCTTTGGGACATTCTTTGTCTTTGAAAATGCTGTGAACTAGTGTAGATTATTGCCTTCTTCTTGGATGTGTTTGGCAATAGAACAAAGAGCAAATGGAACCAAGAGAAACTAGGAGAGATTTTCTTGAGGTGTCTGGGGAGGAGTGGGAGAGGTCGTAGAGGAAGGAGGGATCACGGAAAGAAAGTGGTGCTGCCTCTGATGGAGTTAACTGAGAAGTTTATTAGTGACACTCCTAGGGAAAGTGGATGTGCTTAGTGCTCTTGATGACTGAGGCAGGCAAGGAAGAAAAGAAGTGGTGAGGAAGTTGCTAGCAGTTACCTGGTGAAGCTGGTGAAAGGGGCACCAAAGCCAGCACAGCTGGGTTGTTGAATTGGCTGTTGCTCAGATATCAGGGAAAGGAGGCATGTCTGATGGGAAGACATATGGGTATTTAAATATTTAACCTAATTGTTTAAAAATAAAACTTGTTACAAAAGTATGGGAAATTGATTGTTCTTGATTTGTACAGGGGAAAAATGCACAATACCTGCTCCCCAAGTTTATTTTTTGTGAAATGAAATTTAGAGCAGTTCTGGTGGCTTGGAGCCTCTATGTGACCAGTTCTGTGGCAATACCTGTGTCATGAGCTTAAAAGTCTGCTAGAAATAGATGGGAGCATCAGAGATGTTCACTTTTGATTCTGGAACTCAGAACTTACCTGCATGCAGGCCAGTGACATCGGAGGAATTAAGAGATGGAAACCATGTGCAAGGGAGAAGTTAATCTTAAACTCTGTGTGGGAATGGAGGCAGACACACACTGTTCAGGAAGTGTTCGATTATGCACATCCCAGGAAGGGCATAGTGGCATGGTGGATGATGGCAGCCTGCATCTATTGTTCACTGCGTCTTAAGTCATATGCTAAGTCATATACTCTTTTAATCCTCACCACAGCCCAGTGGAGTGGGTTCTATTATTTCTTCACTTTATAGCTGAAGAAAGATGGGGTTTTTTTTTTACCAAATTTCAATTCCATAAACCAACAAGCAACCAAAATGAATCATACCTTCTGTTAAAATTATCTAAAACCGTACTTATTTGGATGAATTGAAACTATGTGGTACATAACAGAGGATACAGCTGAGGTCTGCAAAATCTTGAGTCTATTTATTCCTTCTTCCTATGTATCCCCACCCCGACTTCACCTCTCCTTCAACTCTAGCTGCCTCTCTTCTGTCTTTGCAGACAAAGCCAGCCCAGTTCTGCTCCTCATAAACCATAATGCAAAGAGATAGGAGCAGATTTCTGACATTCCACTTTATTTCACTGGAAATGTTTATAATGAAGATCCATGTTACCTATGACAGCCCTAAGACACTGAAGGACATTTTCTAATATGATGTCTGAAACCTAATTTTGTAAATATTCAGGAAGTTAAAAATTCAAGCAGTCAATCACAATTGAAAATATTTCTTTGTATACCCACACTATCCCAATACGGTAGCCACAACCACATGTAAGTGGACCCTTGAGTTACAACCAGCCTGACATATAAACAACTTGGGTTATGACTGGGATTTTAGTACTAACTTACAAAGTCTTGAGCTACAACCTGAATGCTGGCTGCTTCCAGATGGTCTCAGATACAGGTTTAACCCTTAAAGAGTTCTGGAAGGAACATTACAACATCCTTTCCTGTGTGAGGTTAATTGAAAAATCCTGGGACAATGTCTCTCTAAGGACACTGAGACCTGCCTGTATACAGGAGAGAGACTGAAAGCTGTGTAGAGGAGCCTGGGTCTTCAAATGACCAACTTGAGTCACAGTGGCCTCACAAATGAATTGAGTTCCTAAGTGAAGGGTCCACTGTAGCTGTAAAACACTTAAAATGTGCCTAGGCCAAATTTCAGTATGCTTTAAATGTAAAATATACATCCAATTCCAAGATTTAATGACTTCAAAATTATAAAATATCAATTATCCTTATACTGACTATAGGTTAAAATATTTTGGATATACTGGGTTTAGTCAAATAATTATTAAATTTTTACTGTGTCACTTTTCTTTTGAATGTGACTGTTAGAAAACTTTAAGTTATGCATGTGGCTTGCATTATTTTCTGTTGGGCAGCACTACAGTAGAGCCTGAAACAGAGGCTCCCTATATAGAAAGGATAGGTAGCTGCTGCTGAGCTACCCTGCTGAAAGTTTGAAGGGCACATGTTCAACCTGAACCTTTTTACCTTTTTAAAAATTGTGCATAATACCAAACACACCTGGGTTTCTGGATAATTGCACCCACAAGTGGCTACATGCAGACACAATTAGGTGCTTGCAACTTGTTTGAAGGCACAGGTGTCTAATTGCACCCACAAATGGCCATTTGGCAGTCACCATTCATTGTGCACACAGCTGATTATAGGCAAAACATGGCACCAAGCAAAAAAGGAGCCTGGGTAGTGGAGGCATGAAAATAGGTCCCATGTAACTCAGTCTTTTGTGTGAAATGCCCATGTAAGTGCTTATGGAGGAGAAATATTTGGAATGTAGAGCCTGAGAAATGAGTATTTGTGTATGTCCCATCTCACAAAGTAAATACTGGCCTGAGCTTGTAAGTAAATTGGGGCTAACAAAACCCACATTGTCAACTCAAGTAGCCTTAAAGTTAAATCTACCCCGCTGGGACCTAAATGATAGTGTGTGTGCAAAAATCCCCAGGGACCTTTTGGTAAATAGGTGTTTTTAAAGGGTTAATCCAACAAAATGAATCATTTAGTGGGGATGAGAAGGTCTAAGTGGTAGCCTCAGGAACAATTGCAGGCCTTTACGTCAATGTGGAGCCCATAGAGAAGGGGGAGGTGGGCAGTATGCTGAAAGCTGCATGGAGGTCAGCATCTCCATGCAGGGAGAAATTGATATCCTCAGGTCTCAGAACAGCTGAAACAACAAGCCTGGACATAGAAACACGTTCACTTACATAGGTTCCAGTGTCCGAAGGAAATATGCCAAGACACTGAGGCCCTGCCTCTTCAACTTGTAGGCCAAGTATGGGGAATGAGGAGCCAGCTGCTTCTCCCCGTCATGTTTCAGGAAGGGCTTTGAACTAGATTTCAGTGGCTTTGTGTTCTCTGGTGGAAAACAAGCCTCATCAGTAGTGTTGGTTGTGTACATACCACCCCCCCCCACCGGGCCCAGTGCGTTTGGTGGCCTCAGAATCCTTTGTTCGTCAGCACAGCCTTCGTGTATCATAACCATGGGTCAGGGCCTTGGTTTCTGAGCTCCAGGAAGGCCAAGAATTCTTTGGACAAAGTTAAGCAATTCCAACTATGGCAGCTTGACTTGATTTTTCCAGGGCAGAAAAGATTTGCTTCTAATGAGTGATTGCTTTTAGTGGTGTGTATTTATTTACAATATAAGTAAGTGCATGATTTACCCACCTTTACAAATTCTCTTTCTGTCTTGCATCTTCACATCCCTTTTTGTCTGGTCTTTATTTATGGTGATAGCTGCCTGTTCTTGAATGGCAATGCTATTGTAATAAATCTCCATAAAAAGCCAATTTTCAGTTCAAGTTACTGCAGCCTGAATATAAGGAAGGCAGTCTGAAAACACATATTGATTCTCCTCTTATAAAGAGTCCGTGACAGGCTGAGCTCAGAACTTCTTTCATTTTGACTGGACTGTGGCTCAACCTAATGTCAACTTACCATAATTCTTTTGTGTGAAAGGCTATTATTCTATTATGATTTTCTTTCTTGTCACCTAATATCCAAGGAGGGTTCTGTGGGTGAGAGATTACTGAAGAATTTTCTTCATTTTAGATATTTCATCCTATACAGCTCTTCTTTTCTTCATTTTAAAGGGGCAGTGGAAAATGTCCTGTTTCCTATTATTAACCTTCTTTATACATAGCCTTGAGCTATATATAAAATACATACATAGTTTCTTTAGGAGTTTGGCATAAGGATAAAAATGATTTGGGTTTCACAATTTCATACATCTGAAGCCACAATTTTCCTTTACTTGACACATTGCCTAGTCTTTGATGTCCAGTTATTGGAACAATTTAGCCCTGGAAGGAACTACCATGGGATTATAGATTTTGTTGTACAAAGACAATTGCAAATTTTCAGTCTGGGCCAGGTGTCCCTGTTCTTTATTATGAAATTTTTTTCACAAATTGTAAGCCTTAATACCAAGGGTGTGGTGACAGTTGTAAGGCTTAGTCCTTTGTCTATTTAAAAATTTAGGGTTTATTAATTTATTTATTTTTATTAGTACATGTTTGCCATACATAATGATCACACTCATCATGGGGAATTTGTACCTGTATATAATATATCTTAACTCTTCCCCCCCCCGACTCACTTCAATCCTTCTTCTCTTCCCCATTTATAAAAGCTGTTTCCATTTTTTCCCTTCAACTCTCTCTTTTTTTAAATTCTTTCTCTTCTCTTTTGCCTCTCCCCATCCCTTCGACCCCTTCTCATTTAAATAAGTTCTTCCTACTTCCTAATATCTATCCTCCAATTTTCTCCTTATTTACACTTTGAGTTTCTCACACAAGAGAAACAAAGCAACATTTAAACTTGTGTGTCTGATTTATTTCCTTTAAGATTATGGTCTCGAGATCCAACTATTTACCTAAAAATGTCTCAAGTTTATTCTTCTTTATAGTAGAGTAGTACTCTACTGTATACAAATACATTTTCTTTATCCATTCATCTGTTGATGAGCATATGGGCTCTTTCCAAGATTTAGCTATTATAAAGTGTGCTGTTATTAACCATGAGTATAATTATCACTGTGCTATGATAACTTTAACTCTTTCGGGAAGAAACCTAGAAGGGGGAAAGCTAAGAAAACCCTAGGTCCTCATGGACTCACCACTAAATTCTACAAGAACTTTAGAAAAGATCCAACACCAGTATTCCTCAAACTATTTCATGAAATCAAAAGGGAAGCAGTATTTCCAAAGTCATTCCTGAAAGCAAGCATTACTCTGATACCAAAGCTAGAAAAGGACCTAACCAAAAAAGAGAATTACAGACCAGTCTATTTAATGAACATATACACAAAAATCCTCACTGAGATACTGACAAACAGAATGCAGCAAATCATCAAAAAGATCATACACCATGACCAAGTAGGATTCATCCCAAGGATGCAAGGATGGTTCAACATATTCAACTCAATAAATCTCATACACCAAAAGAAGCAAGGAAAAAGTTTCTTGTGGTACCTGTACTGTGAATTCCTTGAGTCTTTCATTCAAAAATTCAAGAGCAAAGAGCTGCTATGCCAACACATCCATTTCCATCCTGGGCTCTCAAGAAGTGAGCCTCATGCTGGTTGTCTTAAGAGCCACATTTACAACCATAGTTGACCAGAAGACCCATACAACTATCAGGTCCTTTGTGGAGTCTTGTCTCTATTCTGACATAAAAATCACAGGTCTCAAAGAGCCAGAGTGCTGTTGAGTGAGCATCACATCTTGAAAAATTACAGAAGCCACTGGTCAAGAAGTAAATCTGTATTCTCAGGAATCACTTTCAGTTTTTTATAAACCACAATTATATTTGTGGTATGAATCTGCTTTTACTTCTTAGTGTTTTCATGAAGAAGCTACTTAAATTAAAAGGACTTAAGGAGCCTATTCTTCATATTCCTAATGACCACAGTGAGCATTAGAATACATCAGATATAGATTTGGTATTTGACTATCATATTACCTGCATCTATATTTAGTAAACCGACAGTTTCAGTGTTCTGAGTAGTGCTACCACAGCCATAGGAAATAGTTTATACTCTTCTCCAAACATCTGACATGTAAGAAATGCAGTAATTATTGGATGCTTACGGCACCTCATTGTATTGACATTAACTTTGATCTCTCTCTGAGGATTTTCCTTTCCCTGGTGTAAGTTGAGCCACTGTGAGAGACTTTTTCAGACAAGAGCTCAGGTATTGGGCTGTTCTAGTTGGGTTTTCTTTGCTTTCATTAATTCAGAATTTCAAAATCTTCTACCATGAACTCCAGCTTTGACAAATGGTAGGAAAATGAATACAACTGTTAGTCTTCATCAAATAGAAAATAGTAATTGGACTATTTTTTCTTCATTTTTCTGCTCCCTTCACTTTTCCGTTTCCTGTTTATTGCTGTACTTTGCAGAGGAAGCAGCAGATATACTAGAAGTGGGGTTGAAATGGGACCAGGTTTACAACATGGAAAGCAAAAATGATTAAGTTCCCTGAGAATGGGGCTTTAACTTGTCTCCACTATTTCTTCAGCCTAGGTAGTACCTGCACGTAGTAGGCATTTAGCTCAATTTTAAGGCAGACAAAGAATGTCAAAAACACAAGAAGGAATTTGCAACTGAGAGAACAATATTCCAGATGTTTTCCTGTGAAGGTGTCAGAAAGGACCATTCTCAATTTTCAATCATATTGAGTTTAAGTGGAGATTCTGTTTCTATTAAGTTTTGTGGACTTTCTAATTAAGCCATTAAAAATTCTGTCATTGAAAGCAAATTCTTTTTCAGTACTTTGTGTTTTTGTCATTAAAAAAAAAAAAGCTTCCTCTAACAGAAAGGGATAAAGCAATAGAATAACTGTGATTGAGATGACATGGCATGTTTTCCAAGAGAATTCTAGCCCAAAGAATTCTTTCCAGTGCTCAGATTTCTCATTTTTGTTAACCATCCAGACCAGGATTTCTTTTAAATATATTCAGCAATTTTTATCAAACATGAGTGACTGGTGTTTTTCCAGACAAAGAATGATTTCTTTTCTAAGTGTGGAATTTTGCATGTGTATCTTCTGTGGAGTTAAGAAATGCTCAGTTTCCAGGTTTGGCTAAGCAAAGAGAAATGAACAAGGTAGAATTAAGAGTCACCCATATCCTGGATTCTACTGCTGATTTAGCGGTTATGTACTTACAAAACCTCATGGAAGTAAACCCTGAAAATGGATATATATATATTGTAAATTATACCTTAATGCATTTTTTAACTAAAAGAAAATAAGAGAGAGCTTTGTATTTATCTGGGCTGTATTTGCCAGGTCATGTCATGGTGTGACTCCTAGGAAATACCCCCATTACCACGGCTTTGACTGTTCCCTTGAAAACCCCAAATCAGAGATCTCTAGGAGGCCCTGACTTGTACTCTTTCAAAAACACATAGGAGAGGGCCAGAGATTTAGCTCAGTGGTTCCACCACCTGCCTTGCAAGCTCAAGGTCCCCAATTTGATCCCCGGTACCAAAAAATAAAAATAAAATTTTAAAAAACACATAGGAGAGAGCTCAGGCAAACTAGCTGCTCTGTGCTGTTCCTTACAAACAACTCTTCAAGTTCTTAGGCTTAGTCTGTTTACCATTCAAATAAACATCGCGAGCCTTATTATTCTTTTTATAAAATCAGTATGCCACAGGATGAGATTAGGATCTCTCAACGGTAGGCTCCCCAGACCTCCATTCTCACAGCAACTCCAAATCCAGGTCTATCTCAAATGGTGAACATAAACAGAGAGACAGATGGAGACTAGGAACTGATTAAGGCTGCACATTTTTGTGGCTAGAAGAATGAGACACAGGCTAGAGATGGGTACAAGCCATTTTTTTCTAACTTCCTTTTCATTGGGTCTGAAGGGGAAGGAATTTTCCTGACATGTTTTATATTTATATAAACCTAATTGCAAATTATTTGTATACTCCCGTGGTTGTTAGCTACTGGAGAATTGCTACAGGACCACAGTTTAGGATTATTCTCTTTCTCAGAAGTAGATATTATGAATGCATATATAATTATAAAAGTTAATTATAGGCATGGCCATCTGAGCCTAAACAAGTTTGTCAAGGACTAAAACTCCAGCAGTCCACTGCTTACACCCCAGGGATCTTTATTTTCTCCATTCAAGACCCTCTTTATCACAGCTAAAAAAAAGGGATTTATTTATTGTAGGCTTTTTGCTTTTTATCTTCTCCAGCCTGGGGATGTTGGAAGCTGTGCCATGGTAAGGCAAAAGGGGCTACAACAAAGCCTTTCTCTACCTTAAAAGTTTCCAAAATGAATGATTATCTACTCTTTCCAAGAAGTTTATCCCATAGTACTTGCATTCATATTATATCTATCCGTCAGCTTTCCTGTTGCTGGGGAAAATGCATGACACCTAGAACTGAAAGGAAAGGAGATCATTTATCTCATGGTTTCAGAGGTTTCCATCCATGGTAAGCTGGTTCCAGAGGCAGAAACATCATGGCAGAAGTGTATGGTGGAGGAAAGCTGTTCACTTCATGGCAGCTGGGAAGCAGAGGAGTGGAACAGTGCCAAAGAGGAAGAAGCCAGTGACCAGATCTAGTCCCCAAAGTCACCCCTCTGTGACCCAACCTGACACACCCAGAAATGTGCTTTAATAATCCTCACTCTTAAGCCAATCAATTGGACAGTGCAGCCTGTCACACCATGAGTGCCATCCTCTATATACAAACTTGTGGTAACCATTACTGGTCTCCTACATTATTCACAAATTGTTATAATTAGATAGAAAATAATTCAGTGGTAGATATAACTTTTTAAAAGTCTGAGTACAGGCTTATCTTTAGGTTAAATTACCAGGAATTTGGAGAAAGACATGAGCATCTGGCTTCATTCTTCATTCAGAATCTATTGATTCTGTTCTCTTCTGTGTTAGTTTCAGTCTCGGGTCAGCTCTTCCATGGTGTCAACATGGCCACTCACAGTTTCAGGCTTGTCTCTCACCTTCTCAGCCACTCCACAAAAGAGGAATTCTCTCATTTTACTGTATCCAACAAAAGTCCCAGAATTGCTTCAAGTTGCTTTCACTGGGATATCTGCTTAATCATAAACAATCACCATACGCAAAGGGTGGAATGTTCTGATTGGTCAGGTCTGCATCAGATGCCAGCTCTAGAGTTTGAGGGGAGTCACTGCATATGGAGTTTATGGACTGAGAGTGAGCTTGGATTAATTCCCCAAAGAGCACGATGCTATAATCAAGACAAAGCAGGTAATAGCAACTTCTCATCATCCCAACTCTGGTCACAAGGAAAGAGGTATAGATAGAAGCAAGGATGAAAGAGAAAGGTAGGAGCTCTTATTCACAAAAACCTTGTCCCATATTCACAAAAAAGTAGGATGAGTATCAATCCCCCCCAAAAAAATTATCTGTCAGACCAATGCCCCAAACCATTCTCTACTTCCAGGTCTGATTGTCATTTGACCACAGACTTCAAGCATCTTTCCTCAAGAAAATACAACCCAGTGTTTCATCCATCCGGATAATCCCACACAAAGGAAAAAGACGAGAGAGATCTGGAATGTTATGTTTCTTCTGAGACCATGCCTGATAGTCTCTTGGCTGCTGCCCAGCTTCTACTGGGTTTAGATTCCTGCATCATCTATAACTCACATTATAGCTTCACATGTAATTGTGTTTGTCTTTCTCTGAGAACGTTAACAATCAAACTCAAGTCTTTCAGCAGTTCCCTAAGTGGTGGCAACAATGTAAACCTACACATAAATAGCAATTAAAAATATAGATATAGGACAAGAAGAAAAAGAACAACTGTTTAGGATGTACATTTTTGTGTATTTTGTGTAAGATTTTTAAGTGTGCATGGTCCATAAATTTTTGGAAAGTGGTGATAACTTGCCTGATTTCCATCTGGAGGAAGCAGATTTTTGGAGGGGAAGAAGGCTTGTGAACATATGAGAATATGTGAAAGACTGAGAAAAGCACGTAAGAAGTTATGGAATCAGGAATAAGTAAATAAAAGCTTGGGACCAGAAGAATAGTAATCATAATAATGGCAGCCAGCCTTTATCAATCACTTACCATGCCTACATGCTTGGCTAAGGGGTGTACACATGTTCTCGTTTAACCCTCCCAACTACTCAATGGAACCAGGTAACCATTACTATGCCAATGAAGAAATTGAGACAGTGTTATTGAGACAGGATAAACCACTTACCCAAAGTCAAACATTCATTAAGTGGAAACCCAGAACTCTTTGCTTTTAACCTCCCTGCTATATCGTCCCCTGATGCTTAGAGCTGTATCTGTGTTGAAAAATCAGATTGCTTGGTTTGAGGTCAGCTGAGAACTGAACACAGACTTAGATGGAAGGGATCAGGAGAGGGCCTAGAGGGAAAAGATAGAAATATGTGTAGGAGTTCAGGTCATCAAAGAAAGCGAAGTCCACTCGAGTTAGCTAAAAATCCAAGGTCCAAAATGGCAGAGAGGAGCACAGGCCAAGAGGGAATCTTTAGAAGACAAAGGCAATGGATCTATTGGCATCTGGATGACCCAGCAGCAGATGAAGGCCCCCTGCCCTGAACATCAAGACTCTGGGATAGGAGGATTTTTATTTACAGAATTTCTTGCCTGGATAAAGCAGAGGGTCATGCTAGGAATGCTAACAGTATCTCATAATTGAATAGGGTTTTGTCAGCTACACAGAACTTTTCCATACTTCTCTAATTTGATCTTCTTCCAACAACTCTGTAAGTTTGACAATATGGTTCCCATTTCAGAGTGAAGAAAATGAACACAGAGAATTGTTTCACTCAAAGCCAGTGGCAGAGCTGAAACTTGAACCCAGGTGTTTTGATTCCAAGCCCAGTGCTCTTGTTTACTATAGAGTGGCTTTCAGGCCATCAGAGATGCCTAATTTGCCAGAACTGGCATCTGGGATGAGAGCTTCATCACCGGGCAGTAAGCAGGATGCCTGTTGTGAAGAGGGAAAGATACTAGGCTGAAACCCAAATGAGTATGCAGTTTAGAGAAAGAGAAGCCTTTATTTCTACTGCAAGAATCTCCAGATAAAACTCACTGATAGATATTATATTGAATGTTACCATGTGCTAGGCACTGGGGAGTCAGTAGTGGACTCAGAGGCAGTCTTTGCCCTCATGTAACCTACAGTTTATTGGGGATAGACAAGAAAACATGTAATTAAACATAGTGATTAGTGATTCCATAGAGTTCTGTTATAGAGCCAGTACTTTTCCTAAACAATATACCATCTCCACTGTTAAAGGGTTTCTATGATGTTACATAATCTTACTATATGATTTTAATCCAGTCATGTCTTAAAATCCAGCATTACTGATGTTTAATCCAATCATGGCTTAAACTGTTAACATTAACTGACATGGCTCCATAACCAGCGGGGAGCAGCAGCTTCAGAAATAAAAGATAAGGACGAAGTGATACCTGAGACAAGTGCAGTTGAACAAAAACACAACATCTGTCTTGACCTCTAGCCACCCTCCACCCCAGTATCAGCTTTTCAGTTGCCTCATTTACAAGGTGGTCACCCCCATCTCTCTACTCACCCAAATCCAGCACCCTCCCCATTAGAAAGCTCGCCTATAGCAGACAGCCCATGGCACTTATTCAGCACTGAGCTTATATCCCTTCTCATCTCTTTCCTTCTCTGCCCAGGTAGACCATGTGATCCTCTGGGATTGACTCTGGGCTTTTGACTTTTTTTAGATGCTTGATGGTATTTTGGGGTAGGTTTATCACTATCACCAACCAAAGAGTAAAATGGCCTTCTGGGTCAGGGTACAATTACAAGTTTCATCTGTCCAGATTTAAAACCACAGAGGAAGGATACAAGGATTATTCTTTAAGAAAACATTTGATTTCTAAAAGCAATTCTGATCACCTATCCCTGAAAAATGAAATGTTCCCTTGAAGCCATTTCTTTCTACCAGAAAAGGTACTAGAGCAGAACAAGTAGATTTAAATTTAGTTATTTTTTCCTATCTTGGTTTTTATTATTTTCAAATGGTGGTGATAAATGTGCTTAACAATTTAATTCATGTGTGGTTGTTGATTTTTTTTTAACCTCAGCTGAGTGTGATTCCACATTTACAAATGGCTTTAAGACTGTTAAAATTCTAGTGACTGTTTTTCAGCCTCTGGTTTTACCAAATTGTATAGTTCACTACACCATTCTTAATCAAATAAGTAAAGAATTCCCCAATGAAATGTATAAGTATGTTGTAAATAAAACAATTAAAGGCCTAGTTCGCACCTCATCAAATTGTTTAACAACCTGATAATAGTTAACTACATATAATCCTCATAAAGTCATGGAACAGAGAGGTAAATTAGAGTCCACATTTGCCCTTTGTCTGAGGCCTCATATTACCCTGCTAAGAGTAAGTGTAAAAAGTCTTGCCTTGTTGGCATGGAAATGACCTGCATACTTCTCAGTGGGAACTGTGAATTCTGATCCAGTAATCCCATTAGGCAAGGCAAGTTTTCCTTCATAATTACACAAGAGTGATATAAGATCTTGGATGTATTTTGCCCCAGCTTTCCTCCAATATGCTTTTACCTGTATTATTTCATTCACTCTTGTGAAAAGAAAAGCACATATTATTTTACAGATGGACAAACCAAGGCACAGATAAGTGAAGAGATCTGGTCAGGCTCACTCTTGCAGGGGTCAGACTGAAGGGGAGCAATGTGAGCTGAGGTCATTTTGGACTGGAGCCTGTGTAGCGCCTGGTAGGGTCATGAAATTGTAAACCCCAGCGACTCATTGGAGACCACCTATTCTAATGTCTTCACTTCAGAGAGTTGAAGATAAGGCCTGGGAAAGAAAATGGCCTGTCTGAAAGTCCCTGGGATATGACCCAGTCTTTGGAATTCCTATCCTAATACTGAATAGAGAATTTATTTTTAAAGATTTAAAGATGAACTGAGAAAGGTGATAGAAAATTTAGTCTATTTCCCAGGACCTTCACTCTTCAAAGTGGGGCATTTGGAAAGCACACACCTGTAAGTGGAGATGCAAACTGCTCTCCACAGGGCCAAAACCTAGAAGGGGAGATTTATATTCATGTGGGGAAGGGACTGCAAACCTAAACAGCATTAGAGGCAGGTGGGAAATATTGCAGGAAACAGTATTCTAAGGAAGAGAAGTACCCACCTTGAGAGAGCTGCCTCAGCTTTGTGGCCTTATGGAAAGGCAAATCCAAGCTATAAAAAAAAAAAAAAAAGCTGAATTTATATGTGAAAGCCCTTGACTTTCAAATGTCAGCAACTAGCTGAAAATGTTTTAAACCCCATGTGAGGTCTGTGTGTGTGTGTGTGTATAAAATGGGCCTACAAGTTGCAACCTCTGCTACAAGATTTCCTGCAGTGACACATGTTAATGTGGAAGGGCCACACAGGGTCTGTGTCACTCAGCCACTGGGTATGGATTTGCCTACAGATGTGATTATTTGTTCATTCTAGGTCTCTGGGCAGTCACTTTAGGCTCCATATATCTGATTTTACATTTGTGTGTGTGTGTGTGTGTGTGTGTGTGTGTGTGTGGTACCGGGGATTGAACTCGGGACCTTGCACTTGTGAGGCAGGTGGCAGAAACACTGTGCTGAATCCCCAGCCCTCTGATTTTACATTTTTAAGAATGACTGTGACTTCAAATTCTACAAGTACTAAGGACCTCAGTATGACTGATCTTTTCATTTGTCTGTTTTTTCTTACTCAGTTCCCATCAGAGCACTGCAGAAGATGGAAAAGCAGTCCTAGTATCCCCAGTTTACACATGGGGTCCCTGAGGCTCAGAAAAAGCTGAGCCACCTGGGTTGTATGCTTTGCTCACTGTCCTGCACAATTCCACACCTCCCCACCTCACTGGTCCATTTATCCTGCAGTCCATCAGACCTCAAACTCTAAGACCAGCTGCCTTACCGCAGGGCAAAAGAGATCTGATTCCCACACACACTGGCTGGTTTGGAAGTTGAGATGCACAAAAGCAGAGGCTTAGAATTCCATCTCCCTGAAGCTCAAAAACAAGTGGGCATGGGGCAAATGGTAAATAACATTTCATTTGGTAATGGGTCTTTAGTTTGAAATCACTTCAGCATTTACTTTTAATTAATTTCTTTAAATTAGATGATTCCTATTTATAAATATTTGCTTTTCTATGATAAGCTTTTATTTAAATGATTAAAGCCTTAGCTTCATGACTGATTTTAAAAATTGAGGTTGCCTCTGTACTAATAGAATGGATGTGATAAAGTGGAGAGGGACAATCTTGTATTGGCCCCTGTACCCACACCAAATATGGCTGAGAGCAAAGGAAGCACTCAAAGAAATAGAAGAGAGGGTGAATTTTCAGTTTTCTTTGAATTGTTCAAGGAATAAATCAATAAATCAGGGAGTTAGAGAACAAATGTAGGATGAAATAACATCTGAAGGAGCTCGCTCACAATAAAAGCTTGTCTTGCTCTCTCTTTTTTAAAAGCACTCATCAGTGGCTCTGGACCCACATATTAGTTTGTCAAAGGGATTGGAGGGGGGGGGGGTTATGGAAAGTCTCAGGACAGTAAGTAACTATACAAGAATATTTGAGACAAAAAAGAAGAAATGGTGAGAGCAGGGTAATTTCATAAGCTATCAATCAGCTTGGGCTATTATAAGCCTTGATTTGCTGGCTGCCCCATTTTACTAGCATCAAAGACAAGTATGGAACCTAAAGAAGCCAGGTTGACGAGCTGTATTACAGCAGAAGAAGAAATGACAAAGAGTGCCCTGATTTCAATAAAAGAAGATTTGAAAGTAAAAGGTTGGTAATGACATTAATAACCAGTTTTTACTAGCAATGTAATGATCAGCCAGAGGATGGAGAGACCAGAGCAGTATGAGGGAGCGGAGTACAAGTCATCAGTACCTATGAGTCTCTTAATAACCTTTATTATTTGTTGAAAATCATCCCAACAATACAGTTCAGTAACCTTTGTGTTATAAATCCATTTCATCTGCAAAACTGAAAGCTGAATAGAATGTGATCTTATGTAAAATTTTTCATGCTGCTGCTCTCTCCAAAGCACTCTGCTGAATAATGAGCTGAATTCTGGATGGGAGGGCTGAGTAGGAGCACAAGCTCAGCCTAGGGTGCACCATGGGGCCCAGCCTGGAGCCTTGGGAGACAGGAGATGCAGGCCAACCATTGCTCCCTACACTTTGGAGAAATTTATCATGAGTTGCTTGGGCTCCACATCAAAATTAATAGAGGCCAAAAGTGCTTCCTTCTAGGACCTGGTGGATACTGAGGAATGTGCCACTGCTTTGGCACTGGACATCAGCAGACTGTTAGAATAATAATCTCTGAATCCCTCCAGATAAGTTTGTAGCAGAATAGGGTTTCAAGCTCCAAACTTCTCCCAAGTGACAATGGTCCCTGATCTATTTGTCTTTCAACCACCATATTCCGGTTACAGTACTAACCTGCTCAGTTCTTAAAACAGAAGGTGAATGGAGAGATTGGTGAAAATACATTATATAAATCTCAGTATTATAAATTTAGGAGGTGTGTTACTTTTCTCTCATTGCTAAGACAAAATAGTATTTGCCAGACATGCAAAGTTAAAGGGGAAAAGGTTTATTTGGCTTATAGTTTGTAGAGGTTTCAGTCTATAATTTGCTGGCTCCAAGGAAAGATGGGAGAAGGGCAACAGTTCTTGGCAGCAGAAGGCAGCAAAAGCAACGAGAGACCTTAACAGTGCCTTTCTGCCCCTTCTATCTTATTCAGGCTACTTATGGTGGGTAGCAATCACACCCTTATTCCTATTGCCCTCAAGCCTAGCCCCACCATGAATCAGTCACACATTCTGGATTTAGCCACCTCTGAGAAAGAAAGCCCCACCTCATCCCCACGAGGCTTTAGAGGGACATCTAAACACAAGCCGTAATGGGGTGGTTAGCAGATGTGAAAAAAGAAGGGAGTAACATTTAAAAAAAAAAAAAACCTCTTACCAATTAGGTTGTCAGGATTTAAATTTGAGAGCTTTGTATCCAAAACCTGTAAGTGTTCCAGCAGTCACCAAAGAAAGACTGAACTCACCTGTCTTTAGAAGTCATGCTGTGTTTTCTTTTGAGAGTGTGATGCGCTCAAAAATGCTTCAGGGCTGATGTAAACTGATCAGATGGTTATAAAATTCAGCTATCCTGTGGATTCACATGCTGTAGTTCTGCACACGAAGTAGTTCTGCACATGAACCCTGTGGTTCTGCACTGTTGAGTTGTTCTTCTGTGAAGCTGACCCACAACTTCACCTGCCTTCCTATGAGTCCTGATGTACTATTGCTGGTATAACGATCTAGCTGAAAAGAGATCTAAACCTAAAATAAGACCACAGCAGTGAGGACAGACAGCCACAAATAGTTAAAAGAATACTTTCTAGAAGCCAGTGTCTAGGTGGGGTAAGGATAAGAGAGGAATCTAGATTTCTGACAGGCCTACCATGTGGATCGTGTCATTCCCTGAAGAGGGCATTGGAGGCCGTTACATGTCTCCCAAGTCCCTTCACTGCAATGGGATTCTTTGAAGTATGGTCCCAGCTCTATCTGTATAAGAATCCTCTAGGGCCTTGGGAAAAATGTAGTTCTCCAGCTCCCTTTCATATCTGCCCATCTCTGGGGTTAGAGCCCCAGAATCTTCTTTTTTTGTTTTTCAAATACTCCACTGATTCTTAATGACATTAACACTGAAGGTACAGATATTCCTCATTTAATGATCTACCTGTTTAACAACTCTTTGGACTTATGACCCACATTTGGACTTACGATGCAGGAACATGAGCAGTGCAGACTTGTGCCGGCTTCTACAATACAGTACTGTAATTCTGCTGATTGTATTGTACAGTAGAGTACTGTATTTTATGTTATACATTACAGTACTGCATGTAAGAGTTACACAAATAAAAGCAAAGTCATCAAGTTGGAGTTTCCTTTGACTATTTCTTTATTTTGAATAATGTAATGTACATACTATATACAGTTCCTCATTTAGTGACCAATTCATTTAATGAGCTAGTTGTGGG
This sequence comes from Heterocephalus glaber, assembly GCF_000247695.1. The sequence goes on along the minus strand of NW_004624765.1, from coordinate 10,563,462 downwards.
AACGTAACTCAGTTGTAAAATAAGAGATGTCTGTATTGGATCATGAACACAGGAACTTGCAAATGGAAGCACACAAATATGTTTTGATTTTCATAAAAGACACCAGGAAACTATTTTCCTCAGGGGAAGGCAGCTTGAGATCTCTGAATGACACTTCCCACACAAAACTGGTTGCACCCTTGGGTGTTTCAGCAGCAGTACCAGCAGTTTCAGCTTCTTTGGCTTCTATAAGCCATTAAAAAATCCTTTGCTTTTCACTCATTCAATTCTTTTCTTTAAAAAATGTGTTTCCAAATATAAACCGGTGTCTTTCACCTGGCACGTCCATTGTGAGCAGGTGAGCATTGTGTGCAGTCAAAGGACTACATGGTCTCTTTAGTACTCAGGCAAAAACCTCTGGGTCTGCCTGCCTATGTGTGACCCTAGCCCCTGGCACTTCCTGTGCAACTTTGGCTTAAATTATTTAACCACTCTGCTCCTCAGTTTCCTTATCTGCAAATAAGATATAATAATAATATCTACCTTGTAGCATTGCTACAAGGGGTGATGGAAAAATGTGATGAATGTTTAATTTTTTGATTTATTACAGTAAAAGACACATTGCCATTAATCCCTCTGAAAATAATTCACCTTGCTTAAAACACACTTATCCCATCATTCTTGACACTTTCTAAAGCAGTTTTGGATCATGAGTATCTTTACAAGGTATGATCAAGAATTTCAGATATGATGAATGCTGCTGCCTAGTACCATCCAATAGAAAGACAGACTCATAAAACATCATGGTATGTCTTCATCCACTTTATTCACTCAAGTGGCACCTTGTGACTTCAGGCTCTTCCCCAAAGTCAAAATGACCATGAGAAGTAAACATTTTAAATCAATTCGGGACATCAAGGTAGCCACAACATGCAACTAAAGATACTTGCTAAAAGACTTCCATAACTGCTTCAGAAAGTGGCAGGAAAAGTGTGTTTGAAGTGCAGGGGAGTGTTTTGAGGGGGATTAATGGCAATTTTTTTTACTATAATAATTTTTTATTTAAACTCATCCTATTTTTTGGTCCCACCTCATATGAGGAGTAAATAACATTGAGAAAATGCTTAGTTTGTTGTAGGCAATCAGGAAAGAGCTACCATGCTCAGCTTGCTTTGAATCTTTGCAATTCTAAATCCAACATTTAAAAAACTTATTACTGAGCACATCAAGTATAGTGGCACTCTTCCCAATGCTTACATTTCTACATCTGAATTTCAGAGTAATATGTTGGCACTACCAGGATGTACCTGTGCCCTAATGAAATCATGACATGGAAACCCTTCCTTCCCAGCCACACATGCAAAGGTGGAAATACTTTGCACTCCTTACCCTTGGTGAGAAGTGATTCTAATGACCTAGTGATTGTCAGTAATTTGTATCAAAATCATTAGGGAAATAAAAGCAGTGGCACATGATTTATTTTATTTATGTTAATTTAAAAATTAATGGGAGGGGCAAAGAGTAAAGATTGTCAGTGATATATACTTATCTAAAAATTATATGTATTTGTGTGTATGTCTTAGTTAACTTTTTTCATTGCTGAGACAAAATACCTGACTTCCAGAGTTAAAGGAGGAAAGGTTTATTATAGCTCACCATTTGTAGAGGTTTCAGTTTATAATTGGCTGGCTCCAAAGCAAGGTGGCATGGCAGAAGAGAAACAGTTATGGCAGGCAGAAGGCAGAAAAAGCAGCAAGCAGCAACAATAGCAGCACTCTTTCTATCCCTTATATTCTATCCAGGCTACAGACCCTGAGGGTGGGTAGTGCTCACACCCAGGGTAGAGCACCCTTAATCCTAGCATTGCACCATGAATTAATCCCAGAGTCACATCCTTGATCCCAGCATCAGATCCAGCCCCCTCCAAATAGCCCTACCTATGACCACATGAGGCTTTGGGGAGACATCTAGACACAAGTTATAACATATTGTGTGTGTGTGTGTGTGTGTGTGTGTGTGTGTGTGTGTAAAATCTAAAATAAATCAGGGACAAAAAGCCTTCAGGAACCACATATTTCACCTCTACGATGTCATGTCTTCAGTCAGCCTTGTGCAGGAACTGTGTAGTGCTTTTCCTAAGGGGCAGGGGAAGCAGCCTTTAGGACCCCACACTGTCTAACCTGTTGTCCCCCTAATTCTACCCTTGGAAATAAATTATCATCTTTTGCATGACAATCAGAGGAAACCCACAGTGTTTAGATATTGAAATCCCACAACCACTGTTACAATAGAAAAAGAGATGATTTAAGTGACCTATGATATTTATGATGATTTCTGCCACTGGGTTCTATTTGCTTTAAATAAAATCTCTTCTGTAGTTAAAAAGACCATAGGGTGACTCCCTAATGGTATCACTGAAATGGATTTCATGACTCTTTCACATTCACTAAGGATCCACTCAGGAATCTTTTGATTCCCACAATATTTCCTTCTTTACATATGTGCTCAAGTGTGTCCTTTCTGATTGTCCTCTGCACCCACTTTAGAAGCCTCTCACCTCTCAATTATTTGGGGGTCATGGGGGGTCAAACTTATATTTATCTTAAAAATGTCTTTCTGCTTCATTTTCTTTGCAAACATTTCCTCGTTGTTAGTAAGGTCTCAAAGCACCTATGACCACATCCCCTTCCCTTCTAGTTCTTTGTGAAGACCAAGGCCCTCTCCTCAAAACAAAATGGGAAATGTGAGTGATGAAAGTGGGATATTTTCCATAATCATTTCTATAACAGGCCATCAAATGATCATTATATTTTATGATTTTGTAAAAATGTACCAAAATTGAAACTATGTTATATACATTGCAGAGGGCTCTGCTAATCCTGGCTGACCACATTCATGCCTGGACCAACAATGAAGGTCTGGTAACTGGAAGTCTGACCCTGAAGGAATTCCAAACACAGATTCAAAGCATCTCTGTCTACAGAGCAGGGGCGGTTCAAATGCTTATGAGTCTCTCAGTTTGCACTGATCTTTTTTTTTTTTAACTTTGCAGTATTGTAGAAATACCAGAGAAAAAACACCTACAATAGCTCAGCCACTAAGTTCTCTGCTTGAAGTATGGTTTTACCACTGTCCACTCCCTGCCAATTTGGCACCAGAACTCTCACATCTCCTTATGTCCTCCCACTCCAACCCCAAATTTCATCACAGTTGTTTATTACCAAAAAAGGAAAGCCATAAAGACAACCTTGGAAGTTAAAAAATTATCTTTGTTTTGGCTGCTAAGAGCACACATGGCACTTTACAGAAAATAAGAGGTACAAGATTTTGCCCTTTGGAAACTTTTCCATAACTGAAAAATTCAATGCTTAATGCCTAAGCTATACATTCTCACCTTTGATCATAAACTCTTTACTGTATTCATAATTTCTATTGCAAACATATTTCTTTACTGCTAAACTTCTCAAAACTTTACCTTCTCAAAGCAAACTTTTGTATGTCTTAGTTATTTTCTCTGCTTGTCCTAGTTACTTTCTCATTAATGGAACAAAATACCGAACAGCCACAAGTTAAAGGAGGAGGAGTTTATTTTGGTTCACGGTTTGTAGAGATTTTGGTCCATAGTCAGCCGGCTCCAGGGCAGGGCAGCATCGCAAAGAGACATCGCAGAGGAGAGAGAACTGCTCATGGCATGGCATGCAAGAAGCAGAAGGTGATTAAGGGAGAAGGAGAAATACATACCTGTTATGGTTTGTGTCTTGATGTCCCCCTAAAGCCTCATGCAGTCATAGGTGGGGCTTTTTCTAAGGTGGATGAATCTAGAGTGTGTGATGCTAGGATTAAGGGCATATGATTACTAAACCATTACACATGAGTGATTGGTTTGGCACCACCCCAATCCTGTTAGTCTGAATAAAATAAAAGGAGCAGAAAGACACTGTTAAGGCCCTTTGTTGCTTTTGCTGCTTCTGCTGCCATGAGCTGTTGCCCCTCTGCCACTCTGCCTTGGAGCCAGCCAATTATGGACTAAAACCTCTTAGGGACTGTAAGCCAAATAAGCCTTTCCCCATTTTGGGTGTCAGGTATTTTGTCTCAGCAACAAGAGAAAAATAACTAATACAATACCCTTTGGGCTACACCCACAGTGACCACTTCTTCCTACCAGGTTTCACCTCCCAACATCATATCCACCTATTAACCTGTCAGGGGACTCAGTGATGAGCATCACATATCCATGACCCAATCACCTCCCAAAGCCCCACACATGAGCCTTTGAGGAGACATCTAGCTAAAACACCCCTCTTCAACTTTTTAGCTTCATCTATCCTTTCTCCTAAATGGAGATCATTAGATAAGATACAGCCGTGGTTCTTAAACTCAGCCTTGAGATAAGTAGATGATCATGATAACCTGTCTTGCAAAGATTTGTCAGTGATACTTGAAGAACTAAAGGTTATAAATTATGGCAGACTCAAGTTTTCCTCCTCTCATGAATTCCCTTGTTCTTTCTTAGTTGGGAGGAAAGAGCACTGAATTACAGAAGACGATAGAAAAGTTTACATAATCCTAGTTTCTACTTCTCCTGGACACGAGGGGCTATGAAAAGCCCATATATGAAAGCCATCCATCCATATGAAAACCATCCATCATTGGTATTCTCATAGAGAAGAGGTGGGTTGATACTGGGGCTAGGGGAACTGGACATCACCTCCACCTGTGGTTTCCTATCATCAACCCTCAAGCTTGGTGCTTTAAACTATGTCAGCAACCACATCTGAGATTGACAGTGTTTCCCTAACATCCTTTATGTGAAGACCTATACCATTCTCTGGAAACACATACACAAATGGTGCTAGATTACTGTGCTTATGACAGAAGCAAAGAAAATTCCTTACAAGAATATTAAAAAATTCCTCAACTGATTAGTGAATAAATGTACCAAGGCTGCACTTAGTAAGCCCAGTTTATAGTTAATTTTTTTTATTAAATTCTTTTATTGGTACATTATAGGTATACAACACAATTACATTTCTCA
>NW_004624765.1:10521123-10552300 GCF_000247695.1 Heterocephalus glaber | reverse complement strand
CCCCTACCCCTTTTGACCTTTTCTTCCTATTTCAAATTATCAATTATTCATTTTAATCATTTTAACCCTTATTTACACTTTCAGTTTCTCACAAGAGAATCTATTCGGTATTTACACATGTGTGTCCTATTTATTTCACTTAAGAGGATGGCCTCAATATAAGACAATATAATCTTGTTTTTGATGAACAAGACAAGTAACTTCTACTCTAGTAGAAAGTTTACAGTCTTTCAGTGTTGGACTCAATCCACGCATTTACTCAGCCACCATTTCCCCATACCTCCTTTCTTCTGCAAAAATTAACAATCTGTCCTACTTCAACCATTGTCAATCTCCAGCTCTCAATGAATCCACTTCCTCCTTTTATTTCTCTCCTCATCTCTGGCCTCACCCACATTTCACCCTCTAGGGTTGATGTGTGTGTTTGTGGCTTTTTTCTTGAGCAAACTCAGCCTATATTTGTGAAACACATATGGGATGCAAACCCCTGCACTGAACCCCAGGAGAGGTTACTAGATGCATGAGACAGTACATTCCTTCCCATGCCCCTGCTCCAAGCAAGCATGTAAGTAGCACAAGACTGGGTGAAGGACACCTGAGGTGGGAATGACTGGCTGCAGCGAGCACAGACCAAAGATTTTCTTTGCAGTTGATGATGAAGATGGTGGTGCAGAAATGAAAGGATTCAGCAGTGCTCATGCCTCTTCCTCCTCTCCAGAGAGTGCAGCCACTTTGTCCCTGGAGAAAGATTTACCAGTCATTCTGTCCTCCAGATACTAAGCCCTTTCCACAGACAAGAGTGTCTCAGCAAACATAAGAGCACATCTTCCATCCTTCCAAAAAACAAAGATGTCAGTACCAAGAGGTGTGGCTGTCTGGCCAGCTTAGCCTATGATTTCCAGCTTCTTTTGTGCTTCATGGAAAACACTGACATCTAAGTTGGTAAAAAGAGGAGAACCTCATGTAAAGAAAGTGATCTTTCTTGTTTCTTTATATGTGAATAATTTACTACTTTGTCATGCTCAGGCTTAATGGTTCACTTTCATTACTGTTCACATCCTGGGGATAAAAAAAACTATATGCCTGGGACATTTCCTAGGAATTTTCCAAGCAAAATCTGAAATCTTCTGACTTCTAGAAATGAGTCTTCTCAGAAATAAAATAAAGGGCTGTAGTTAATGAAGGGGATTTCTTTTTTCTGTTTAAAAGTTGTTCTTTTAAATATGCATATGTGAATGTGTGTGCAGACACACACACCATACATGCACAAAATATCCACAAGAACTAGGAAGTTGTTCTGACAAAAGTTTGTAGGAAATGCTGTTTTGAAAAACAAGTTATTATAAACAACAGCAATATACTACCCTCCAAAGGAAAAAAAATCTTATAAAACTCTGAACTTTAAACAGCATTCATATAGACTTGTTCTTCTCTCTGAAAAATTTAAAAATTATAACTGTTACAATGAATTCTACAGAAATAGATGACTTCTACGGCCTCATTTCTTGACAAAGAGCAGCAACCTCTCTGAGTTTCTGCCACACATAAGCAAGTTCTCAGACCTAAAATCTTCCCTCAGAAGAAGCCATCTGGGACCACAGAGCCCTCTTGAGGTCACCCTGTCTGCCCACGGGAAAACCTCCCTCCTTCCTCCTTACAGTGAGAGCTGGATTTGTAGGAGGACGAGGTGTGTGAGACAAGATAGCCACCGTCCTCCGTGTGTATGGGCTGTGTGGTCACAGAGTTCCTCAGGGTAGCTTCTGCCCCTCCTGTCACCACTTGATCTGGATTGTCTCTCCAAAAATTAAAAAGAAAAAAGGCATGCCTGTCTTTTATAATGTTCTGTTTTAAAAGAGAGAAATCTCTAGAGAGAGAACAGGACCCTAAAAGTCCAAGGCCTGGAATTCCTCCTTTCTCTCTTCCCCTTTTAAACAGGAAACATTCATGCTAAGAGAGTCCAGAGGGAGAGTTGGCTGTGTGTTCATTTTAAGGCAGATAATGTTTGTATGTTCCAAATGTCAGTGATTTATCCTAAGGGGTTAAAACGAGTGCAGAAAAACCACATGTTTAATTTTGTACAGAAATATTTTCAGTAGATTTTGAGAGAAAGCACACGTTAAGGATTTTTTTTTTAAAGTGTTTGTGAAATCTCCAACATGAGCCAAAAGGAAATAGAAATGAGCATAGTGGTGTTGGGGAGGGGTAAAAATTCTTACCCTAAAAGACACGATGAGTGCTGGAAATTTTCTAAATCAAAAGTAAAATTCCCAAGAAAAGGGAAGGTGAAAACTGTATTCTTTATTTGCCAGGGCTGCAGTGACAGACAATATATTTGTGCTCTATTTGTCATGGGCAATTTAAAAGAGAGCAAAGCAAATTGTGCTGACTAATAGCAGCTGATGCTATAATAACTTGTGCACAAACAATTTAATTTTTTTATCTGAAAACTCTCACTAACTAAATCACCCCAAGCTTGAGGATCTATCTTTCATTATTACACATAGCCAAATTAAGACACAAAAAAAGAGTAGTGGGTGAATTCTATTGTTCATCCTTATGGATCAGTTCGCAGGCTGCCTGCCACAGACACCCCAGCTCAAGCTTGTCAAATCTCCATTGATTGGGTGAATGTGGAGAGTTGATTTAACATCCAGCTCTGCATATTACAGGGTGATTTTGACCCTCATTGACAGTGCCTGATTAACCCCAGACACTGTATTCATACAACCTTGTCATTTCTTTCAAGTGACCTAGCAGTTTTTACTCTGACATTAGAGAGCTTTTCATTAACTATTATTGTTGCTGTTGTTCTTTTTTTAAAAAAATCAAAGGGTATGGGGGTAGGGACCAAGTGGAAGGATCCAGACACTTGATTGTGAATGGTGGTGGTAAATATGTACACAGAAGGTCTATGGGGTTTTGAGAGCTGCAAACAGAAGTTATGTATTTAACCCCAGGCTAAACGAGATGCATCATCTGCACACTGTCTAGAGACACATTGCTTCTGCTATTGCAAACAGATCAGAAGATGCTTGTTGTCTTCAGTAGAAAAATCCAGATGGGGTCACTTCCTGTTAGTGTTTATTCTTACCCTGTCCATTACACAAGGCAGTGTGCAGCTGTTTTGGTTTTTCCCACTCTGCTACTGGCCTGGTGATGCTTCTCGACTTGTGGTATAAATCATTACATCAGAGTTCTAGGGGTGTAATTGCCAGCCCTAGGCTGGGACTTTTTCTAGAGACTGTAGAGAGGAGGATAACTAATCCTCACAGCAGTGTGACAGCAGCCAAACAGAATTAGGCCACAGCCCACTCAATGAGCTACTCCCAGGTCTGGGAGGAAACCACATACAGTACACAGGGACTTTGCGACTCCAAGTGACCTCTACATTTCTGAAACTGTATCTATGACAAGCTTCATAGAGACTAAGAAGGAATGGGGATCTAATGGACCCAGGCTTAAGAGAAGCAAACTCATTGCCTCATTAGGGGAACTCGTTCAGCTACTATAATACAGGCCAGCATAAGAGGGTATAATCAAGAAGTGTTTCTCTCACACATACCAATCTGAGTGTAAGCAGTACTTGCGGACATGGTGGCCTCATGGAGCTGAGGACTCAGGCTCCCACATTCTTTCTTCTTCAGCCCATAGTTTTCACCTTCAGGTGGAGCATGGCTGCTCCAGCGGCCAAAAAGAAAGAGAGAAGGGTAGAAGGTTCCCTCTTATCTTTAAGGGCACACATCACTTCTACTCACATCCCACTGGCCAGGCCTGTTCTGCAACCACAGCCAACTGCAGGAGAGGCTGAGGAACTTGGTCTTTAGCTAGAGAGCCAGTGGCACAGTAACTGCTGACATGTGTCTCTTCTCTTTCCAGGGGAGGACCAGCAGACCCTCTGGACTATCTGACATCAGCGCCTCGAGGGCTCTACAAGGAAAGGGAGCTTCCATATTACCCAGGGGCTCATCCTGTACACCCTCCCAAAGGGGGCTATGCCTGCCCCCCGGATCTGAGGCTGACAGACCTCCGGTATCCTCAGTACTACTCACCCCCAGCAGTCCCCCACCACAAAGGACCCTTCCGACATGATGTTCCACCTTCTCCTCCTCAGCACCAAAGAGTGCTAGCCTACCAAGAAATGGGCAGAGCAGGGCCCCGAGGGGGCAGCCCCGACCGCCACCCCTACCGAACCCAGGATCCCCGACAGAAGAACCCCATGACTGCAGCTGTATAGCTGAACATCACCAAGACCACCCTCGCCCAGCAAGGCAGAGGTCTAAAACCACTTTGCACTTCCCACACCTCAAGGCCTTCTGCTTGTTAGGAATTGTCCATGGTACAGACTGGCTTTTTCTCACTGAGGTTGCATGACTTGATAGCTAATCAGGAAAAGAAGAAACAGGAGGTAGATTCAGAAGGAAGAGGAAGAATGGGATCATAAAATACAGTACTTCCTGATACTTGAAAGTCCTCCAGAATTGGTCAAGCCAGGAAAAGTGGCAACTGAACAACAACTAAAGATGGAGATAAACCATGTGGTGGCTAGATAACCTGTGCTCATGTGTCCCTGCTGGCCATAGAGCTGCCAGTGCAGAGCAGTCTCTGCTAGGCAGTATTGCCATTCCAGGGCTCAGCTGCAGCCTCCTTGGTGGAGCTGTCAAGACTGCAGAGTGGGCCACTATGTCACTCTTCCAAGGTAGCCCACCTTTGCACTGCAAAGCATATTTCTTTTCCTACTTTACTTAGCCCACACTCACTCTGCAAAGCCTATCTCTTTTCCCACCTTCAATAAAACTTTGCTGCCATCAAAAATAAATAAACAGATTTTAAAACCCTGCAGAATGACAGAGTAGAGTGCCTGCAGATCTGGGCATCTAAGTCAGTTTTGTCACTGAGAAAAAAGCAACAGCAAACACAACTAGTGACTTCCATGAAATTTTTTATACCCAGAGGAAGACTGTATTTCTTTATTTATAGTCTCTCTCAGGTTCCTGATTCCACTCATTTGATGTAAACATTTCAGTTGTTTCCTTGCTTTTTTGATACAAAAGTCAGTAAAAAAATGAATGCAGTATTAGTGTGCTGGGAGAATGTGCAGAGCTACTCAGAGCCCCCAGAAGGAGTGTATCCCATGGACCACAGTGATCTGGTGAAGGTTTTTGACACTCCTGTGGTCCTCACCTTCCTTCCTCCCACATCCCAGGTGGGAGAGCTTGGAGACAGCAGCTTCCAGGGTCATCCCCAAATCTCTTGCCTATGATTATTTTAATTAAGGCCTATATTTTAAGACTCCTACATGAGAATTAAAGTGTTCTTGTGATAGAAAGAAGGCCTACTGGTAAGGTTGCACAGGAGGCACAGCTCTAGGGTTGCCAGTTCTGGACTCAGTGCCGAACAGTGCCCATCTGCACTTGGGGACAGCGAAGAGCCGACTGTGACCTTTGGAAACTGATCACCAGCATGTAGTAAATGGAAGTGAGTGATCATGCGAGTGCATGTGTGTGTGTACAGAAACAATGATTACTAATATGAAAAATAAAAATATGTCCTGGAAAGATCGATGAGGAAAGGGAAGAAGCATAAGATTAAATAAGTCTCCATCTGCTATATTTCATTAACAAAACTCAGGGCAAAGATAAAGTCTCCAACTGAGAAAGGAAGGTCTTACGGCTTGGAAAAACTGAAACCCCAGCTTCTAAAACACTTGAGTAGAACAAATCCATCCAAATTTCTTTTGAGCTTTTCAGTTATTTTCTATGGAAACAGAACATCTAAAACTTACAGGCTGATCTAAATGAAAACACAAGCAAAAGACTGAGAAACAACAAGGCCTGGGAGCAGCAGTTTGCATGGCTCAGCAACTGTGAAAATACTTCAAGCCTTTTCACATTCCTACTTCCCCTCTTCATTCCTTCCCCCAAAATGCCTACAGTTCAATTTAGACATATTTTGTCTGAGAGTAGGAATTCTAACTGGCAGGATTTAATAAATTGTAATACTGAATACATAGAGTATCCAAAAGACCCAGTTTAGTCTTCTTTTTTAATTTAAAATAGAGTTTTGTTACCAAGAGTGATGCAACTGCTGATTTTAGGTGTAAATAGTGTTATTTTCTGGACTTTGAGAGACACCGTTTTCTAAACCACAATCTCAGTGGTCTTCTGAAAGAGCACTGTGAAGTTGGTTTGGGTTTTTCTGATCTCTCTTGAGCCAGACGCTTTCAAATCATCTGCAGTTTATTGAGGATCTTAGGCCCTGCTCACCTGAAGATGGAATGCAGTGTGTGTAGGGTTCACCTGCCAACATTCTGGCTGTTGCCTTTTCCTTATGCTACATAAACTTCAAGGAAGAAAACCATAAGAAGAGGGAAACATAACCTGCTTTGAAGCATTAAACATCAACATATCAAATTTCTGTAGACTATATGACATCTCCACACCACAAAGCTCCTTCTGGATTAAGGATAGATCCCTTGAGGGGTATCCAGGGGTGAACTCTGATCTTGCAGAAGTGGCCCCTGCTGGAAGAATGCCCATGGTCACCTTCAGTGCTACCTCCTTGGGCACACAAACCCCCTGCATCCAGGCCCTCCAGAGCATGGCTTTGTGTTGTATGCACAGTGAATGAAATAACTGCTAATTCAGAGGGGCAGTCAGTGAGGTAAGGTACTATTAAAGTGAACAAAAAATAGATTATGAGTTTTCTTTTCTTGTTTGAAGTATAACGTATGCTCCATCTGATCCTGCCCTGAAGAAACTAATATTATATTTGTGACAGAGGCTCTATCAAGCCAAGCAACAATTAAGACAGCTGAGCTGTAACTTTATAAATGCCTGTGTACTAACCCTCTAATTGTCACCTCCCAGAGGTTACAGAGCACTTTCCCAATGTTGAGGAGAGCAGGTTGTTCAGAGCATTTAGAGGTCCAGGCTATAACCAATAGATGCCTATGAGCAGGAAATAGTTCCCAGTGTATGTATGGCCTGGGAAAACTCCAGAGTCTCCTTGCAGCTTGGATCTATAGCAGCCCCCCGGAATAGAGTGGTGAATCCATCACATGGTTCTGCCCAGCTGGGTCATTTGGGCCTCAAAATGATGTTTGACCTCAAGTCATTAGATTTTTTTAAGGAACCCTTTTTGCAGGAATAGAAAGATGAAAGAGAACAGATACAGAAAACCTTGATATGCAGGAAAATTCAGTCCTCCATAAGAGAAAGAAACATCTCATTAACCTATTATAACATTGGGCTATGGCACTATCCCTCTTAATTTAATATTGTTTCTCCACAATATCAAATCAGTAGGTGAAAGGCAAATGCAAAAACATGAACATTTACTTAAATTATGACTTACTAGCAAAAAAAATGGAAAGAGATATTCTGAAGCTCATTATTCTTAGACTTTTAGGTACATATGTGTTGACCTCACTGGATAGCATGGAAAAAGGTCTTACCGTCAAGAATAAAATAGGGATCCAGAGAACCACTCACTCACTGTGGAGGAAGCCCCAGGCCTGCTTCCACATAGAGAAGATATGAGACATCACTGTAGCTTTATTTTTGCTACCAACTAAATAAAATTAAAACAAGATCTATTATCTCTCCTAAAGAGTCAAGAAATTTTTGAACTAAATGTACCCTCTGATAACTTTTGGGGTAAAGCTCATTTCTCTTATCCCTAGGATGCATAGAGATTGAGCCTACAAAGAGTACTTATTGTCCTTAACCTGTAACCACAGCATTCCCTTTCTTTGGAGGAACATTGAAGCAATTCTGGAGTGTTTGTATGTGAAGGAATTTCTGTGTGTCAGATTCCTATGGGCATTAAACTCTGATATCCACAATGAGCGGCCTTCCAACTGATTTTAAATTGGGTAGACAACATATTGCTTACAGAGTCCTTGAGCAACAGAGAGTCCAGATTTCATGCAAATTAGACAAGAGGGACTGGGATTCAGAAACAGCCACAGTGGTATTTCTCTGCCTTCTCAGTTCATGGTGACTTAGGTGGAAACAACTCTACGATGAGACTAGAAAGGCCAGTCTCCATAAGATGTCTTTATAAAGTCACATTTCCAATAAAAAATAGAAAAAACATCTAAAATAAGCCCATCTCACATGCAGCAATAACCTCTAAGTGAAACTCTTTCTCCCTAATGACCTTAAATAGTAATAGAATCACACAGGACCTGGCTTTTGAAGCTAGGCTCAGCTACTAAGCTCATTTTGGGAAGTGAACCAACCCAAAGACTCTAGTCCACCTCCTGACTGGGCTCCTCGCAAAGTATTCTGTTCCATCTGAAGTGCTGTTTACTATCAGAACATAAAACCTGTTGTTTATACCAACACTTTTTCTAGTGTTTCCTATGCTTTTATGATACCAACTCTGTTCATACCTTTAAATTATATGAAATCATATTTTGGCATATGGGGCTGGAGAGCAAATTCTTTACAAACTTTTAAAGAATTTCATTTGTACAACAGAAAACATTTTGGATGTTGTTATATATGAGTATATAAAGTTTCCTTGTTTTGCATTAAAAATAAAGTTTTATTCAGTCAATGAGACATCAGAGTCTTGGTTTCACCCACCACTTGTTTGGGGATCTGATGAATGAAGAGATGAGCCTGGGCCTGCTCGGCTGGGAACAGCAACACTAAATAATTCCATAGCAACCATTCAAAAACAGCAACAAGACAGAGAACAAGAGGAAGAAACTTCTGCTGCATGTTGGGGTCCCTACGAAGCACATGCTGACATGGAGAGTTCACTGGAGAGTACACTTGAGCTCAATACTTTAAAAAGGGAAGGAGGCAGGATTGGACAGAGAGAAGCTGAGCTGCTATCCAAGAAGAGGCTTCAGCCAATCCCACGGGGAATTCTGGAGACCAATGGCTCTTCAGAGGTTTCCCAGGTGAGACAAGGGAGCTGAGCCTTTATACCAGTGGATTGACCAGTAGATATAGGCTACCCTTATAGGACAGATCTAGGATCAGGCAATTTTCTTCCTTTGGGGCTGTCCCCAGAGGGGCCTGGTAGCTGGGGCCATCTTTAGGAAGTACTCACAGTGGCTGGGAAAATATTCCTTTCCTGAAGTGGGATACAATCATACTATCACAGTACCCATGACAGAATCCAACACCATTGTCTTGGTCACTGGATCAAAAATACCCAACATTCACAACTTAAAAGACAAGAGGATAATTTTGGCTCATATTTTCAGTCCGTAGTTGGTTGGCTCCAAGACAGGAACGGCATTGTGGAAGGGCCTGGGTGGAGGAAAGCTGCTCACATCATGGCAGCCAAGAAGCAGAGAAAGAGGGTTGGAGCCTGGGACAAGCATTATACCCTTCTAGATCACGCCCACAATGGTCCACCTCCAACCAGGGCCCTCCTCCTAACAGCAAGTCGGCTATAGCACCCCCATCATCCAATCACCTTCCACACACATGAGAAGTTTGAGAGACCTTTGAGATCTAACTATAACAACCACTGCTATCTCTCTCATGCTGGAGTCACTCTCATTCATCTATAGAAGGTTCTTCTGTCAGCCCTCCACATATTCCTGGCAAGCTCACCCACACCCAGGGTTTATCTCCCACCTCAAGACGGATTGCTCTAGCTCAGATCTGTTTCCTGAGCTCAAGGCTTTTCACTTTCCTACTGGATATCCAGGTGGGCTTGTCCCACAGTCTTTTTATACACTACATACCCAAACTGAAAACAAACCTCCTGAGATGTTTCTTCCTCATAATTCTACCCTAGCCAATGGTACCACCATGTTACTGATGCAAACCAGAAACCTGGAAGTTATCCTTGACTTCTCAGTTGTGGCTGCTCCACACAGGCCCATATGATGACGTGGAAGACCAAAATCTTACACAGTAATTCTGTCAAGTACATCCATGCTCCTGATACTATGACATGCCTTAGTCAGCTCTTGTCACTTCTGTCTCACCCTGCTTCTTCAACAGCCTTCTGAGGCATCTCTCCCTGCCACCAGTTTTTGTAAATAAATTTTTATTGGAATAAATACATATTTATTCATTATGTAATTGTCTATAATTGTCTTTCATGCTACCACAACAACTTCTACTCTATACTCATACCAGAAGAATTTTTCTGAAATAGAAATCTGACCATACTACTCCTCTGGAGTGACCACAACCTTGTTGAAAGAACACTGGCTTTGAAAATAGGCAGACATGAACTTGGAAGACTGATTAGTTGTCAAGCACTGATTGTGTAACACACAGTAAAATAATTGTCTCTCTAGCATCATTTGTGAAATAGAACTGCTATACGTCTTATACATCTTATAGGGTTGGGGTTTTTTAATTGTTTTTTTTTAGTACTGGAAATTGAACTCAAAACCTTGCACTTGCAAGGAAGGCACACTGCCACTGAGCTAAATCCCCGCCCATTATGGGGTTTTTGTTTTGTTTTGTTTTGTTTGTACCAAGGATCAAATTTGGGACCTTGCAAGGCAGGTGGCAGCACCACTGAGCTAAATCCCCGGCCCATGGGCTTGTTTTTTAATAGAAGAGTCAGTTATATGCATCTCTTCCCAACTCCACATTCAATGATATCCAGTGGGTAGCTTGAAATGGGCCATGCTGGAAGTATTTACAACACCAGAATTGATATATGCAAACCTGAGTGTCTTCTTTTCCCAGTAGTTAACACTTACCAGCATACCACAGTAATAACAGTCAAGGAAAATCAATCCCTGTCCCATTCACACACACACACACACACACACACACACACTCTCTCTCTCTCTCTCTCTCTCCCCACAAAACCTTTCTGTGTCTCCTTACTACTTACTTAGTCAGATGCCCTAAGTCCTTCCAAATCAGTCCCCTGTGTGTCTCCGTCTTCACCTCTTATTTCTCCTACATTTACATCTTGTGCTACTGTTATGTCAAATTATTTTTACCTACTTGATCCGGACACACATTTTCACAGCCATGTACCAGGGCAACATGCAATGAGTATAACCACTCCCACTCAAAATATCCTCTTTGTCCCATGTTTTGTTCCTTGGATCCTCACTCATTCCTCAGGCCCCAGGTCAAAGAGCTCTTTCTCCAATGAAGACTTGAAGTCAGAAATTGGAGACTGGGCCCCTTGTATTCACCCCCACTTTGGTAGCAGAACTTACTACAGATGAGAGGCCCTGATGCTAGATCCCACATTTTCCGCATTTCCTTGCAACCTGAGTTCCATGTGAGGCCCAGATTCTATCAACCGGACCCAAAATGCTAAGACAGAACTGAGGGTCCAGCCCACTGCGGCTGCAAACATGGTCACAGAGGCATCTGGTGTTGCTGCAGGAGTGGCTGGGCTCTGGTGTCCTGGGAGTTGAGAAGCTGTGATCCTTATACACTGCATTAGCATGAACCCCACCTGAGGCAATATGATTCTGCTGCTGACTATTGGAACAAAGGCTTTTTGAGCCCCTGACTTTCTGATCATGGCAAGGGTAGCAACTCCCTCACTAGGGCAGTTCTGGGATGTTCTGTGATGGTTTTCTGAAACTTGTTCCTTGAATAATTCTTTGACTTATTTCTTGTTCCTAAAGCCTGCTCCTCCAGCCCTTCCAACAATTCAGCAAACACCCAACTTCCAATATACTCTCCCTTCTGTTGCAGTATCAACTAGCTAGAAGGAGCTCGATTATCTACAACTAAACCCCTCCTCCCAAAGCAGAGTTGGTAATTCCAAACGGTATGTTACCAGGATAGTTTCTGCAGATCCTCAATAAAACTTTTATTACCCATATTACAATGATTAGTTTCCATGTCTGTGTGGCCTTCTAAGGTGTATCGCATTTATAGCACATTGCCTGGCTCCAACTATACACTCAAGAAATATTTGTTGAATTCATTTGAATGAAGAAATGAGGTGTGAGGATTCTTTCCTTGAATTGCTACAGTGCTGACATTCCACCTGGACGCTCAAACTGTAAATCTCAAAGTCCTGTGGTTAAAGATTGCCTAGCATTACTCCTGAGGTGAAAGGTGTTAGGGCATGTAGGCAGGCCAGATTCTAATTTAAAACATGGAAAAAGCAGACCAGGAGATTGTAAATGCAATGGGCAATGCATTATTTAGAGGGTAAAGAGAGACTTAAGAGAAAATGTATTACAACCTACTAAGATGGAAAGACTTTTAGTCACAGATGATTACTATTATTACTGTGTAAGTCCTTGGATTTTAGGCAAGTGCTTTGCAATCACTTGCATTACTAGTTCCTTTCAACAACTGTAGATGGTGAGTTGGAATGACTCTCAGACTTTCCATAAAGAAACTCAGTCCTGTGTACAGTAGTACTAAAATCAAGATTTAATGAAAGCTATTTAGACATAGCCAAAGAAACTAGAGGCAACTTTGTGTCTTAGTAATTGAAATTTCTTTTGGTGGTCATGTTTATTCTAATTGTTATTTATGTGACATGCTGAATGTTTCATGATCACAGTAATTTTTGCTTCTTATACAAAGAACATCAGGTTCATACTTATCACAGCAGAAAAAACTGAGATTTGAAGAAATCAATGAGGCAATCCAAATCTGCAGAAAGAGGAAAGGAAGCTGAATTTCCTTAATCAAAGAGGTGGTTTTTGAGAACCTACTATGTTCTAAGCCTTTGTGTTAGCTCTTGGACAGGCTCTCCGCTTTACAATGTCAGTGGATTACATTAAAATGTTCTTCCTTACATGTACCCAAGTTGCCTCACATTTCTGTCTTCCTAATCACTGGATCTCAGAGGTCATTGGTCACAGTTAAAGATGTTTCAGCTGTCCACATTTTAAGCATCATGTTAAAGACTACCCTTTCAACTTGAACTTTTATTAAGCTAGTTACACAAGCTCAAAAACCTGCTTACTCTTGATTCCCAGTACCAAACACAAAAACCTTCTTTGTCCATAATAACATAGATGACATCATGAAAATCAGTTTTAACTGGACCCTATCAATCCTTGAGCATTTCTGCTTACTCAATCCAATAGCCAATACAAAAATAAAATGACAATTATAGGCCCACAGATACTTCATGTTAGACTCTATAAAATGCTGCTGAGGATTCTAGACATGGACAAAACTTGGAGTCTACCCTCAAGACCCTGATAGTTGAATAGAGGAGAAAAACATGTTTGGAAAGAGCCTGATATCAAGGCTAAGTGTGATGGACACAGGCGGAAGGGATACTCTGCCCGGGAGGTCTGTGAGATGAAGGCTGATGTTGACTTTGAGTGCAGACAGGAAAGTCATAGACAATGTTACATGTGGAATAGTCTTAAAGGATGGGAAGAGCATGGGCAGGTAAGCAAAAGGGTTATCAACTTCCCAGATAAAGAGCAGGACACGAATGTCTGCATAGAGACAGGAGCCTCCCAAATACATGTATGTGTGATTGGAGAATGGGGTCGGTTAGTGATAATTGTAGCTAATATTTTTTCATGGCTTAATAAGTACGAGAAACTGGCCTAAATGTTTTTCATAATTTATCTCATTTAATCCACAAACTTATAAGAAAAGAGAGCCATAAATAATATTAAGTAACTTGGCCTTGGGATTTCAGGTCCAGCAAAGCAAGTTACTTAGGGGCTTAGGGTTTATTTAGGTAGTTCAGAAAATCACTCACACAAATGGATGTTTAAATAACATTGGCTGATGAAAGCACCATGCATGTGGAACTGGGAAAACTCAACAAACCGTCCTCATTAAAAAGAGGAAGGGGCTAATATTTATTGAGGGTATAGGAGACGTGCTACTTGCTACCCCTACATGCATCACATTTTCTCTTCACATCAATAAAGTGGGTTTTATCCCACTTCGCAAATGAGACAACTGAGGCTCGTAGAAGTCCCGGCTGTGGCTAGTCAAGTGGCAGCTCTGACTTCAACCCATCTGTTATCCACAGCCTGTACTCCTCTCTACACTACACCAATGGTGGGGATTTAAAGTAAACCTCGTGTAATTTCTTTTAATTCTGCAAGTTTACATTGTGATGACCATTTCAAGAGTATGCAAACTTGAAGACAATTCTGAACATGTAAATGCAGATTTTGACATTTCAGATTCAAGAAACAGGCAGCCGCACGTTAGTTCCACTATATACTACATTATAATCTATATAGACAGCAGTTCTGAAAGGTCTCCAGGCAAATAAGTTGTACTTTCTGGTTGAAGTCAGACAGGTAGATGAAACTTTGATGACTTAATTCCCCCAACTATTAAAGTATAAGCGGACCAGGACCCCAAGCTGGAGAGAGGCTGCCAGAAAATTTATTGAGCAGTAAAGCACAGGGCTATAATTTCAACAGGTTATCTTGCTTCTCTGGCTAATTGTTTTCCAAGGTTTCACAGCTCAGAACCATTCAGCATTCTTATCACCTGGGAAATGTGCACACTCCTTAGGATATTTTCCAGCATGCAGCCACCTCTGTCTTGCAGTCACAGCTGTATTTTTGCTCAAAGAGCTGTCGATTAGATTTAAGAGCTACCCCAGCTCCACAATGCACAGTCTTGCTGATCTTCAGAGAGTGCTGTCCTGTCGTCCTTTGATTTATGGAGAGTGTAGCTCAAACCCACCCCCGCGCTTTATTAAAGCAGCTTTTAGTCACATTATACCTTCCTGTCTCTGAGCTCCTGAGGGCTCCACCACCTAGGAGTCAAATTCACTTTGATAAGCAGGATTCTGGATAATTGGAAATTGAGGTCTTGGCTGTGGACCCTCCCACTGTCTTGCCTCCGGACTCCCCAGGTGTGAGATGGAAGGGGGCTGGAGACTGAGGCACAGTGCCGCTCTCAAGGTCCCTTTCAATATCCGCTTTCTGGCCCTCTCCTGACCTTCTCAGTGGGACAGTGTTTGGCCTGGGGCTATGCCTCTTCGTGGGGATTCTTTTTCAACCCAGGCTTTAAAGGGACAACCTCAGAGAAGTGCAGCCACAACTGCTTTAGGACCCCTTTTCAAAGACACTGACTCTCTGGGCTGTGTTCTGCCAAATCCAGCAACAGCAGAGGCTCCACAAGGACAGATTAAATCAATGCACATTTGCATATCTGCAGGTGAGCTGGCTGTCTTACAGGTATCGAATATGCAAACCTAAACTTTGTTCCATAGTGCGGAACTTGGCCGGTGCCGATCTCACCTCCCACCACACACAAAAGCTGGAGTGGGGGTTGGGGGGACCCAAGTATTCATTGCAGGTGGCAGCCATGCTCTGTGGAGAATCAGTGAGGTCCTGCCCAGGGACCTGGCATCAGGACATTTCTATCTGTCCTCAGCAGTGTCCCCAGCTCCCTCTGGAGCCCTCACCAAGACGTTACTCCTCTCTGTCACTGAGATCTTTCACCATTTCCCTGCAGCAGTGAACTCATCAGAGTGAGGTAGAGAAGCAGAACTATGTTGGACCAAGGCAGAGGCAGCCTTCTCCCTCCCGCAGCCGGCAATGGGGTTAGGGGTCAGCCATCCTTAGTCAGGCACTGTGGCACACAGGTTGCAAGTAGCTCTTACACTGACAACCTGGGTGGCCCAGCTAGTTACCAGCCATCTGGTAGCCTCAGGCTTTGAAGGGGCAACCTCAGAGAGGTGTCTTTAAAGTGGAGGCGACCATGCTGACCATGAGGGTAGCATGGAGACCAGCGAAGCCTTTAGTACATTATACAATGGGACTTTATGTTATTTACCATCATTAGGCCTGATTTTCACAATGAATCTGACCTTAGGTAGTATTACTATGAGAACGCTATTTCCTTCCCAGTTTTCTTTGTTTATTAGTACACGTTTGCAATACATAATGGTTACATTCATCATGAGGAGTTGGTACATGTACATAACACATCTTAATTCTTATTTTATCCCTCTCCCCTTTCTTCCCTCCTCCCTGCAATTTTCTACTTATAGCAGTATGATGAACACTGGCCTTACCACTGATTATTAAGAAAGACTCAGTCAAGTCCTAATATGACTTCAGCATCTGCTAATCTCTAATGGAAGAGGCCTCAGAATTCTTCAGGCTTTAGCTCAGATTTAGTTGGATTGTTTTACTTTCGTTTTATTAATTAAATGATTTTCTTCTGTTTAGGACAGAATGATCCTATTCTTCCCCAGTTACTTTAGTGAGTAAGTTTTCATAAAATATAAAATTATTTAGGTAAATATTAAGCAATGATGGTACAGGTGAATAAATGGTGTTGTTTAAAAGTTTAGAAATGAATACTAACCCAGGAATGGTGGTGCATGTCTGTAATCCCAACACTCTGGGAGTGGCTAAAGAGGGAGAATCCAAAGTTTGAGCCCAAACTGGGCAATTTAGTGATTTAGTGAGATCATGTTTCAAAAAAAAAAAATTCCTGGAAATGTAGCTCAGTGGGAATGTCCTAGGTTAAAGCCTAAGAAGAGGGGCGGGGGAGGAAGGAAGGAAGGAAGGAAGGAAGGATGGATAACAGGAAGAAGGAAGGAAGGAAAGAAGGAAGGGAGAGAGGAGATGCTAAGCCATGAGAAGTGCTCAAGGTTCTCTGAAGTGTGCAGAAGCTAGAGATGCAATCTGTGGGCAATGCAGTCTATGTGGCTAGACTCTCACACTCCCAAAGAAGCTCATGGGTATAAATTGAAGCCAGAGTGTTTGGAGAGGGAGACACCATCCCAGGGGGATTGTATGATGGAGTGGGGAGGGGGGTGCCCACTCTCCATGTTCCTGCTTTTGCCCACTTTCCAGCTCTCCTCCCCAGAAGTCTGTGACTCAGAAGCTTTGGGTGTTTCTCCTGCAATAGCCAGAGACAAACCAGGCTGTACCCAAGGATGAACAGCATCAAATGGGAAGCTCCTGCCCACCAGAACCTGAGATTACATTGCAATAGAATGGGCCTGAGAATTCATCTGGTTCGGTGACTCCGAAACATTTTGATCATGGCCCATACTAAAGCATATAGTTCACACCTCAATCTAGTTCATGCCTCAAACTAGTACATACTTATATTAGTATAGTAAAAAAAAAAAGGTACGTTTCATAAAATAGTACTGGCTTGTATGCAATGTATTCTTATACACTATTTTATTCCATTTCTTCCTTCCACTCCATGCCTGGGGTTGAAATCACATGAGGGTTTTGTGACCTATATGAATTGAAACCCACAATGAGAAAAAGGTTGATCTTATCTAGTACCTTCATCTCATAGGTGAAGTAAGACCCAGAAAATGATATGAATTGTTAAAAGTCACTGAGCTAACTAGCATCACAGCCGAGAGTGGAATTCCAGCCTCAGGACTCAGTAAAAGTCTCTTTTCCTACACTACACTGTGAGAGGAAGACTCCACACCTGGTATTTCTGAAATTGAGGAAAGACCATTTTAAAATGAAGCGATTCCAGTTGTTGATTAAACAGAAAAATTGGAAAGCTCAGGCATGTCTGAAAAAAAAAAAACTAGTCATTTCTCTTAGGAAATAAAGGTCCAGCTGATAATTAGATGCCTCACAAGAATCCTGAAGCCAACGCTGCTGAATTCCACCTCAATAAATACATAGGAAATTTGAACTGAATCCAGGAAATAATCTTGAGTCTCATGATGTTGGCTAAATAGCCTAGCCTTGTGTGGCCCAAATTGTTCTATAAAAACAGACCAACTCCCTAACAGAAAAACCCTTAAGCAATGCTATAAAAAGTCTGAGGCTTCTGTCTTTTCAACCAACTCCAGCCTCTTTTCCCCACCCTTTAGTAAAAGTCTCAGTTTTGCCCTCAACTTCCATGGTATCTTTATCACTTTGCAAGGGCTTCCATAACAAAGTACCAAAACTATGTAGCTTAAAACAAAAGAAATGTATTCACTCACATTACTGGAGGCCAGACATCAGAAATAAAGGTATCAGCAGCCTTGATTCCTTCTGGAGGCTCCTGGGAGAATTTGTTCAGGGTAGCTCTCCTAGCTTCTGCTGGGTGTCACCGATCCTTGGCATTCCTTGGGTCAAAAACACGTCTCTCCAGTTCTGCCTCCATTAGCACATTATATTCTAGTGATACTTGGCATTAGATTAGGGCCCATCCTAATCCAATACAACCTCATTTTAGCTTGATTTTATCTGCAGAGACCCTATTTCCAAAGAAAGTTACATTCACAGGAGCCAGGTCTTAGGAGTTGGACCTTTGGAGGGATAAAATCCACCCTGCTGTGGTTTAGATCAAGACTGTCCCCCAAAAGCCTCATGTGTTCAGAAGTGAGGCTTTGGAAGGTGATTGGATTGAGAGGGTGCTATTCTCACCAGTGGGTTAATCCAATGATGGATTCATTGGTAAATGTTTAGGTGGTGGGACCTGCATGTGTGAGGTAGGTCACTGGGGGTGTGACCAGGAAGGGTGTATCTCCCTCCCTCAGCTCTTCACTTCTCTCTCTGCTTCCTGCCTGCCATAGCTTGAGCACCTTTTTCTCTGCCATGCCCCTCTGCTATCCTATTTCTGCCTTGGAGCCAACGAACCATGGACTGAATCCCTTATATCTGTAAACCAAAATAAATCTGTCCTCCTTTGAGTTGTGAGTGTCAAGTATTATGTCTCAGCAATTGGAAAGTGGCTAAGACAAACCTGAACACTATCAAATATCCTGATGATCTCACCCATCTCTGCACCTCTCATCAGCTTCCCCCCATCAAAATATTTGCCCAGTGTACAGCAAAGACTCATACATACCAAGTCTCCAGCAGCTGACAATGCAGAGCTACTAGTGCTTTTCAGATTCCTATTTCATGTTTGATTTTGTTTTGGCTTTTTTTTCCTTCTTTATTGAAATGATCACAACTTTCTTGGGGGACTGGGCAAAGTGAGAAAGATGGGAACAATGTGTGTGTTTAGCCATACAGATTCTTATTGTATTAAAAAAAATACTTGCTTTCCCCTATGGACAATGAGAAACAATCAGAAGTGGCTGGAGATTTCTGGGAAGTATTTGATCTGGAGATATAAACAGCACATCTGCTTCTCTCTCCCTTACTTCTCTCTGCTCTTTCCTGCCTAGAACCTAGATGTGATAGCTAGAAGCACAACTACCTTGCAACCATGTAACAGACATATAGATATGAGGCCATAATCCACACTTAGACTAAATGTGAAGCACAAATCACATTTAAAACAGCCAATCTTGAGTATATGCACCAGGTGTGGCTAAAAGCACACTAACTATATTAACTTATTTATTCCATCAGCTTTTTAAGCTGAGTGTATTATTATCCCCATCTATGGAGAATGAAATTTTTATGGACCATGAACCCAGGCAGTGCCTTCAGAGTTGGTGCTATTCACCACTAGAGAAAAAGACTGAGAGTCCTATTATGGTTTATATCAGGTTGCCCCCTGCCCCAAGCCTCATGCACTCAGTCAGGGCATTATGGAAGGTGACTGGATTATGGGACTGCTTCAGCTTGCTTGATGTTGGGAGATAGAAAATAGTCAGAAGAGGAGGGTCAGGGGATGTTACCTGAAAGGACATCTCCATTTCTACCTCTCTGGCTCTTCCTTTCTCTCTCTGCTTCCTGCTTGCCATGAGGTGAGCAGCTTTTTCACAGCCATGCCCCTCTGCAATGTCACCCTGTCTTGGTGCCAGCCAACTGAAAGCTCTATAAATTATAAGCCAAAATAAACCTTCCCTCCTTTAAGTGGCAAGTGTTGAGTATTTTGTTCCAGTGACAAGGAAAGTAAGATAGGGTACTGATAACATCATGGAGTTGCTATATAGCTCATTTTTATTTCCAAATAACAAGCCAATGTTGGTTGGGGTTTCTATTACTTGCAGCTGATTTCATTCTTGGCTGGCATGCTGGTATTATCTGATGGGGCCATCAAAAGGATTAAATGAGAAAATACATGTCTGTGGTCGGAGGAAAACAACAATCAGTCAACAGTGTCTAAAACACAGCAGTTCTCAATGATTAATTGGTTTTAATGTTTATCTGTATTAGGAAGCAGAATGATTAAATCAACAACATGGTAAGCAGAACAGTGTCCTCCCACAGATATCTTCATCCCAATCCTAGGACACTGTGAATATGTTCTGTCATATGGCAAAAGAGACTGTGGCAGCTATGGTTAGGTTATGGTCCTTGCAAGACGGAGATGATTTTGGACAACCCAAATAGGCTCCATCCAATCACTCAAATCCTTAAAGCAGAGACCTTTTCGCCAGCTACAATGAGAGAGAGTCAATGGCAGAAGTTTAAACACCCTCCCCTATGGAAAGGAGTACAGCCCTGCCAGAACCCATGCTGGACTTCGGACCTCTAGACCCTGAGATAACACATTTACATTGGTTAAGCCACTGCATTTGTGGTCACCTGTTACAGCAACAACAGAACACTGATAACAGAATTCCAGACATCAGCAGAAGGTTAGCTCAGGGGCTTTAAAGAAGCTGAGAAACTGGTTACCAAGGCCAGTGAAGCTCTTACCTTGGCATGTGTCTTAGTTACTTTTTCATTGCTGAGACACAACACCCAACACCCACAACTTAAAGAAAGAAAGGTTTATTTTAGCTCACAGTTTGTAGAAGTTTCCATAGTCAGCTGGCTGCAAGGCATAGTGACAGGGCAGAGGGGTATGGCAGAGGAGACACAGTTCATGGCATGGCAGGCAGGAAGTAGAAGGGGATCAACGGAGCAGGCCAGTGATGGCAAACCTTTTAGAGCTTTCAGTGATACAAAGAGCCCACTGTGACACACGTGCCATAGGTCTGCCACCACTGGATTATATACCCTTCCAGCCCATGCCACAGTGATCACCTCTTCCCACCACACTTCACCTTCCAGCATCACATCCAGCTCTAAACTCATCAGTGGACTGATCCAGTCATCCATGATCCAGTATCTCACACCCATGACCCAGTCACCTCCCAATGTCCCCTGTGAGTGCATGAGGCCATGGGGAGAGATTTAGATATAAGCCATGACACCATGGAATTCACAAAGATACTGGCACGAAGTCTTCCTGCCTGATAGTGGGGCGTCTTGTTTTAAGGTGGCGTGCAGGACTACCCTGAAATGCAACTCAAGCAGCCCCATTTACATAGCCACAGGAGTGCCATCCAAATAGAATAGGGTGTGAGCAACACTGCCTAGAGCTGTGTGATGCAGTGACCTGCTGGTTAGAAGAGGGGAGTGGGATCCTAGTGAAAACACTGGCTGCCACTAGTGGGCCAGGGATAAACAGGGCAAATGTCTCTGTGGGTATTATACAGCCAGCCTCTCTGAGAAGCACCTGGCTTGCCATCCAGTGATGTTGGTATTTGATAATGAGTACAAAATGCCATATTCTAATGTCACAAACTCTATTTGAAAAGGGAACAAAAAGCAGAGCTTCGTGAGTTTCTCCTGACTGAACCTCTGCAGTGAGGTAAGCTGGGGTCATCATAGACGATGTATGGCTCAGTTGCATACTCTGTCACAGCTAATGTGGAGCATAGTCTTTTTAGCAAGCCAGTCGAGTTTAAATCCAAAGGTTAAACTGAGGACAGAGTTGACTCTGAGGTGACAAGGGCCTGTATTTTCAATCAAAATTTGGTGAAAGAAATATTCCAGCTCTTGAGAACTGCCTGTCCATTTCTGACAATCTTCCTAGGAAAAGTACTGCCTCCTAATTAGAGATTTGAAAAGCCACTGAAGCCTGTGACCTGCAGGGACACAGATTACAGGGCTGGTTTGTCAAACACAGTTACATCTGCTGACAAGAAACCAGTTATGTAAAGATGTGAGAAATGGAAATGCTGCGCTAGTTTTCCAGAACAAAATCTGCCTCTAAAAAGGTGTAACTTCATGCAAAATATGCTTCATCATTTGAATAACAAAATAAGATATGCAAAAAAAAAAGACTTTTCAAAGAGAGCCTGCATTCAGGTTGCAGTGAGTACAAGCAATATGATGACTATTCCTGGTGCTATATTTAAAGTGTTTTGTGAGAAAATAATGCATTTTAGAAATGGAGCTGAGATATGCCAGAGATGTTGCTTTAGCAACTATCAAATAAGTGTCCAGGCAGGTTTTTCTGTTTCTTACAGATTCCTGGAGGTAATGTCGAAAGCTGCCATTAAAATTCATTAGATGAAAAGTAAAGTTGTATTACAATTGATGACATTCTCTTCCAAATTGTTAGCCCTATTAGTAAGACACCTCTGGTTTGCCATAGTCTATATTGTATCTGTTTCTTTCTAAACAATTCTCTTGCATTTTAACAGAAGGAATGTCCCATGTTAAAAGCCTTTCATGCATCACCTACACCAGGCATTCCATGAACTATCCTGAGATGCTTCTCAGCTTCCAGAAACAGGATGTTGAGGTTGCAAGGAAGTTTTTCTGTTCCAAGTGTCAAGGTTGGGAAAATTACTTAAGGATGACAGGAAAAGGTGTTTTATGTCCCCCATTACTAAACCCTGAAATGCCAATTAGTTCAGCTAAGAATCCCTGTAAGCTTCCCTGTTGGGGTCCAGGAAACAGCAACCTGTAAGACCTCTTTTTGGATTCAAAGCAATTCAACAGCAACAGAGGTGGTGGTGAGTCTCTGTTCCTGCCTACTTTGTCTGCAGGTGCTGTCCTCCTACAGTTGCCCCCTTCTGCCACCTCTAGCCATGGATCAGATCAGAAGAAAGTGGCCAGACCTCATCTTACTGATACAGCAGCCCCCCACTGTAGTCCTAATGTGCAAATTTCCCCACACTTACATATTGAAGCCCTAAGCCCAGTGAGGCAATATTTGGGGACTCTTTTATGGGATTAGTGTCTTTATTAGACAAAAAGGGTAAACTAGAACAGCAGTCCCCAACCTTTTTAGCACCAGGAATTGGCTTTATGGAAGATAGTTTTTCCATGGGAGAGGTGAAAGTAGTTTCAGGATGATCTGAAGGAGCACAAAACCTA
This sequence comes from Heterocephalus glaber, assembly GCF_000247695.1. The sequence continues at coordinate 10,529,403 of NW_004624765.1, read as the reverse complement.
TATCCCTAGCATGTGCACAGCAGGGTTCTGCTCCTCTGAGAGTCAATGGCCCGCACTGATCTGACAGGAAGTGGCACTCAAGCTGTCATCTGAGCCATGAGGGAGGAGCTGTAAATATAGATGAAGCTTCATGTGGCCTGGACTAGAACAATCTCCCTCCCCCCTTCTTTCTCTCTCATCTGCAAGCCAAGAAGAGGCTCTCACCAGGAACCTCATCAGCTGCACCTTGAACTTGGACACCCCAGCTTCCAGAACTGTGGAAAAGACAGTAAACACCTGTGCTTAAGCCAGCCAGCCAGCCTATGGCATTTTGTTACAGCAGCCAGAGCTGACTAAGACATTCCCCTCATCCACAGAATTCAGCATGATCATTTCTTCTGGATGATTTCTCCATCCACAGTCATGTTTTTTGAACACTTATGACAATCTGCAGAGTGAGGCAAGATGTTCGATACCCTGACAAAACAAAATTCTGAGAGTCAGTGTTTTACTCCAAAACCTAGAGCTGGCTCACTAATAAGGCCCCATTCAGCTAAGTGAGCCTAGTACTAATGTACTGTCATAAAAATATCAATATCAGGCCACCCTGAGACCATGTTAATGACACAGAGTTCCTCCTCTGTCCACAAAATGTGGCAGCACCTAAAGCTTTGGGCAAGGCTATGAGATCGAAAGGGCCTCTCGGCCTTCAACTCCTGGATGCTCCCCTCACCACAGCGGTGGAGGGAGACTCCACTATCAGCAGACACCAAGGTGTGGGAGAAGACTGTACTGCTCAGGCAGACAGGCCTGGGTGGGAATCTTTGCTCTGCCATCATCTGTGTGACCTTGAATGGATTATGGAACCCCTCTGAGACACTGTGTCCTCATTTATGGGTGGTGTTAATATGTCCTGCCTCACAGGATATTTAAGGAAATGATAAGGCACCTGTGTGAACACACCTACCCTAGCCCTCAGCCAGGTTCCTGACCTCTGCCCCTTGCCTCCTGGCCACTCTCAACAGTGACATGCAGTTCCCAGAGGCGGAGTGTGGTCTTCTCTTATGTTACCTGCATTTCAAGAGTTGGCAGTGGACAAACCAACAAGCCTAGAAGCTGGCTCCTCGCGGAACAACTGAATACTGCAGAGGGTGGGGTGAGGGCATTTGTAGAAGGACACCAGTCTCCCTCATCCCAAGGGTTAGCTCTGGAGAAGGGGAGGTGAACCTCGCTACATGACAGAGAACACAAGTTGGCCAAACCAGCCGAACAGGAAACACTCAGGAGCTAACCAGCTGTGGTAGTGCATGCCAGTAATCTTAGCTACTCAGGAGGTGGAGGCGAGAGGATTGCAAGTTCAAGATCAGCCTGAACAATACATCAAGGCCCTCAAAATAAAGCAGCCTGGAGATGTAGCTCAGTGGTAGAGTATTTGTCTAGCACGTGGGAAGCCCTGGATTCAATCCCCAGCACAGAAAAGAAAAAAAAGAAAAACTCATGAGTTCAGCTTTTTTTTTTTTTTTTTTTTTGTCTTTGGAAAACAAGCTAAGTACGGGTAAATTATTCCTGCAAATCAGAGCTTAAAGATAGTACTTTGCAATCTGCCCACTGAGACTGGTGAGAAGTTTGGGCCCCTCGGTATCCACTTCATATTGGAAATGAACTTGATTTAAAATCTATTCATAACACAGCTCTGAATCTCTTTCTCTCAGAACTCCCAGAAATAAAATAAAAAAATAATAATAAAAGCCAGAGAAGATAGGGTGTAGCAATTCTACTTATTTCATTACCTTGGATTTTATACTTCTTGTTTGCTAGCTTGATAAGGGATGCTACAATCTTCTATTATATCAATCTTTTATGATATCATTTTTATTGCACTAGGTGGCAAGGGAATTGCCCCAAATTAATAAAAACCATATGCTGGATTTTGATTAGAGATCACTTTGGAATAATGATTGATTTGGCTTGGGAATGAAAACAGACATTTCTCTTTCCCTTTCTTTCTTAATCATATGCCTTGCAGAGTCCCACTGGCCTCCTTTCTCCCCCCATCCTTGACTTTACATGCAAAACCAAGATAATGAAAAGGTCTTAGAAGTCTCTGGTGTATATATTTGTTACCAAAAGATTGTACTGTAACTTGAACTATTGGGCCATCCAATGCTGTTTCTCTTTCACTGGAGATAGTAGTAACAGCATTTCATGGTCATGCCTGGGTAATTAATATTTGTGATAAGATCAGTCCCCTGAGCATGTGATGTGTGACATTGGTAGGGACTCATTCCTTGGATGTCCAGGGAAAGTGTGAAGATTCTCCTGCAGGAAGAAAAGCTTCCCTGGTTAGCATAACCTTAGCCTCAACTCATCTAGGAGATGTTTTCAACATTTCACGATGCTTCTTTTCAACAACATGAATGATTGAAACTTAGCAACAACCAAGATGGTCCATTTTTCAAAATCTTTTCTTTTATTCCCTACTTTAGAGTTGCTCTAACCATAAAAGTATTACCTCAGAAACTTGTTTAAAATGTTAATTTTTTAGCCTGTCTCCAAGGAGTCTGATCTACTAAGTCTGAAATTGGGCCCAGGAATCTTTATTTATATCAAGTGATTCTGACATAGAGGGTCTAGAGATCACCTGGAAAAAACAGTAACTGTAACCTTCAAGATGGCTTAGTTATGTTTAAAAATATTCTCTTTGGAATAAAATTTCACTGCATTCAAATCCTACCTTTTCCATGTATAAACTCTATGGCAATTTAGTTACCACTCCAAGAACAGTTTCCTAAGCTTGGGAATAGAGATAAAAACTGATACATCATGTGGTTGTTATGAGTATTAAATTAAACACTACATAAACAATGTTTAAAAAAATTTTAAAAACAATGTTAATACTTGGCCTAGCAAGTTCCAAATCTATGTAGCCAATCCAAGGGGAAAATGATTCAAGGAAGGGAGCCATCGATGCGTTGGCTGTTCTTATTAAGTTGATTTTCTATAACAAAAACAATGGAAATAAACCAAGAGGAACCTTGAAGTGGAAACTTGGAGAAAATGAAGGTCAACAATTTATGAATTAACGATAATAAGCGACAACTGTAAAGTATAAAAATGGCATAGTGAAAACAGTGAATAAGGAGAAGTTTCCTAAATGCTCTCTGCTGTATTCTAGAGAGCTGTGTCATGTTAGGTGGGAATAGAATTTAGTTATTATCTTTATTTGGAGATTAAATGTGATTTAAGGAGATGTGGATGGCGGCTAAGTTGACAAGACAAGGACTATGATGGCGTTTTTGATGTGGTATCTTTGCTGCGCTATAGCCTCCAATTACTCAGTGAGACACTAATCTAGGTGCTGCTGTGAAAGGGTTTAGCAAATATAACTAAAGTCCTAATGAGTTGACTCTAAATTAGACATTGCCCTGATGGCCCTGGCTTAATCAGTTGGAAGGCTTTAAAAGCAGGTTGATGCTTTCCTTAGAGAAAGAAGAGATTCCCTGCCTATAGACCCCAGCTCCAAGCCTGGGCCTGTCGAGTTCCAGTCTGCCCACGACCTTGCTTTTTCAGGGTGTAGTATATTTGAGCCAGTACATGCATATAAAATCTATCTACCTATCTCCTATTGGCTCACATCTCTGCTTGGTCCTCACTGACACAGCTTTATCTGCTTCAGAAACCGAACACAGGGTACATTTGAATTACATGACTTGCAGGTGGGCCCCACTGTCTCTTTCCCTCTTGCAGCCAATGTCATACCAGTGTCTCACAGAAAAGACACTGTGTCTTTGCACAAGCACAGGGACAATGTTTAGAAGGACACTCTGACTTACCCTTTAAAGGGACTAATTTTTTCAAATACCCTTATATGACAATAGCTTGGAATTCTGTGATAAGCGCTAAGACAATAACAATACTCTCTTGATTTTTTTCTCTAATAATCCAGAGAAATTTATAGATTTTATCCTACTGTAACTCTGGAAATATCTCTGTGGGTGAGTTAAGGCCAAGCATTCGTCCCAGAGATAAAGACACCAAAGTTTGGAAGGGAGATGAGTCATTCTCAAGGCAATTTATCAAATCATTGGGTGAGACCACAGCAGAACCTAGGAATGTGAATTCCAAAGCTCAAACCTTGATTTATGAAGGTGAATGTTTAAAAACAACAAAAAAGAAAGAGCACCAATGGGAAGTAGACATTAGAAAGAAAAACACAAAAGGATATCATCAAAATGTGTGCTGAAGTGGTTTACAGAGAATTTTCAAAGCACTGTAGGCTTTAAAACAAGTTAACATCTAATTACAATAATATCTCACTTTTGTTTCTAAAATGTATAGGGAAATGCCTAAAAGAACAGGGACCAAAGTGCTCAGAGTAAATTATAGGCGAATTCCATCTTTCTTTTGCTCCTCTGTCTTTTCTCAATTTCCTACTGATTGTGTTACTTGTATTTTTTAATACTTTAAAAAAACAAATATTCTGTTTTCTTTAGTGCTTTTTATGCATTGAGATTCAAGGAATGAACAACAGGACTGGGGGCCAAATGCTTCAATTACTCCTATATGCCCAGGACTCTGCTGGAAAGCTTGATAAATGCCAACTTTGGACTCCCCATCACCCGCCCACCCCAACCGCTTCTGCTTGCAGAGATCTAGGAAAAGCCTCACAATCTGCATTTCTAATAAGCCCTTTCATAGCTAATGCTTTGAGAATCAACATGCACACTCCTTACTGAGGTGAGATCTCCACTAAGGTTGCCAAACGCCAGATAAATGGGACATGGGCAACTGAAGAAAACCAGGTGGCACCTACAGCTGCCTCCAAATACCTCCAAGGTTTTTTGTTTTGTTTTGTTTTGTTTGTTTGTTTGTTTTACCTCCAAGGTTTTTGTTTTTGTTTTTTAACACTGCTGAACAAAACCTGACTTCACTGCCATGGCCTCAGGGCTCTGTTCTCGCTTCTGTGCCTCTACTTTTGCACCAAGCACATTTGCCATCCAAAGCATGGTCCGTCACCACCAGCAGCGGTGTCACCTAGAAACTATCTAGGATGCAGAATGCAGCCCCACCTCAGACCTACAGGATGATGACCCATATTCGAACAGGATTCAGAGGCACTGACCTGGAAGACCTCCAGGCACTGGAAACAGTGATTGCAATCCCCAGTTAGGAACTCCCAGACAGCTTCTTCCCAGAATTCCCTGTGCATACTCACTGGAAGCCTCTCATGCTGCTTGACCATGTGTCTTGCCTGCTGGAGCCTCTCTCTCTGCCTGAGGCCTGAAGGCCAGGTCAAGGACATCCTTCCTTCCGGTGCTGGATGTGTCTGCTGTCTTAGTCTCAGGACAGCCGACTTCCTCTAGTGGCCTCCCAAGCAGCCAGGGGCCCAGAGTTTAAGGACACCCTTTAAAGCCCTGCCCTGTGGCTGGATGAGGGGGGCTCGGCCCATTTACTTCCCAGGCCCTCTTGCATCCTGGAACACTCAGCCAGTGTAAGTCATCTTTATCATCACACTAATAAATGCAGCAGTGTAAGGGCAGAAACAGGAAAAGACCAAGACAAAAAGGAAAAACCAAAACCAATACACCACACCCTTCAGTCTGTGCAAAGCGTATAGTCCTTGCTGTTGCTAACCAGGATATGACATCTCCGGGGTATTTTTTCCCCTTCTATTTGTGCTCTTTTCTCTTTTCCTTTCCAAATAGACACATTTCAAATGTCAGTGGGTGAAGGTGGGGCCAAGTCAAATGGGATGCAGGAGACTGAAGAGCTACAGGGTTCGAGCTTCGCAGCAGCTCCTTCCAGGGGGCACAGAGCGTTCCTGAGAGGCTGTCGCGGGCATTTGTTGTCCTAACGTGGGCTCCCTCTCTGGTTAACCTTTATTTACAGACTGGAACCAAAATGGTCACAGGCTTGAGAAGAAAGCAGGCTTTCCTCCTCCTCCTCTCATTCGCCCTCTCCCCCTCCCTAGAGGGATGAGAAAGAAACAAGGCAGGGGTGAAGTGAGGGAGACAATAAAAAAGGAGCAAGTCCTTGTCTGAAATCTGAGCGACAGTGAGTGGCAGCTCTGTGACCAGTTTTCCTTTTTTACAACCTTCTTCCAAAACTCCCAACAGAGAGATTTAGCCAGACCGGTCCCCACCTTTCCAAGTCAGCCGAGTGGAAATTAGACTCCAAGCATCTTCCTGCCCCCGGAGGGCCAAGGCTAATCAGGTCCCTTGCAGAGGGACTCAGCGTCCAGAGACATTCCATATTTTATCCAAGTAATTCAGACTTACTTGCCTAATGCCTTACTGAATCTTGTCATCACAGCAGCCAAGTAAAAATTATATCTGCATGCCGTGTGGAACAATAAATCCCAGGGCTGCATTTTCTGTCATTCCCTATTTCAAGGCAGGGAAGCTTATTTCTACACGGCTGTTCATAACAACAGTGACTATATAAGAAAGGGGAAAGTTTCCGTCCACCACCAGCCCCCTGGCCGACCTGTCCTGGGCCAGAGAGTCCAAGGTCCCTTGTTTCCATGGGATTCGCGGTGGCATAAGACTTTCCTTCACCAGAATCTCTGGGAACACAGGTCCAGTGCCCTTGTCTGAGTGTGAACGGGAGGTGCTGCTTCATTCATTAGAGGACCTGCATGGCCATCTGGTTTCAATAGAACCATGGGAACCTTCTGAGGCTGATGGTGAAGGGCAGATGGCATACAAACCAGAGCAAAGGAGAAGGAGAAGCAAACCAGGTCTCCGGGTTTTAAAAAAGAAGAAATAAGGGTGCGGTTGAAAAATAAGGGTGGGGTTGGATTTGAGGAAAAGGCAGACTTCTTAGTTAGAACTGTGAGGAAGCCCAGGTTAACCAGACCAGGATCCTGGACAAGAAGTGTCTAGGGTGACTCACACCAGTTTTTCCCAGTTCTTGGATAGAAACCGGGAGCGCTCTTGCTGTGAATTCCCTCCAGTGCTATTTGCCGTCCTCACACCTTCCACCTTCCTCCCCGTCCACAAACACCTACTCCTTCTTTAAGACGCCTCTCAAACTGCACTGCCTTTGGAAAACTGTCCCTAATTCATTCATACACACTGGTTGCCTCTTTCTCTGTGTTCCTGAAGCGTTTTGTCCAACTCAGAGCACACACCACTTCCCCGGGTAGCTGGCTCTGGCCAAAAGCACAAGAGCATGATCTGTCTGTCTGATTTAAAGTCCTGGTTGCCCACTTACAAGCTATATTAACTTGGCCAAATAATGTAATTTGCATCATCTGTGGAATGGGACTGGTAGTAGTACTTACTTTATAGGATTGTTGTAAGGAGTGAAGGAAATTTCTGCATAGAGAGCTTAGAATGCAGCTTTTCACTCAAGTACTAATTTCACTATTACGTGGTTTATTGTCTACCATTATACCACAGTGTGCTCCTTGATTACAAGGGCTAAACCTTCCTTATTCAGCATTGCTAGTGGAAAATATAGTGACGGACACACAGTGGTGATGAATGAGTGTTTGGAAAATGAAAGAATGTTGTGATTTGTTGATATCTCAATTCTCCCTATTATAGAAAAATAGTTATTTATACTAAAAATAAAAAAGTATAATACTTACCCTTAAATTTAAAAGATACTGGCCTGAATCTATGGTATCACCTGGCTTCCCAGGAGGAGGAATGCAGATGATGAGAAGCCAAACACCTGGGAAAGGTGTAGCAAGGGGCTGCCAAGTCCAAGGTCCCACAGAAATCGATCTGCCATGTCTGGCACCATCTCCCACCTGGGCTGATTCAAACCAGGGGAGCCAAGATGATGGTCTACCAGTAGCTCTTACTGTACATTCCTTGCAACACTAATTCCAAGAAATAAGTTTATATGGCCAACTTTAACTTTCCTAGACATCGCCAAATTGCTCTCTGAAATGGATTGAACCAATCTGCATTCTTGCTACGTTGTCAGGCAATTTTCATTACTCTGCAACTTCTCTAGTGGTTGGAATTTCCATAATTAAAAAAAAGTCAGGAAGACAGAAATTAAATGATCTATTCATCCTTTTCCCCTTGACCAAGTATTGCACAATGCTGAAGTTTCTACTGTCAAAGAAAGTAGAAAGGAGAGAGAGAAAAGGAGGGAAAAAAAAGAAAGAGCGAGTGAGTAAACCTGAGGAAAACAAAGAGAAAAACAATGTTTCACCTTGCTTGCTTAAACTGGTGTCTTCCAACTTCATTTGACCATGAAATCATTATCATTATCATTATCCCCTTTATAAGCTCTATTACCATTCCACTGACCTATGAGGGGTTCCAAGGAACACCCTTTTCT
>NW_004624765.1:10473347-10521023 GCF_000247695.1 Heterocephalus glaber | reverse complement strand
TTTTTTTTTTTTTTTTTTTTTTGTCTTTGGAAAACAAGCTAAGTATGGGTAAATTATTCCTGCAAATCAGAGCTTAAAGATAGTACTTTGCAATCTGCCCACTGAGACTGGTGAGAAGTTTGGGCCCCTCGGTATCCACTTCATATTGGAAATGAACTTGATTTAAAATCTATTCATAACACAGCTCTGAATCTCTTTCTCTCAGAACTCCCAGAAATAAAATAAAAAAATAATAATAAAAGCCAGAGAAGATAGGGTGTAGCAATTCTACTTATTTCATTACCTTGGATTTTATACTTCTTGTTTGCTAGCTTGATAAGGGATGCTACAATCTTCTATTATATCAATCTTTTATGATATCATTTTTATTGCACTAGGTGGCAAGGGAATTGCCCCAAATTAATAAAAACCATATGCTGGATTTTGATTAGAGATCACTTTGGAATAATGATTGATTTGGCTTGGGAATGAAAACAGACATTTCTCTTTCCCTTTCTTTCTTAATCATATGCCTTGCAGAGTCCCACTGGCCTCCTTTCTCCCCCCATCCTTGACTTTACATGCAAAACCAAGATAATGAAAAGGTCTTAGAAGTCTCTGGTGTATATATTTGTTACCAAAAGATTGTACTGTAACTTGAACTATTGGGCCATCCAATGCTGTTTCTCTTTCACTGGAGATAGTAGTAACAGCATTTCATGGTCATGCCTGGGTAATTAATATTTGTGATAAGATCAGTCCCCTGAGCATGTGATGTGTGACATTGGTAGGGACTCATTCCTTGGATGTCCAGGGAAAGTGTGAAGATTCTCCTGCAGGAAGAAAAGCTTCCCTGGTTAGCATAACCTTAGCCTCAACTCATCTAGGAGATGTTTTCAACATTTCACGATGCTTCTTTTCAACAACATGAATGATTGAAACTTAGCAACAACCAAGATGGTCCATTTTTCAAAATCTTTTCTTTTATTCCCTACTTTAGAGTTGCTCTAACCATAAAAGTATTACCTCAGAAACTTGTTTAAAATGTTAATTTTTTAGCCTGTCTCCAAGGAGTCTGATCTACTAAGTCTGAAATTGGGCCCAGGAATCTTTATTTATATCAAGTGATTCTGACATAGAGGGTCTAGAGATCACCTGGAAAAAACAGTAACTGTAACCTTCAAGATGGCTTAGTTATGTTTAAAAATATTCTCTTTGGAATAAAATTTCACTGCATTCAAATCCTACCTTTTCCATGTATAAACTCTATGGCAATTTAGTTACCACTCCAAGAACAGTTTCCTAAGCTTGGGAATAGAGATAAAAACTGATACATCATGTGGTTGTTATGAGTATTAAATTAAACACTACATAAACAATGTTTAAAAAAATTTTAAAAACAATGTTAATACTTGGCCTAGCAAGTTCCAAATCTATGTAGCCAATCCAAGGGGAAAATGATTCAAGGAAGGGAGCCATCGATGCGTTGGCTGTTCTTATTAAGTTGATTTTCTATAACAAAAACAATGGAAATAAACCAAGAGGAACCTTGAAGTGGAAACTTGGAGAAAATGAAGGTCAACAATTTATGAATTAACGATAATAAGCGACAACTGTAAAGTATAAAAATGGCATAGTGAAAACAGTGAATAAGGAGAAGTTTCCTAAATGCTCTCTGCTGTATTCTAGAGAGCTGTGTCATGTTAGGTGGGAATAGAATTTAGTTATTATCTTTATTTGGAGATTAAATGTGATTTAAGGAGATGTGGATGGCGGCTAAGTTGACAAGACAAGGACTATGATGGCGTTTTTGATGTGGTATCTTTGCTGCGCTATAGCCTCCAATTACTCAGTGAGACACTAATCTAGGTGCTGCTGTGAAAGGGTTTAGCAAATATAACTAAAGTCCTAATGAGTTGACTCTAAATTAGACATTGCCCTGATGGCCCTGGCTTAATCAGTTGGAAGGCTTTAAAAGCAGGTTGATGCTTTCCTTAGAGAAAGAAGAGATTCCCTGCCTATAGACCCCAGCTCCAAGCCTGGGCCTGTCGAGTTCCAGTCTGCCCACGACCTTGCTTTTTCAGGGTGTAGTATATTTGAGCCAGTACATGCATATAAAATCTATCTACCTATCTCCTATTGGCTCACATCTCTGCTTGGTCCTCACTGACACAGCTTTATCTGCTTCAGAAACCGAACACAGGGTACATTTGAATTACATGACTTGCAGGTGGGCCCCACTGTCTCTTTCCCTCTTGCAGCCAATGTCATACCAGTGTCTCACAGAAAAGACACTGTGTCTTTGCACAAGCACAGGGACAATGTTTAGAAGGACACTCTGACTTACCCTTTAAAGGGACTAATTTTTTCAAATACCCTTATATGACAATAGCTTGGAATTCTGTGATAAGCGCTAAGACAATAACAATACTCTCTTGATTTTTTTCTCTAATAATCCAGAGAAATTTATAGATTTTATCCTACTGTAACTCTGGAAATATCTCTGTGGGTGAGTTAAGGCCAAGCATTCGTCCCAGAGATAAAGACACCAAAGTTTGGAAGGGAGATGAGTCATTCTCAAGGCAATTTATCAAATCATTGGGTGAGACCACAGCAGAACCTAGGAATGTGAATTCCAAAGCTCAAACCTTGATTTATGAAGGTGAATGTTTAAAAACAACAAAAAAGAAAGAGCACCAATGGGAAGTAGACATTAGAAAGAAAAACACAAAAGGATATCATCAAAATGTGTGCTGAAGTGGTTTACAGAGAATTTTCAAAGCACTGTAGGCTTTAAAACAAGTTAACATCTAATTACAATAATATCTCACTTTTGTTTCTAAAATGTATAGGGAAATGCCTAAAAGAACAGGGACCAAAGTGCTCAGAGTAAATTATAGGCGAATTCCATCTTTCTTTTGCTCCTCTGTCTTTTCTCAATTTCCTACTGATTGTGTTACTTGTATTTTTTAATACTTTAAAAAAACAAATATTCTGTTTTCTTTAGTGCTTTTTATGCATTGAGATTCAAGGAATGAACAACAGGACTGGGGGCCAAATGCTTCAATTACTCCTATATGCCCAGGACTCTGCTGGAAAGCTTGATAAATGCCAACTTTGGACTCCCCATCACCCGCCCACCCCAACCGCTTCTGCTTGCAGAGATCTAGGAAAAGCCTCACAATCTGCATTTCTAATAAGCCCTTTCATAGCTAATGCTTTGAGAATCAACATGCACACTCCTTACTGAGGTGAGATCTCCACTAAGGTTGCCAAACGCCAGATAAATGGGACATGGGCAACTGAAGAAAACCAGGTGGCACCTACAGCTGCCTCCAAATACCTCCAAGGTTTTTTGTTTTGTTTTGTTTTGTTTGTTTGTTTGTTTTACCTCCAAGGTTTTTGTTTTTGTTTTTTAACACTGCTGAACAAAACCTGACTTCACTGCCATGGCCTCAGGGCTCTGTTCTCGCTTCTGTGCCTCTACTTTTGCACCAAGCACATTTGCCATCCAAAGCATGGTCCGTCACCACCAGCAGCGGTGTCACCTAGAAACTATCTAGGATGCAGAATGCAGCCCCACCTCAGACCTACAGGATGATGACCCATATTCGAACAGGATTCAGAGGCACTGACCTGGAAGACCTCCAGGCACTGGAAACAGTGATTGCAATCCCCAGTTAGGAACTCCCAGACAGCTTCTTCCCAGAATTCCCTGTGCATACTCACTGGAAGCCTCTCATGCTGCTTGACCATGTGTCTTGCCTGCTGGAGCCTCTCTCTCTGCCTGAGGCCTGAAGGCCAGGTCAAGGACATCCTTCCTTCCGGTGCTGGATGTGTCTGCTGTCTTAGTCTCAGGACAGCCGACTTCCTCTAGTGGCCTCCCAAGCAGCCAGGGGCCCAGAGTTTAAGGACACCCTTTAAAGCCCTGCCCTGTGGCTGGATGAGGGGGGCTCGGCCCATTTACTTCCCAGGCCCTCTTGCATCCTGGAACACTCAGCCAGTGTAAGTCATCTTTATCATCACACTAATAAATGCAGCAGTGTAAGGGCAGAAACAGGAAAAGACCAAGACAAAAAGGAAAAACCAAAACCAATACACCACACCCTTCAGTCTGTGCAAAGCGTATAGTCCTTGCTGTTGCTAACCAGGATATGACATCTCCGGGGTATTTTTTCCCCTTCTATTTGTGCTCTTTTCTCTTTTCCTTTCCAAATAGACACATTTCAAATGTCAGTGGGTGAAGGTGGGGCCAAGTCAAATGGGATGCAGGAGACTGAAGAGCTACAGGGTTCGAGCTTCGCAGCAGCTCCTTCCAGGGGGCACAGAGCGTTCCTGAGAGGCTGTCGCGGGCATTTGTTGTCCTAACGTGGGCTCCCTCTCTGGTTAACCTTTATTTACAGACTGGAACCAAAATGGTCACAGGCTTGAGAAGAAAGCAGGCTTTCCTCCTCCTCCTCTCATTCGCCCTCTCCCCCTCCCTAGAGGGATGAGAAAGAAACAAGGCAGGGGTGAAGTGAGGGAGACAATAAAAAAGGAGCAAGTCCTTGTCTGAAATCTGAGCGACAGTGAGTGGCAGCTCTGTGACCAGTTTTCCTTTTTTACAACCTTCTTCCAAAACTCCCAACAGAGAGATTTAGCCAGACCGGTCCCCACCTTTCCAAGTCAGCCGAGTGGAAATTAGACTCCAAGCATCTTCCTGCCCCCGGAGGGCCAAGGCTAATCAGGTCCCTTGCAGAGGGACTCAGCGTCCAGAGACATTCCATATTTTATCCAAGTAATTCAGACTTACTTGCCTAATGCCTTACTGAATCTTGTCATCACAGCAGCCAAGTAAAAATTATATCTGCATGCCGTGTGGAACAATAAATCCCAGGGCTGCATTTTCTGTCATTCCCTATTTCAAGGCAGGGAAGCTTATTTCTACACGGCTGTTCATAACAACAGTGACTATATAAGAAAGGGGAAAGTTTCCGTCCACCACCAGCCCCCTGGCCGACCTGTCCTGGGCCAGAGAGTCCAAGGTCCCTTGTTTCCATGGGATTCGCGGTGGCATAAGACTTTCCTTCACCAGAATCTCTGGGAACACAGGTCCAGTGCCCTTGTCTGAGTGTGAACGGGAGGTGCTGCTTCATTCATTAGAGGACCTGCATGGCCATCTGGTTTCAATAGAACCATGGGAACCTTCTGAGGCTGATGGTGAAGGGCAGATGGCATACAAACCAGAGCAAAGGAGAAGGAGAAGCAAACCAGGTCTCCGGGTTTTAAAAAAGAAGAAATAAGGGTGCGGTTGAAAAATAAGGGTGGGGTTGGATTTGAGGAAAAGGCAGACTTCTTAGTTAGAACTGTGAGGAAGCCCAGGTTAACCAGACCAGGATCCTGGACAAGAAGTGTCTAGGGTGACTCACACCAGTTTTTCCCAGTTCTTGGATAGAAACCGGGAGCGCTCTTGCTGTGAATTCCCTCCAGTGCTATTTGCCGTCCTCACACCTTCCACCTTCCTCCCCGTCCACAAACACCTACTCCTTCTTTAAGACGCCTCTCAAACTGCACTGCCTTTGGAAAACTGTCCCTAATTCATTCATACACACTGGTTGCCTCTTTCTCTGTGTTCCTGAAGCGTTTTGTCCAACTCAGAGCACACACCACTTCCCCGGGTAGCTGGCTCTGGCCAAAAGCACAAGAGCATGATCTGTCTGTCTGATTTAAAGTCCTGGTTGCCCACTTACAAGCTATATTAACTTGGCCAAATAATGTAATTTGCATCATCTGTGGAATGGGACTGGTAGTAGTACTTACTTTATAGGATTGTTGTAAGGAGTGAAGGAAATTTCTGCATAGAGAGCTTAGAATGCAGCTTTTCACTCAAGTACTAATTTCACTATTACGTGGTTTATTGTCTACCATTATACCACAGTGTGCTCCTTGATTACAAGGGCTAAACCTTCCTTATTCAGCATTGCTAGTGGAAAATATAGTGACGGACACACAGTGGTGATGAATGAGTGTTTGGAAAATGAAAGAATGTTGTGATTTGTTGATATCTCAATTCTCCCTATTATAGAAAAATAGTTATTTATACTAAAAATAAAAAAGTATAATACTTACCCTTAAATTTAAAAGATACTGGCCTGAATCTATGGTATCACCTGGCTTCCCAGGAGGAGGAATGCAGATGATGAGAAGCCAAACACCTGGGAAAGGTGTAGCAAGGGGCTGCCAAGTCCAAGGTCCCACAGAAATCGATCTGCCATGTCTGGCACCATCTCCCACCTGGGCTGATTCAAACCAGGGGAGCCAAGATGATGGTCTACCAGTAGCTCTTACTGTACATTCCTTGCAACACTAATTCCAAGAAATAAGTTTATATGGCCAACTTTAACTTTCCTAGACATCGCCAAATTGCTCTCTGAAATGGATTGAACCAATCTGCATTCTTGCTACGTTGTCAGGCAATTTTCATTACTCTGCAACTTCTCTAGTGGTTGGAATTTCCATAATTAAAAAAAAGTCAGGAAGACAGAAATTAAATGATCTATTCATCCTTTTCCCCTTGACCAAGTATTGCACAATGCTGAAGTTTCTACTGTCAAAGAAAGTAGAAAGGAGAGAGAGAAAAGGAGGGAAAAAAAAGAAAGAGCGAGTGAGTAAACCTGAGGAAAACAAAGAGAAAAACAATGTTTCACCTTGCTTGCTTAAACTGGTGTCTTCCAACTTCATTTGACCATGAAATCATTATCATTATCATTATCCCCTTTATAAGCTCTATTACCATTCCACTGACCTATGAGGGGTTCCAAGGAACACCCTTTTCTGTATCAAATCACTGTTCTTATTTTTCTCCTCCCATTTTTTCTTTAAAAATGCAGTGAAATGTATTACTTTTATTTGAAGGTGTGTGTTTACACTCATGTGTATACCCTTAGGTCACTTAGTTCAGGGTCTCACATTGGTGCATTGAATTTTCCCATAACAACAACTCAGTTATATATCAAGAACTGGCCAATTTACATTGAAGTGTGGAACACATAACTTACTTGAAGTTGTACAACACATTACTTAATGTTCCTGCATGCCCCATGGAGTCTAAGGGAGTCTGTTTAGGGGGTTGAATATCTGATTAAAGGCATCTGTGTTGACCACAGGGGGACATGGTGCAAATGTGCGCTTAGCTGGGATGGCAGATATGGGCGACTCTGGTCAGGCTTCTCCCCCTCTCTGGCTCTGTGGCCTCCCCAGATCTCTATCTCCTCAGTAGTAAGATCAAACTATTGATCCAGTTTATCTCTCAGGCCTATTCAACATCTGCATTTATATTTCTAAATCCTTGCCATAGCAAACCTCACTAACCGTGACTGCTTTTCTATGATCTAAATATTTGACTTGTGAAATGTGAACAGATTTCATTTACTAAAAGCTTCAATCAAGACCAAAACCTTTTACTTAAACAATCAGAAAACAATTAGCTGGGGAAATAAAAACAATTTTAATTTGCTAAATGGGCTTCCTCCCTCCTAATAGATATGGACAAGACCCTAACTAATGCTTCTGACCACATGAAAACCACATGAGCATCACTGAGGCTGTGGATGGAGGCGCCAGTTGGCTCCATTTTCTATTAGGAAAGTGAAAGGCGCTCACATTAACCTCAGCCTTTTGCAGTGATTCATGTTTAAACATGTGCCTAATGTTTGCAGTGCTTACTGCTTTCCCATCATTGATCTATCCTGATGCCTAAACACAAACGGAGCTTGCACAAGCCAACACTGTGCATATCTTTGTCATTGTACCTCTTGCATGTCCATGAATTTAGAAGCTTTTTCTGATAACAGCCCCTTGAACACAGTTCTGAGCACATGTGAACTACCCAACACAAGCCCTTTGTAATTAAAGAAATATGAGAGAATTCAATTTCAGTAGATTCTAGCTGGAAAATATCTCTAATTTACCTGACAAAGAGATTAATAAGCAAAACTTCCATTTTCACCATTACTCAATAGCAGTATATAGAGTGTATTCAATATACTGTCCTTATTTAATACAAAGTAATTTTTCCATTTTATAACACAAAATGGAGCGATCTCCATTTTAGAAGTTCTAGTAAACCGGGTTCTTTCATGTTTTCATTCCCCTTTCCTTGTCCTCTGACATACACATATTTCATTCTTAGGCAAATCATTTCGTTTCTCTGAGTCTTCCTTTTCCATTTAGAAAACAAAACAAAGACTTAGGCCATCTCAGGTTTAGAAGTTATTTTTGTTGGCCTTCCTCTGTCCTCTCAAGATACACATATTTGCATCTTGGGCAATTTCTCTCATCTTTGAGTAGCAGCTTGCTTGCTTTCTAGAGACGAATTTACCTGAGGATCCTTCGATTTCTACATAATGGATATGCTGGGGTGCATTTTCAGGCAGATGCTGGGAGTTGTAGACAGGTATGGCTGGTCAGAGCCACCATAGATCCTTCCCCAGGCCTGTGGCTTCATCAACAGAAGTCAGTTCTCTCATAATCCAGTACTAAGATCCCTGCAAGGTTGGTTTCTCCTGGGGCCTCTCTCCTTGCTTACAGATGGACCCTTCTTGCTGCTCTCACACTGTCATCCTTTGATCCTGATCTCTTCTCATGAGCACTCTGGTTATATTGGATTTGGGCCCACCCAAATGCCTCACTTTGCCTTAATGACTTCTTGAAAGGCCTTGTTTCCAAACAGACACATTCTGAGGTATAGGCAGTTAGGACTTCAACACATGAATCTTGCCAAGACAAAATTCAGCCCAGAATAGGGCATCTACTTATCTTTTTCATTTTTCTCCCTTTTTGTTTTCTGCCCTTTTCAACTTCTCTTAAATTTTCCTCCTCTTTTGTTCTCCTTCCTGGCCCACATCACCAATGCAAACTCAGTCCCAGGATGGTGAAGAGGATTGGATGAATCCAGACCCTGTGGATGTGAAGGGCAGCTCTGTAGCCCACCAGACATGTGCCCTAGAACAAACTTCTGAAGCTCTATAAGCCAGTTCCCATGTCTATAGAGCATAGAATTCAAATAGCAATACCTGTATCATAACATTGCTAGGGGGATCTGCTGACTTAGTTCAGGAAATGTGGTTAGAACAGGGTCCAGCTCAATAAATGTTGACTTGTACCCATCAGTTTGTCTGGACATGACCATTGGGCTGGCCCTGGAGGAGCCTATTTGCATGAATAGAAGCTCATGAGATGTGGTTGAGGGAGCCCAGGATGGGAAGGGAGAGGACTCTAAGGTAGCCAGGACAGTCAGAATCAGTGCCAGACTGGGACTCTCAGTCAGGACCACAAAGGGCCATGGAGAGAAAGGATGCAGCCAATGATAGGATGTGAGGACACACACAGAGCTGCCCAGGGCCCACTTTCTGGACATCTCGAGTGAGAAAGAGTGAAGTCATCTTGACACTTCTGCATGGAACATGGAGATCCAGCAGAGCCTGGATACCCATGCACATCCTCACAAATGCAGCTTTCTGAGGGTGCTCCCAGCCCCAGGGGTGGTGCTGAGGAGCTATCCGAGCAGCAGATACCATCATCAGTGGACAGAAGCTGTCTGGACACAGCCCATGGGTGGGAATGAGAGAGGTGCCCTTGAGGTCTTCTTCACTTCAGAGAGAGTTTTATACAAGGCTGAAGTTCTGCATCATACATAAGTAACCTGGGACAGTGAAATCTAGATGGTGACATCTTGCAGCCCCTGAGAGTGCTGGAAAATGTCAGGTAGTACACAAATTCAAGGAGCACCTACAATAAGAACCTTGCTGGCCCCTGAACTAGAAACACATTAGCACATGCACGGTACCCACACAAGACCCTTCACCATCTGAATCCCAGCCATCATCCCTTCTGAACCAAATATCACGGTTCCTCGTAAATGACTGATTGAGCCAACTAGAGAAACTGTAGCAAAGTCAGTATGCTAACTGACATATGCTCTGTGTATGGCAGTAATGGACAACTTCGGCGGTCTCAGGCAAAGAGAGCCTTCACCCTTAGGCCAGAGCAGAGCAAATATGGGTCCTCCTGCAGGAAAGAACATCTGGAAATAGAGGGGCTAATCGAAGCATGCCTGGGTCCTTCTCCCAAGTTCAGCATGTGAGGGCAGGAAAAGAGGCCAACTGTGCTTGCCTAACAAGTGCAAGGTACTGAGTTCGATTCCTGGTACAGAAAAAAAAAATAAGAGGCCAAGAGTGTCACTCAGATGAAACTTTCTCCACATGTAAACATGATCCCAACTTTCATCTGGGATCACAATCGCAAATGCTTTATGGGGTGATTGCATGGATATGAGCAGTGTGTAAGAGTGTAGGAAGGACAAGAGCATCACGGCAAGAGCAGATTTAGGGGCTGGGAGATGATGGATGTCAGGGGGGAGGCCAGAGGTTGTCATCAGGGAATAAGAATGCTTCTGTCCCATTCAACAGTGCCAGCACCTACTTGGCTCCCATCAACTACTGCTGAGCCGCAATGCAGGGCTAGGTGATGGCCAAGCTTATGAATTAGGACTGTTTTTGAAATGTGTAATCTGATGGTGAAATAATGATACAGAATTCAACCTTAAACACCATGTTACCTCCACACAGCACATCTGAGGGCTACCAGCTGTGGCTTTCCGGCAACCAAGTAGGGATGGATCTGAGAGATAGTGGAAAACCCAACACCAAGCCCTTTGCTCTCGCCATTAAGGGCAAAGGAAAGAGAGAGGTAGATTTCCTCAGTAGTAAACAAAGGTCTCCTGGGAGTTAGAGGCAGAAGACTAGGTCTTAAAGGGACCTGAAGCCCCAGAGGGTCTGAGAGATGGCTGTGAGGCCCCAAAAGGGGAGGGCGAATCTTTAGACCTTGATCCACACATTCAAGAGGATAAAGTGCTCCCATCTGGCCAAGAGGGAGAGCTTGCCAAAGCCTGCTGGTTCTCTACGCTCACGCCCTCCACTGTCCTCAGTCCATTCAAATGGATAAGAAAAAACAAGCTCAGAAGCTCAGTGAGTCATTCAGCCTGGGAGGACTGTCCTCTGTGCCTGCTTCCCTTCCCGTCCTCTCACTAATTGTTTCCAGGGCCAGGGCTGGGGGCAGCCACGCCCAAAGGCCTGCTCTGTTGCCCCTATCCCTCCTGAGCTGGCCTCACAGACTGCCCTGTGTAGCTAAGGTCTATTCATCTGGAATGAGCCGCTCACAGCCCCAGCTGAAAGAGCCTTTCATCCGCTCATTATCCCACCACCAAAACCTCAGAAGGAAAGAGACTTCAAAGTACCAGAGCCCAGTTGGACTTTCAATGTGTGACCACCAGCAAATGGGGGCAGGAACAAAGCGCAGTCCCACCACCCTCAGGTTCTGCCTCTGCCTGTGGAGTCTACATCTGCTCATGGTGGCACCGAGTTTCTGTGTGCCTTCCCTCTCTGGGTCCTTCCATTATTGTGTCTGTTAGAGAAACCACATCTCCAAAGGAGGGCACTCCACAGCCCTGAAACATCTTCCTTCTCTGTTGAGAACCCTCTTTCAGCAGCCCAAGCTGAAATGCTGTCTTGAACCCCAGAGGGTTGGGTCTAAAAACCAAGAGGCCCCCGGCACAGCTCCTGGATATTTCCATCTTATTTGCCTCCTCCTGTGATTTCATTCCTGATTAGAACCTTATTTCTAAGAGCAAACACAAGGAAGTTCTCAACAGTAAGTGAGGGTGCCACGGTGGCATGATCCTGAAGGTCATGCTGAAGCCATCTGGTCCATTATTTTTTTCACCTTTTTTTGTTAATTGAGATTGAAATGAACCTTCATAGTTTATGGATAGTTGAACATTTGTAGCGTAGTCCTCAAGTTTCATCAGAAAGAAAGATCTAGCATAAACTAGGGTTTCTTCCTTCCTTACACCCTACCACCATCTTGTTTTCTTTTCTTTTTTATTTATTTGTTTGTTTGTTTGTTTATTTATTTATTTTTGGTACCAGGGATCGAACTCAGGTCCTTGGGCTTGCAAGGCGGGTAGTGGAACCACTGAGCTAAATCCCCAGCCTGCCATCTTGTTTTCTTAAGGAAGAGATACCCAACTTGCTTGGGCAGTATCCCTAGACAGAAGCACATTCCTAGCCTGTCACTGGCCTAGACCTAGCTTTAAGCAAAAGTCTTGTGAAGCTTTGAGAGTGGGTGTGTAAGTTGTCCGCTGAATGATCCTAGACCTGTGGCATCTTAAGCAACTGATTTCTGATTCATCTGGAACCACTATGCCCAGCATTTGTAATCTGAAACCTGAAAGCAGCCAATCATTATGAGGGATTTACCATCTGCTCCATGGACCAACCAAAGAATTCAAAACAAACTCTTAATTTATGTGGTATTTTTGCTTGGTTTTTTTTTCTGTTTGTTTGTTTGTTTTGGTTTTGTGTTGTTATTTTTGCCCTAACTTTACCCTTATAATTTCTGCTTTGCAAAACCCACTGAAATTAAACTGAATGGTGTATCTCTCCCTTGCTTTTCAAAACAATTAACTTCCAAAGGACCAAGACTAGATGCTATTCTTTCGTCTTTTTATCTCATTCACTCCAGCCCCACCATACTCAGCATGTGCACTGAGTACCTGGCACTGCTAGGCGGCAATGTGGCGGACTCTTCCTCATATACATCACTGCATGTCATCACTGTAAGCTCAAATGCCTTCTGCACGGCCATTAAATTCCAACCAGGAAAACCTCCAGCCTATACTCTTTCCAATCCACCATGCTGAATTTCAGAAATAAGAACACTGGCCTTGGAGATCAGAGACCTGATCCCAGCCTGAGCTCTTCCACTTATTATTAGCTGTCTCACGTGTGCCAATCTCTTTCCCACATGGGCCTGTTATTTTTTCACCTTTACAATGGAGATGATAAAATCAACGTGGTAGGGAGAGTTATAATTTTTCAAGGTCTGCTGGATAGAGCTGGTGAGACAACACTGCTGCTAGGCACTGGGTGTCTGAAGCTGGCAATTAGAACAGAGCTGTAGTGTCAGCTCTATCCCCAAGAAGCCCAGCTCTCCCCCCTCCCCCTTCGCCTATTCTGAGCAAAGCCATCATCAGACTGCAGGGCTTGGCGATCACTTCCTGCCTGGGAGCAGCACTGTATCACCCGTCCAGCTTCCCTCTCTGTGTGTTTCTCAGTGCTGGCCACACATTAGAATTATTTGGAACACCTCAAGGAAAAGTCAGTGCCCAGATCCCACCTCCCAGTAGTGAATTCAGAATCTCTGAAGTTGTCCATAGGTGTTTTTTGAAAGCTCTTCCATTCATATTAACAGGCATTAGACTTAGGAGCTCCTAGTATAATAGTTAAGAATTTGGTTTTTGAAGACAGACAGACTCACTGGATACGTAGCGAAGGGCAAGTTATTTAAGTATTTCTTGCCTCAGCTTATTCATCTGGGAACCTATCAATAGAGTAGTGCTTCCTGACATTTTTCATGTCATGGCACACAGAGAAAATAAGAATATTTGAGTGCATTCCAAAGCAAACAAATGGAGGGAGAGGACCTCAGGTGCTTCAACGCTTTCAAGGGAGAAGGAGATCAGTATCCATGCACACTTGTGTCCTTTTCAAGGCCTGCTAATTGGGAGGCTTTGCAAAGAAGCATGAGTATGGACATTTGTATCAAATCTGCCCATCATAGAATAGTATCACTAAGAGAGACCTTAGGAAATGATACGTTTCAATGCTCTAATTTCAGAGAGGAAGAAACTGAGGCTAAAAGGTGAGATGACTCACTTAAATACTCAGCCAGATTGTTATAAGGAATTGCCTTTGGTCAAAATCAAATGCAAGGCCACAAAGCTGCTTGTTCTCCTTTGGATCAGAAAGCATTGGGGAGAAAACATGCCTGTCTGGTTGGAATCTCACTTCTATCCTTCTGGACTACGTGCTCATTCATTGGTGCCACACTCTTGCAACCCAGGAGGGTGGTCAGAGACAGCTGTCCTGAAGTGTGGGTCCCTGCAGGGGATGACAGCAAGCAAATTTCTTTTCCTTTCCAATCTGGAAAGCTGCAGTCAATGAGTGTGTGCAGAATTAAAGCCAGGATATGGGAACAGAGGTATCATCACAGCACCACTCAAGACCGAACAAGCCAACCATTCACCATGCTGAAGTCATTTGTCTGGCTAGAGGATCATTTTCCCCCTTTGGGTTTATTTCAGCTATGGAATGGTTAGGGTTTGGGGTGGGGGTGGGAGGCTGTTTGGGTCCTGACACCTGAGTTGCTTCTGAGCTGTTGATTCGTAACAGATTCACCATGCTAGAAACCCTGGTTGCAGCCCAGACTCCCTCCCTCCTCACCCCTCAATTCCATCTCCCCATGCTGCATGAAGATGAAAAGCCAGAATGCAAATAATAAAATCTGCTGGTGACAAAGAAGGGCCAGGAAGCCACTGGTTACATGGGTTTGAAAGTGGAAGCCAGGTGCATTTTCTCTAGTATGGCTACAGACTGCCTTCAAAACAGATGTCTCCCACACCCCACCATTCTCTCTACATAAGGGAGGCACGGAGTTCCAGAATGGAAGACAATAGGCATTAATATCCATTGGAATGACAGCTGTTTATGACTCGCTTCGCTCAAGACACGTGTCCCCAAGCAGAATGATTAGCGCTCCAACAGAATACGATATTTGTGGGTAATCAAAAGCGAATGGCAGATCGTTTGGACTAATGGGAAGCAAGGTTCACATCAGACTTTCTGGAAGTTCCCACCAAGAATAAATAATAAAGTAAGTTCATAGCAGTAGCCCCCCTCCCACTCATGATATGGTGGATTTGTTCAGTGTGTCCTGGGAAAACTTACCTGCCTCACCAGGGTGTTATGAGGATTAATTAATGTTTGTAAAGTGCTTGGAATTCCACTGCAGAATGTACCTTACCGATGCAAATTATTATCATTATATAATGCCTTTCATCCCAGAATCTCAAAGTGCTTCCCCAACAATTAATTAAGCCTCACTACATCCCTGTGAGAGAAGAAAGCATCATTGTGCCCACACTAATACAGCAAGGCTTCTGCGCCTGAGTCAGAGTCTTATGTTCAAGTCACCCTCCAGGAGGGAGAAAGATTCCATTAGCAAGCATCCCTAAGTGCTTCATAATGCATGAGTTGCTAACAATGCAAGGTACAGCACCACACACCAATACCTATAGCCGTAAGGACTTGTTTAATTTTGTTTGGTCTCTAATTGTCTGGGCTGCTTGTTTTATTTTCCTCCCTCTCTTGTAAAGTAATAAGGTGCTTGTCAGATGAGAGCCCAATTAGCAGCTGCAACCAGTTACAGTGTTCTGACTGCACCCTCTAATCCTATTCCTTGGCATCTGAAATTCCAGAAACAGATTGTACCCTTCCCCCGCCACACACATCCCCAAAAGAAGTTAACTTACCGTTAGCAAACATTGTAATGGCATTATTAATAAGATGGACAGATAGCACGTTAGCAATTTGCAAGCTGCATGCCCGTCTCCAGTGTGAGCATCTCAAGCATGTATTGTAATTCTTTTTTCATGACAAGTGCAGTAATTCATAAGCACAAATGTCTTGTGCTGGCTCCTTTAGAAGAACCCTGGAAAATCAAATGAGCATGTGTAGCATTCACACTGCCCTAGTCTTTAACCAGTGCATTTTAAAACAGGACTATTTTTGGCATCTGTCTGGACAGGTTTTAAGACAGGAATTTCCTTGGGAAACCCAACTTTGTAATCACAAACTCTAACTCCCAACTCTAATCCTATCTCTGGGATTGAGTCACTGCTTGATCTCAGAATTAGTCCTTAAGCTCACACAAAGCTTCCAATTTCTCTTGTGCGTATCTTTAAAGCTGAAGCCCTGGGCTCCCAGCTGAGTCAATTCCTTCACAATTGCGTTACCCTGGACAAGCCACCAACCTCTCTGAGGCCCCATTTTCTTATCTGTGAAATGGGTATGATGTCTGCCCTCTGTGCTTTTCATGTTGCCAAATAGAAGAGATGTGATCATTTTGATGTGGGAGTGCTGTGTAAACCATAAAAGCCGTGCAAGTGTAAGTGGCTACAAATAGCAGGAGTTAAGTCCTCATAGAACCCTGCAGTTACAGGAAGACAGACTTGTTCACAGTCCTCACAAATCATACTGAGGTAGCCATTTCTACCTTATTATCTACACTAAGTAACACTTATAAGGGAAGACGAAGAGCTTTGGGCTGAAAATATTAGGCATTATCTGTTATGGTTTTGTTGGTCTATCTTCTCCCACCTCTCCTAGTCTCTAATTCCATTGCAGAAATGTCCTCTAGCACCACGTAATCTTGACTGGGCTTTTGTGTATGGAGTCTCACCCACACCCCAGGTAAGGTGAGCACATGACCCAGGTTGGCTAATCAGAACATTCCACTCTCTGACCTAAAATGGCCATTCACCCACGCATGGCCAGTTGGAGGCTTTTTAATGATTGATGAACAGATGGTGGGAGACAAAAGTCCTATTTCCATTGAAATTGCTAGAATGGAAGGTGAATTGCCTGCCACTTGAATGAAACCTTCCTGGGAATATCACACCAAATAGAGGCAAGCTGAGGCAAGAGAGACACGATTGCTTGCTCACATGCTCAGTACTATTGAGCAACGGTTTGATGCTTTGATGACATGGTTTGTGTCCTAGCCCAAGCTGTGCCTTGATTCCCAACTTCCTGATTATATGAGTAAATGAATTTCCACTTTTACTTAAACTAATTTGAGTTGAATATCTTGTCCTTTCAATAGTGGAAAAGTTTAACTAACACTGTCATGAATCAGTGAACAAGACCAGATTTATCAGTTCACCTTTGGGAGAAAGTAAGCCACATAACCCCAACCCTCCAGGATAAGAAGTAGCAGCTGTTTGTGATCTGTTCACAGTACCTATGAAACAGATAGAAAAAGTAATTTGAAATGACCCTGTTTTTCAAAGAGAATATAGCTGGCCTCCTCAGGTAGTCACGTAGGCACGAAGCATGATTAGAAGTCTGGGGCCTGTTCTCCCTCCTGCTTCTCATATTTATTCCTCATTGTGAGCTAGTAACTATTCTCCGGATACTGGTTCCTCTGTTTGGGTACACACACAGACACACACAGATACACACACACACACACACACACACTTCCACCTATCAGAAATCTATCCTTATTACATTCCTTTGCCATCACTATCATATGATTTTCAGTAGTTAGGTGCTGTCCTGTGAATAGATAAGAAGTTCTTTGGAGGTAAGCTTAGAACTCCTGAATGTTTATTACCTGATAGATGGTGGGATCTTTTATTTGCTAAATTGGTATTAGTTGTGACATTCTGCTCACTAGATTTAAGGGAAGGCTAAGGCACAAAAGAGTGAATTTTCATTCTGAAATCCATCTGATTTGTTAGCACTCAAATTTAACTAGTGTGTGCTTGTGAGTGTATGTGTGTGTGTGAGTGTGTCTGTGTGTGTGCTTTAACTCATCCATGGGGTTTTTTTTACTGGATTGGGGTATATGTGCATGGTTATAAGCTCCATCCCTGCCCAGTAAATACCCTGGGTTTGAATCCTAACAATCTGTGTGACTTTAGGCTAAGTATTACCTCCCCATATCTCATTCTTGTCTGTGAAAAAGGGGGGTAAAAAAGAAGAGAAAAAGCTGAGCATGGTGGTGCACGCCTGCAGTACCAGCACCCTGGAAGGGTGAGGCAAGAGGATCTCAACTGCAAGCCCAGACTGAGCAAAACTTAGCAACCCTGTCACAAAATTTAAAAAATTAAAAGGACTGGGGACGTAATGAAGGACCTGGCTTCAATCCCCAACACCACAAAAAAGTGAGGGGTGGAAAAAATAAAGCTACCTCATTCTAAAATGTAAATTGACTTGCACCATTAAAATATAACAGTGCCTGGACCATAGCAAGTTCTCAAGAGATATAAGCTGGTACTATTATGAATGCAATCTAGACTATACTGCTCATTTATCTGTGGGTATAGGCATAGAATCCATAGGCTCCTTCTGTGATACAAGGTGCAGTCCCTGCTTTTCTTGATTGTTTAGCCTGCAAAACAGGTGCTGAATTCTTTACAGTGAATTGTTGTCCTAGGGGGTTGGGCAGCAGGTGGCACATCCATGAAAGCCTATCAAGGTGTGTCACCCCTGTGGCGAGTCACAGATGGCACCCTTAGACAATGTGATGGAATCCCTCAAGAGGAGGCTGAGGATGCCCATCAACCTTCACTGAAAACTTGCAGAGCTCTTTTTTGAGCTTGTCAATAATTTTTTCTCTGGCTTGTTGCCTTTGTAGATGTTTATTTTTCTTTGCTATGTCTCAATGGGTGTTTGCAGTCTATGTTTTCAGACATAAACTTTTACTTTTTGGTCAGTTTCCTTCCCCACCAGCTCCTATCCAGTCTGCATTTGCTTCCCCCTTGCTTGTGAGAACTAGAGCCCCACATATGAACAAAATGGATGAAGCATTTCTTGTGGTAAAGAAAGTTTATGTGTTGTCTGAGGTCTCCTACAAGCTACCTTCTGACCTACATAAACTTCATTCACATCGTTCTGAAATGTGTTCAACTTGCTAACAAGTCTGAGTATTTACAGAGCAGGGAAGAGTCAAATGGGAACATGAGCAGATGGAGAGGAGCCAGTTGTTACGCTTCGAGGACATTTCCCTCGTTGGAATGCGTCAAAGCCTGGCTGTGTACACTGCATGCAAGTCACCCATACAGTATAAAACCGATTTAATTTACAACCAAACGCCTTTGTTTTGCCATTACATAATCATAGATGTGCCCCTAAAGAGGCACTAGTAGAACAGAAGCCAGGGCAAGGAGCCAGCCAGGCTGGAGTTCTAGTCCTATTATACAACCTCTTCCATGTTCTACAGATCTTCAATGGCCTTTTGGGTCTGTGACAGGGACATACCATAACACCACCAGGCTCTGTTGACTTGTCTTCTATTTACTTTCTGGTGTGCTTTGCGGTTTACCAGCCAGATTCCTGAGCCAGCTGGACAGATACAGGAAGGATAATTATGCTGGTGTCTTGAGGCTCAGGCACCTCCAAGCCCCACCCCCTCCATCCCGCCTACTCCAGTGATATTGCTTTGAAAATAGCTCACCACAGCTGGAGAAGGGCTTGAAGAGGATGGTGCTCGACATTTCCCTCCCCGGCGGAGGCCTTGCTGTTAAATCTCCCACCAGCTCTGAGGGCAAATTGTCAGTGATCCACTTAACCAGCTCTAAACACCTCAGCCACATCCACCCGGATGAGAGAAATTGCTTTCAGGAATAGATGCATCTCAAGAAAGTTGGCTACAAAATGGATTTCTATAAAGAGAATTCCATTTTCTCCTGGCTTCCATTACAAAATTGGGAAATTTGTCACACTGGGGGGAAAAGATCCTCTCAGGAGACAAAAAAGAACATTTGGGAGAGAAAGAAATTAACATAGAGCCATAGCAGTGGCATGTCTCTCCTTGGATGGCTCTGACGCCTGCTGGGAACCAATGAACCATTTGCTTTTCCTTTGAATCGTTTCCAGCATCTGGTGAAAATGTTGGAACTCATGGACCTTACATAGACTGCCCATCATTTTCCCAACTCACTCATAATTTTAAGAATTTTTGTCATGATTCAAGCCCCCATTTCCATGTTATTACATCTCCCAAAACTTGCTACTGCTCATTCAGATTAGCTAATGTGGCCTTAGGTACAATGTAACACCTTATTCATCTGCTTATGTATACCCTGCTTCATTCCTACCAACAATTTGATGTAGTTTATAGAATAAATGAGATACAACAGTGTATTTACATTTCAGACTTAATTCTACTTGCTTTATTTTAACTTCCATTTCAGATTTAATTCTGTTTCCCTTAATTATGTTAATTTTTACATGTTAATGGCATAAGCCACAGCATTAAATAATAAATATTAATCTATTTGGGTTGGAAGAGTTTAAGAAGTCATCTAGCTGATCCCCTCTTATGTCATTTCCCACACCCTGTCTGGTAAAATGTGAGATGTCTGCATCAGCTCTGTAACAGAGTCCTGAAAACTGTGCATACTTTGCCTCATGGAGTAGCTCAGGAGAAGTCCTTGTTGAGGACATGAAGCTTGGTGATTTTCTCAATAAGTGAAGAAAAATTCAAGTCTATCAGGGCAGACTCTGTCACCAATTACCCAGAAAAAAATCCCCACTGCCACTTATTTTAAAGCTTATTTTCTTGGGAGCAATTCTGGTACATTTCTACCTTCTCTTTTCATTTTTCTTTTTTTTAGAAAGAGAAGTCAGCTCTCTAGTTCCCACCTTCATGCCATTTCCTTCTCCAAATGAAAACTCCTTGTTTCATTGTTGGCCATGCTTTGATTCAGTAGAATTTCCTGGATGCTGTCCACAGAATCCCCCAGCCCCAAAACTTCCTTTCTTGTGGTCAGTTCAGGGTTGTTTCTGCTTTAAACACTTGGTAGCTCTGCCAGACAATAAAGTCCTTTACCTGACAGACAACAAAGTCCACCTGGGGTGACTATAGTTCTCCTTTGGGTAGGGGGTGGAACATGGTCAGGGACATCCTAGCCAGGCTTCTGATCCCTCCCTGGCCGTACTGTGGCAGCTGAAGTCACCTCTCTCAGCTAGGACATACCTCCCTTCAGAACTGCAGCAAGTGCCACCTGCCACTTGGTTCCAGAATCCCAGGGAACAACTAGATAATGCAAAACTGTGTGGTAGTCTGCATCCCCAAATCTCACGCATAAAGGTGATTGTGTCACTCTCAGTGCACATGGGCATACCCCACCTGCAGCTTGGCACCAACTTCATGCTGAGAGCTGCCAGATGTGGCAGCCTTCACCTGGTATAAGCCATTCTTATGGCAGAGGCAAAGGGCAGTGCAAAACCCCATAATAACTCTCTAACTCATAGGTGGCATATGCCAATTCCCCTTATGTTCTGTGGCTACAGCATATTATGTGGCTACGGCCACATCTGATGTCAGAGAGGTAGAAATATACACTGCTCCTCAGAGTAGGGCATACATGACTCAAACCAGCAAAGGAGGGAATGTGGAAACCTTTTTCAGCCATTAAGGAGAATAATTAGAATCAATGATACAATCTACTTCCATTAGTACCATTAGTTTTGGGAGGGCTCCTACAGAGGACCTAACTTGCTTATACCAACTATAAGCCATCTCAGAGTTTCACTGTTCAGGTTTTTGGGACGTCAGCTCACTTCTGCTTCTCCCAGAAGCACCGGGAGCCCCCTGTAGGTGCCCCTGACTCTTCTTCGTGACACCTCCTTTGCTCTCCACCTCCCACTCCCACACAGTCACATAGCACAGGGTCTGCCTGACTCAGCTCTCCAAATTTCCTACTTTCCCTTCATATCCAGGCAGCAGTTCTTACCAAAGAACTTCCTCTCGGGCTTGGAAGAATGAGACACAGATGTTCTGACCTCCTCCCATTTCCTCTGCTGCATAAGACAAGGCCAAAGCCTCAAATCAATGTGGTGAAAGAAGGAAAGAAAGACAGTATCTTAGGCACTTTCACATGGCTGGGACAAAATATGAAGACTTAAAACAGGAGCAGTTAATTTTAGCTCATAATTTAGTCCACAGTCGGCCTGCTCCAAGGCAAAAACAGCATGGTGAAAGGGCCTGGGCAGAGGACAGGGGCTTATCTCATGGCAGCCAGGAAACAGGGAGTGAAGGAGCTGGGGAAGAAGATGCACCCTTACAGGCCACCTGCGACCCACTGAGGAACTGCTTATTCAACTATGAACACAACAGAATCAGCCTCCCAAATCCCCAGCCTTGGGGGATTTTCTAGATCTAAACCACAGCAGGTCTTGAGTTCAGGAGGCAGTTTGCTTTCATTTGCCTCTCTCTCTTTCTTTACGTATGGTCACATATTGAAATAAATCCAGCGTCTCACACTGTAAGTATTTGTCTTCTGCCAATGGGTTCCCTTGGGATTGTCGATGAGACTTCCATTCTCATTCTCCCTGCCAGTAAATCCTTTGTATCTACTTATGCTCAAAGAACATCTGTCTCTTTCACAATTTTGGTTCCATACAAATTACTTTTCTGTTAACTTATCCTTAGAAGATTTGTACATTTAAGATTCTCTCTCTCTCTCCCCCCACCTCCCTCCCTCCTGTGTGTGTGTGTGTGTGTGTGCGCACGCCCGCCCGCATGCACGCGTGTTCTGTGTTTATTTCTTTTGCCTGGACAGCAGTGGATAAGTGCAGTGAGTTCTGCTATTTGATGACATGGGAGCCCCATACATGGTGCTATCCACATCTGCTGAGCTGTCTTGCCCACCACCACCACCACCACCACCACATTTTCTCCTCTCTTCCAAAAATACCACTGTTTGTTTATAATTCCCAGTAGGCTATCCCCCTACTGGGAAGATGCCCAGAGCAGACAAGCATTCTGATTCTCCAAGCCTTGTCTTTGGCCCTTGATTTCATATCCTGTTTATTCTATATATTTCAGGGAAAAGGCCTGAGGTTGTTGCCATTCAATGACACTTCTTGGTCACCTCCAAAATCATCTTTGTGTTCACCAGGACTTTCACATTTCACTGAACCAAACTGCTTTTCTGTAGTCACTTAGAGTCTAGCCTGGACTCTATTTCCACTAATGACCTACTCCCTGAGGGACCAGGCCAGGACCCCCAGGAACCTGTGACTCACAGAATACTCCAGTGAGAAGGGAGCTTGCTGATCAAAACCCCAGCGCGCTCAGGGATGCCGATGTCGTGATTTCCGCCAGAGAAGTCATGACCTTTGACCCTCGTAATATTCACATTCTGCCTCTGTGCCTAGTCTTACAGCTTTGGGACACAAGATGCTAACTTATAAATCACCAGGTTTTCTTTCCAATGCAGGGACAACTGTTTGCAATCACGTAAAACCAACTGCCACATGAACAACACACATTGAGAGATGTTTGGTGGTGCAAACATCCAGGGAGCTCACACCTCATACAACCATGGACTGCAAAGCCCGGTTGTGAAGACCAATCTCAT
Source organism: Heterocephalus glaber (assembly GCF_000247695.1). The sequence continues at coordinate 10,498,012 of NW_004624765.1, read as the reverse complement.
AACCACTATGGAGATCAGTGTGGAGATTCTGCAAAAAATACAAACAGAAATTCCATTTGACCCACCTATTCCCCCTCCAGTTATCTTCCCAAAAGAGTTAAAGACGTCATATTACAGCGATACATGCATAGACATGTTTATAGTGCCACAGTTCATAATAGATGTATCTTGGAAACTGCCTATTTGTCCATTAACAGATGAATGGATAAAAAATATGGTATTTATACACAATGGAGTGCTACTCTGCCATAAAGAAGGATTAAATTGAAGCATTTATAGGTAAATGGATACACCATGAAATAAATCAGAAATAAATGAAATAAGTGAAATAAATCAAACACACAAGCTTAAATATCACATGGCTTCTCTTATATGAGAAACCCTAAGTATAAATAAAGAGCAAACTAAAAGATAGTAGGAAGTAGGAAAGAAATTCTTTCAAATGGGTAAGGGAATAAGAGATGAAAGGAAGGGTAGGGAAAGATGAAAAAATAGAATTGAGGGAAAAAATGGAAATAGAGCTTTTGCAAATGAAAAGGGAACAAGATTTGGAGGGAGCAGGGAGAGATAGGAGGGGAAGGGGATGAGAAAAGAATTAAGATGTGTTATGTACATGTGCTAATTCCCCATGGTAAATGTAATCACTGTGTACTACAAACGTGTACTAATAAAGAAAGAAAGAAAAAGACCAATCTATTCCAGCCCCTTCATTTTATAGAGCAAGAAACGAAAACCCAGAGAGCAAAGTAAAACATGTGTTAGCTTCCCCTCACTGGGACAGAGAAAATCAACTTAAAGGAGGAAGGATTTATGGTCTCAAAGGTGTAATTCTGTAGTCACTGGGCCCTATCACTCCAGGCCTTTGGCAGAATAGAGTCATGGTAGGGAGCACACGCAGAGGATCTTGTGGTGGCCAGGGGTTATAATTTCACCTTTAAGGCCACACTCCCAATGACCTAACTTTCTTCCACTAGGCTCCACCCTCTAAGGGTTCCACCATCCCCAATATCACCACAGGCTGGTAGCCAAGACTTTACCATAGAAGCTTTCACAGAACATTAAGATGCAAGCCATGATATAACTTGCTTGCAACGTTGGTGAATGACAGTCTTCCTGTTTTGCCTGCCCCTCCTTGAGCTATGCATGATAATGTTTTTCTGTGAAAACAACCCCCAAGAAGAAATTTAAGATATTTTAATTTTTGATTTAATGGCAAATAATGGCAACTTGTCCCCATTTAGATAGGCATTGGTTTATTTAACTTGGCTCCCATTGGAACTAGTAGAAATAGCACTCAGAAGTTCTCCCCACCACAAACAGTCTGCTTGGCCCTGGAGGAGCTCTGCGATGCTAAAAGACACACTGTCACTCAACACTGTGACCTTCCTATCAGTGTGAGCCATGCCCGGGGCTGTCCCTCCCTTGCTCTCTGGCAGTCTAACTCAGTGTGTCTAGGAATACTTACGTTCACACTATACCCCAGGAGCAATTAGGAGCTTACTAAATGCTACTGTAGGGTGTCATGTTTTTACTATGTTAGTGAAAATTGTTTTATTAAATGAACATCCTGGTGACAGACCTCAGTTGGCCAGCTGATGCTAATTTGGGGCATGTTGCAAGATTTCTTTTAGAATATATTACCAAGAAATTTTATACTTCTGTGAGTAAAGAAGACTATGTGGGAAAATATGGGAAGAGCTTGAGTTTGGAATATGGATACCGCCCTGTGGCGAGAGTGCAGGACTTGGTATCAGAAGTTTAGAGTTTAATTTCTGCCTCAGCCAACAACTCTTCGTGTGATAAATAAACTGACGTCTCTGGACCCGTAGGCAGAAAGACTGTCTAAATAGCTCTAAAGCAAAGGGGTTCTGTTTATTTTGCAATTAGCAAAAAGTAAAGGGCCTTGTCTGAAACACTTAGTGGGATCCCAGGCATGACACTTCATCCACTGTATGTGCCTCTTTCATCTTTAAACAAACCTTCCACCACAGCCTTGTAGGAGAGTCTGAGGGTTGTTTTTTTTTTATTCTAACAATACCACAGCAGCATTTGTTCCACCTGACTTTTTGAAATAATTTTCAGTGGATGTGGAACTTCCAACAACATGCTACCTTTAAGCAGAAAGGATTAAGATATGAAAACTATTGTAACAGTATTCCAGTGGAATTGCCCTGATGAGTATTTTTAAAATAGTAGCAAGAGAGTCTGATTTCTTCCCATCACAATGTGCAAAAAGCCTAAATACAGCTTTGCATTTGTTTAACTGAAAACTGCCATCACAGCATCAGTTGGGTGTCGTAGCTCAGAATGATGAGTGAAGTTAACTTTAGCTACCCTCTAAAAAAAATTACGAGTCTTAGAATATCCTCGGCAGAGTGTCATTGTTAAAATGATTTTATGAGAGATTCTACAATGAAAAAAATCTACAAAAATTGGAATGACTTAGGGAAATACATGGGGTGGGTTTACACTGATAGGATCTGCAGGTGGCAAAGCAAAGCATGAAGGCATTGCATTTCTCTAACTTAGGCAAGTTCATCACTAGTAACAGGAATGATAACAACAACACAAATAAAGACCATAAAATGATGCAAAGGCACCTTCATAATTTTTACACATTATGGTCTCTAGTGGCTTCAGGACCAATTCCAAGCATTTGCTTTTGTTAGTTTCATTTCCATCTAAATTTATAGTGTTGATCATGCTGGAATCCATCTTATCTTTAAAAATACTGTATGTGCTTCCTTCAAACAGTGCCTTCTTCGCTTGATCTTAGCCAAAAGGCCGAGAAGCGATAACAGTGCCTTCTTTTAGATTATTTATAATGTACTTTGATCCACAAAAATGTGATTTCCTATATTAAATATCAAGAGTGCATTTTTGCATGAACCCAAGTACCACCTAATAGACACATGACCTTGACCATGGGCGCATGCTGGGTGAGCAGCCATAATGTGATGAGGGTGCTGGCTTTGTTGATGCTTCTCCTGGGGTATGTGTGTCTGCCTTGCTCTGGAGAAGGCAGGAGGGCATGGTTACAGAAGGTTGGGTACAGCAATCCTCAACTCTGAGTCAATTTGCCTGGCCATGGATTTTCAGGCAATTAAGTAAATGGACTTGAAAATTAACTCAGGGACATGTGCGTTGGGTTCTGAACAGGGTTCATTGACTCTTGCCTTTCTTAAGGACAATATATCATTGATCCTTCAATGGGACCTCCTCAGTCTGGTTTTCCCTTTGCAGTGGATGTCGACAAGTTTCCCCAGAGACGAAGGATAGAAGACTTGGGTCATCTATTTCTAATTGAATGTGTAATTTTTAAAAAATGATTCTGAGACTGAGAAGCTTACATTTAAGCCATAACTAAAGAAAAAGTTTGTGTTAAAGCAAGATTATTGGTGTCGTGGAAAAGGTGACTAAACAAATGAAAAGTCATGAGCTCCAAAGAATTTTTAGGAGGGCAGAATCACCTGGGCCCCAAGGACAAGGAGTAGAAAATTTTTCCTACTAATTCCTTTCTGCCTTTAAGCAGTCCAAAGGATTTATTGGACTATTGCCCTATTTGGAGAAGAATATTTTAAGCTCTTTTTTATTTCTTTTAATCACAGCAGGGTTTCTTAAAATTGTAAGAAGTGGTAGTTCCTATATCACCAGAAGAAAGGGTAATATAATTTTGAATTTGGTTTGTAAGGTTGGCATTTGGGAAATATAATAAATTATTTTGATACATTGATTGGTATGTTTTTTTGGTGATTCATCTTAGGTAGCTATATTTATTATAAGACCTAGTATATAAATCTTCTTTGCATTAATTTGAAAAACATTTATCAAACATCAATCATAGTGCCTGACGCTGAGTTAAACACTGGGATTCTCTGATGAGCAATACTATTTATTTAGTTATAAGTAAAATCAAGCAAAAATTACACTACATTAGGCTTTTGCTATAAAAATTTATTGAATCAGAGTTTGAAAGCTTAAAAATATTTTGGAGGTCATCTAAAGCACTGCAACCCACAAAAAGTAACATATTTTACACATAACCCAGAATTCTTGTGTTTATGAATCTTTGAAATATGTTTGTATATTGCTATAGGTGTGTATATATGGAAACAAATTTTATGAAACATGTATTTATTTTATTCAGAATGATTACCTTTTTAAAGATGTCAATCATAATCATCTACATTGATTTTATAATCTAAGAATGGACCTTGATTTAAACCTTGAAAAACATCCATGTTGTGTAACCCTTTCTAAAAGAGATTGAGACTGAGCTGAGCTACTTGCTTATATTAACGTCCTGGTCAGTAAAGGGTTAAACCAGATACCCTGTCTGTTGGTTTATTAGGCCCTACCACATTCCTCTTACATTGTTTTCTTCTTAACACTCACTACCACTATCTGAACTGATCTCGTTCCTTGTCATATTGAGTGTTACCTGTCTCTCCCATGTAAAGCTTCTCAGAATGGCATCTTCAGTAATGTACTACTGATGTCTGAGCTGCTTCCTCATTGCTGGGACACGATACCTGACACCCACAAGTTAAAGGAGGAAAAGTTTATTTCAGCTCACAGTTTGTAAAGGTTTCAGTCCACACTCAGCTGACTCTAGGGCAGCATGGCAGAGGGGCATGACAGGAGAAACAGTCCATGGCAAGACAGGCAGGAGGCAGTGTGGAAGGAGAGGATCAAGGAAAGAAGAAGAATATATACCTTTTCAGGCCACACCCACAGTGACCCATTTCTTTCCACCAGGCTTTACCTCTCAACATCACACCAAGCTATAAACCCATCAGTGGACTAATCCAGTATCAAACATCCATGATCTAGCCACCTCCCAAAAGCCTCACCTAGAAGCACATGAGGCTTTAGGCGGATAGCTAGATAAAAGCTGTAACAACTGCCTTTTATTCTACCCATACAGAGCTTGGCATATTGTACATACTCAATAAATATTTTTTTAAATTAATGAAGGCCCTGCTTTATACCAAGTGTAGATTCACATGAATGGTTCCATAGGGCCATTCCTGCAGAATAACAACATGCCTTTTATGGGCAAGGCAAGAGAATCATTGCGATAAGAAAGGATTCAATGCAAGGAATGTAGTGTCCACACAAAAGGCAAAAGTAGAAACTAGGTGTTCAGGACTCTGAGTTCCCTAGGATACACCACCCTGTATTGTTAAACTAATTATTAGTGTTATCAGGCTGTCTTGCCTTTGAATATACCTAAACCTAAACTGTAACTTTTCCGTTTTCTGAGGGCTTGGAGAGCTCAGTGTCAGCAAAGCCACACTATTTGTGATAACACTGTCAGATACAGCAAGAGAAAAACATACTTTCAGTTGTGTTAAAAGGTCAAAATTATATTTATTTCTTCTAAATTATGGGCAAATGAAATTGGAAGTCAAATGTTCACTATTTTCATTTTCTACATCCTTGCCCGAGTCTATCAAAGTGACACAAAGTCACGTAAATTTGCAATTATATTTGGGAGTACTTTTAAAAAGGCTTTTTGATCAGAGACGTTTCTGTTCAGTCAAGTTTTCAGTATGTGTTTTAAAACTTCTTAGAAACTAAACTCTAAGAATCCATGGCATAGAAACAGGGAACTAAAGACAGACTAGATTGTAGAAAACTTCTCACTTCAGGTTCTGTGGAAACCCCCCGACTACAAAATGACCAATTTCAAATAGCTCATGTTACAATTTACCTTGATTCATGAAAATTCAGTGCTCACTTGAGAGAGCCCCAGCTTCATCTGCCATGAGTTCTGAGGATTCCCTGTGGTAAGCGGACCCCCAGCTTTTTTCCTTTAATAATCTTAGCATGCCCAAGGTGGCTCCTCTCCATCCTGGATCTTCAGTAGATATATGAGTCCAACAACTGCGGAAGGTGATTGAAAACCAGTGTTTTTAATTCTGAAACAAAAAGTTTTCTCAAGATTCTGAAGAATGGCATTGAGTATAGTTTGGAGAAGCTTGGAGTATTGTGTCTTCTGAATCAGATTTAGCAAGTCATCAGCAGATGATGCCCCATTATTCCAAGTTAGATGAGGTGGCTCTGGACCAGGGTTTCCCCAAATTTTTGTCATTTCTTTTGAAGTTGGGGTGGGAAAGTTTGGATTCGAAAGACAAAAAGACTTTAACTAAAAGTGAACATATGTATTGTGCTCTAGAAACACTTTTCCATTTAATATTATCCCAGCACAAATGTTGCCCCTGCATCCCATTCACAATGTAACACATCAGGGTACAGAACTCCCCTGAGAGCTTGTTTCTGCTTAATGTACCCCCAGTGGGGCAGGGTGGGGGGTGGCGGCTAGGAAACATTAAAGCAGTAGCTAGGAGTTTTAATGAAGTTAACCTGCTGAAATCAGGGAAGGTTTGCCTGAAGTACACCTGAAAGCACTTTGATTAGGCATCAGCTTCAAAAGAAACCTGTTCCCTGAGCTCTGCTGCTTGGAGAAATAGAACTACACCTTTATATTCAGGTTAATTTCCCTGCCTTGCTGAGGGCTGAAAGCATTCTTAAACATTCGGGAGATGCAGGAGGAAAGGGCTATGTCTCCCCACACCCACCCTCTATCTACATCACAAGCCCAAATACACAGAAGGCCCTCAGAACACATCAGTTTCAAATAGGTCCTGAGAATGTAAAGTACAGCATGACAGGTGTCTTCCGGTTCACCAAAAGATTACCCCCTACTTTCTACTAAGATTGAACCAATTCAGGTTCTACACATTTGCTTTAAACACACACACACACACACACACACACACACACACACACACACACCCCTCACATAAATCCCTGGCCTTTGAAAATTACCACTCACCTAACGTACACACACTTCCTTTAGCTTTTTAATACTATTACGTACCACTTCCTTTTATTTTGTAATGCTTTGAAACTATTTACTTCTGTTTTCTTTTCATTTTTCTCTTTGGCTGATCTGTCTCCTTAGCATTCCTTTCATTCTCTTTTGCATCAGCTTCCTCTAAGATTTCAGTTCTTCATTTTCGCTTGTGGTTTCCTTTTTTGGTCACAGCTGCCCCCTAATGGTTTTTGAGATCATGACTGCTTTGAGCCAGAAGAGACGAAGCAGGAGAGAAAAGAGCTAGAGAAAGAAAAGCTAGAGAAAAACATGAAATGCATCTCTGCTATAAACTTGGAATATGGTTTCAGCGTCTCTAGAAGGATTTCCAAAACCTGCATCAATGAGAAGGTGAACTGCAATACTGGGGCCAGGTATGAATTTTTCATTCAATACCTTTATGTGCTGTTGGAATTCTTCTTAAGATATACATGTAACTCTCTCAAATTTAGAAAATAATAAGGCTGGAGACAGAAAAGAAGATTACATCTATAATGATGTCTTGGTCCCTGCAGAAGCAAGCACCATCCAAGCCCCCTCCACGTCAGTGTGCTCCTCCGGATGCTAAGGATTGATTGACAGTTCGGCAAACTGTGTAGGAGTAAATATGAAGCAGGAGAGCGAGAACTAATGACTATGGTGGGTGTGAATTAATCCACCCTGGAGTATCCTCAATAGCAAAAGGTCAGCTCCCTGACTCTTGCCCTTCCATCATGACTTTCATGCTCAAATTAGCAGCTCTTGCTATGATAATGTAACAATCACCTGACATGTAGATGTCTAATTAAAGCACCATAAGTCACAGGTTACAAATTTGAAGACAGAAATAAAAAACAAAAAAAATTCCCTTACAAATCTGTGGGAGGTTGATAGGGTGCATATGCATTCAAAGGAAGGAAAACCAATGAGCAGATGAGCATTTGTGGATGGAAGAGTCACATTTCCAAGAAAATTGGTCTATGAATTTACTAAGTGAATGGAAATTTTCTTATTTTCTCAAAAGAAGAATTTCCTGGATAATTAAAAGTTTTAGATCATAATCCTAAAATTTCCTATAAAATGCTATGAAATAACAAATAAATTCATGGCCTTTGTTCATGATTTTCAGGTGAAATCTTTCATTTATTTAATTATTTTTGAGGGGCTAATAAAAAGACTTTGTCCAAAAATATCTCCTCTGAAATTGCTGTCAAAACACCTGACATCCTCACTATTACTCTTAGAGAAAAGGCACCCGGTACAAATGCTACGATGATGAAATAGCTAATTAAGCCCCAACCATGCATTAACATCTTAAGGATAACTGATTATTAAAATGTCAGGGTAAAGTGGCCTATGGGATTCAGACTAAAACTAGTTTTAAATTCAGAAATGAAAATGGGATTAGGAAAGAGCTCTAGCCAAACTCCAAAACCAAAGAAGGGTAAAAGTCATTCAAAGCAATCCCTCATTCTACAGGTGAGGAAACAGGTTCCAAACTAGTTAACAGACTTCCACGGATGAACTACAGTCATCTACCGTGACCTCAAGGTTTCTGCTGCCCCTCCTGGTTTTCTGCGGTTGCCACTACATGCTGGACCTGAGGCCAGGAGCCTCCAGGTCACTAGGAAAACCCTGACTCCCTGTGAAGGTTCTGTAAAAGCCATGCAAGAAAGCAGAGGAAGGATACAGTATGATAGACAGTGATGAACTAGCCCTTCGCTTCCCTATCCAAACAGATGCCAGCATTTCTATAAAGGACACCTTGGCAATCAGGGTTTCTACAGGTATTGGGGTTCCCTTCTTGGTATCTTTAGCTTTAAGGGGGTGGATCTCTATAGATCTCTGCAGGAAATATCCAGCTCTGGTCTTCAGTTATTCAAAAGCTGACCTGTCCAACATGGTAGCTGGTAAGCACAACTTAAATTTAAATTAATAAAATTTAATGAAACCCAAAATTCAGACAATCACATTAGCCACATTTAAATGTCAAGTAGTCAACTCTAAAGGCGCAGACACCTCTGTCATTGCAAGAAGCTGTCCTGAAGAGTGCTGCTCTAGAGCAAGGGGCTGACTGGGTCTTTTTCTGATGCACTAAAGCTCCAAAAGTATAAAAATTCATTCGTGTAGCAGAGGGAGATCTACCTCTTGCTAAAGTTAATCAGAGTGGAAGAAGAGATATGGTTTCTTTAGCTCCCTTTGCCAAGGATTCCAGGGATGTTCAAATAAATTCTGCATGTGTTACTGCTGCATTTTTGCTATTGTTTTTTTCTTTTTGTTTGTTTGTTTTATTTTCATTCATGAGGTTTCCTGCTGCCAGACCTGGTGTCCACATCTGAGGAAGAGATGAGATATACACATCTGCAAGGATTCTGGGAACCCACCAAAGATGATGTCAAATAGAGACTACTAGATAGTGTCTGAAGATGTTGAAAAAAATGTTGTTTTCAAAGTGAGTGGAGAGGGGGGGAAAAAACCTATTGACCAGAACCTGGTCTTCAGTGTCAAACAAGAGAGAGAATAAAAAATGAGGACCAATTACATTTTAACTGACACTTTGCTTCTGAGACAGATGTAGCTAAACATTAACAAAGGCAGGGTGGTCAATTACAGATTAAGACGCAATTATGCTTCCTATCTGCCCTTTTCAGGGTGAGAGCTTGTCGATGTGAGAGCTCAGATAAGGAAGGCACCATGTGACAGACAGTATCTACTGTGGAAGCATGAAACTTCTGGGGCCTTAAGATCTTGCATTCCCAGGAGGCCAGACCTCTATATCTGTTTTGCTTCCATACCTCCTGCATCATCAGCCATCCGTGAGCATCTGATGAGCACAACGTGGTGAACACAGAAGGAAAGCTGCACCTGCACCAAGCTCCAATGGTTGACTTTGATGGTGGGAACAGGGCTGCGTGCAGCTCCATACACCCCATCCTTAGAACATGCTCTTGCAAACCATCTATCCCCAGGAGGTGAACTTTCCAGTGTTCTCAAACAGAATCCGGGCTGTTGTGGCTGCTGAAGGTCATAAGGTAAAACTAGGAATCCCCCACTCTGGCATTTTAAGAACATGTTCTTGGTGGTTTTTCCCAGAAACTCTCTGCCCCCTACCTAAAAAGTGTACAAAGAGGAAATGTGAAGTTAGATTTATCCAGATGTCTTTCAACAAAGGGGCATATGAAGACTGTGTGTAAATATCAGAATTATTACCCAAAGGTCCAGGCCAACTGCTGGCCTGTGAGGCTTCACATCATAATCACCTAAAATGTGTGCTAAGAAAATACAGATTCCCAGACACCACTCCAGACCTAAGGAATCCAAGCTGTAGTAGGTTGGTACCCAGGGATCTGAATTTTTAGCATTTGCCCTAGGTTTCAGACGCACTGTCAGGCTCTCTCAGGTTTGGAATCATCTCACTGGGAACACCCACCTTTCTACTGGGGTGTGGCTGAGTCACAGCTTTTTCTTAGCATCATGTACAAATCTGTTTTATGTTCCTCTGCATCTCTCCCCATCAATGGAATGGAATGTGGTATGGGATTATCTATCATTATTTCACAATTAAGGTTAGTGACAGGAAACATCCTAGGTGAGTGAGTAGCGTGGTCAGGAAGCCCAGCTTCACTAGTTAGCTGTTTTCTAGCCAATTCTGTGTTTCAGTTTATAAACCTACCATTTCTGGGGCTGAGACTAGCCTGGTGGTAGGCAAGCTTCCCTTACTAAAGTCAAGAATGGGGACTCCCACCCTACAGAAAAGTGTGGAACCTGTTCCTCACCACTGTTCCTCTGGTGGAAACCAAACCGAATACAGCCAAACGCCTGAGATTCCAGTCTAGACAAAACAAAGCTGGCAGGTCTGAGCCAGTCCTAGTCTGGAGAATTTCCCTAAAGATTCGTTTTCCATGTGGCATGTGGGATTTCCATGTGGGATTTCTGCTTTATTCCCAAGAGTTCTTGGAAGTCCTGGATTAAAGCAATTCTAAGGCCTTCCTGGACCCATGGAATCCTGTTAAGAGTGGGCTTCAGGGGAGCCAGGCTCATTCTAAAGTTTCCTTGGTCTGATGGCACACTTTGAGCTCTCCAAAGCAAAAGCACCACCAGAGGATGACCCTAAATCGAATTGGCATTATTTATTTAGTGCTGCCCCCTAGAGGACTGAAAACTACTCTGGCTGCTTGGAGTCCTCAGGGCTCTGCACCCAAGGCGGTCTCCCACCTAGCTTCAGAAAACGAGGCCTCTATGCAAGTGGACTGGGGAGAAGTCCTGCAGCAGTAGTGCAGAGCCTTCCAGGAAGTAAGTTAGCGAGGTAGCTCTCCCTGTAGGACATCTCTGAAAATGAACATAGTTAATGCTGGGAACTGGTTCCAGAAACAGAACACTGAAACTGACCCTCCCTGACTTCACCCTACCTGGACCAAGGACCCTGGGAGTAGCCTGTTGAGGACCCTCAACCCTGAGGCCCCAAAGCAAGAAGTCCAGAGTTGTTACAGTTTCAGTTTTCTTTTCCTCTTTCTCTTTTCACTGTGCCCTTCACCTAAACTGTGGCTTTCATGTTCTCCAAAGTAGGATTCTCCCACCTTAGGCACTTGCTAGAGTGGTTTAGTATGCCTGGAAGTGGCAGGGGAGATGACACTCAATGACCAAATGACCCTTTTCGTTCAAGGACTGTCACTGCAGATAGTGTTATTTGTCTTTAGATTGGCATCTTATTAATGACCATAAGGGGGGCTCTCTGCTTACGATGCAAAATCCAGACTGCCTCTTCATCAAATATTTGGGGACAGGAGTCATTCTTTACATTTTGAATTTTAACTAGGAAAAATGTAAATATGAAGTTTTTAGAAATGTGGATAAGCCCTCAAGTCAAGGAAGGAAGGAAGGAAGGAAGGAAGGAAGGAAGGAGGGGAACACAGAGGGAGGGAAAGGAAAATGATGGAAATGAAAGGTAGTCTTGCAGGATTGGGGGAATGTTCCCTGGAAGAACTCAAGAGGCCTCCTGTACCTGCCTTTTGTAGTCAGGCGTCTAAGATTAGCAGTGTGATAATCAGCCTGTGGATTTCCACTGTGAAATCCCTCTATTGCTTGGCTCAACTAGTTGCAAATCACTTCTGATTCAATTTTGTTTTGGTTATCTCAGTGTAAATAACATGTAAGTGGGAGTTACAGATTTTTCAAACACTTAAAGTGATAAAGCTAATGGCAAGTCCAGATAAGGAAGGAAACCACCCAGAATCCACAAGTACAAGCAAAGACACAAATGGTATAATCAGAGGTGTGTGTTTCTTGCCACTCAAACTTTGTTTTTCTTCCTCTGCAGAATGGCAGAAAAGGCATGCGGAGGGTGTCATTTAAGCTGTTCCTGTTGGATCTCTATTATAGATTAGTAATAGGTGCCCAGCTAAGGAGACCTTTGGAATCCAACAAGCCATCCTCAAAAACAAAGTACCCTGCCAACAGTTTTCATGTCTCCACTTAAAAGCAGTGGGTATACTGCTGTTGTCTTTCTCACTGCACGTGACCACATTAGGGGAAAATGTGAACAGAAGTACAGTAGTAATTTGAGGAAAAACTTCGTGTACCTGAACTTTGGGGATAAAGAGAGGATGTCCACTCCACTTGGATAAATTCTTTACTGAAAAGTATTCCCTGGTGTCTTATTATGGCTATAAGATAAGGGCTCAGCGATAACTAAGTCCTCAGCTAGAGACCAGAGGGGCTTGTTTGGGACACAACAAAGGATCTGAGTAGCAATCACAGAGGGTGTTTGGGGTTCTATTCAGACCGGGCTGGCAGTGTGTGTCGCCGCCACGCACTGCTGCCTGCGCGAACACATGGCTGAGCTGCCGGCTGATTCCTGCCGCAAACACTGTGCGCCACCCAACTCCTCCGGTACCGCCATTGAGCGTGGCATTGTGCTGAGTTCCGCGTGTGTGGCATCAAAGTCACGGAACGTAGGGAGAACGAGGTTTGCCCCCGGTTCCGCGGAGTTTCCCTCCAGCGAGGGCGACGCGGCCAAGGACAGCGCGCCCTGTAGGTGCCTAGGGGCTCGACGCACCCGCGGGCGGGCGCGGAGGTGCGCAGGGCGCGCTGGAGGTGCCCAGGGGGAAGGGGCAGTGGAGTGCGAGCTGCCTTCACTTAGATCAGGCGGCGGCCGGGGGAAGCCACCCCGCCCTGGCCGAGCTAGGTGCCGCGGCTCTCGGCTCTGCACCGCGCGTTTCCGCGGCTGCCTCTTTAATCGGGAACACAGAAGGGGCGGGTCCTGGGCCGGCGCGTAATCGGATAGCTCTGCCGCGGCTCTGACATCCACATGCTGCTCTGCCTGAAAAGGCAGCGGGGGGAGCCAGAGGGGAGGCAGAGGAGGCGAGCGAGGCACCCGCCCGCAGCCCGACCCCAGCACATCCTCATACGCGCAGCCCCTCTGTGAGGTGGAGGTGAGGGCAGGCGCCTGCGGATTCCGAGAGGGGCGCGCTCTCCCGGGCGATCCCGGCACCGCCGCCGCGCCGGCAGCCAGCGCTAGCAGCCGCCGCCGCAGCTTCCTTCTGCAGACTCCCCTCGAGAGCCTGGCCGAACGGTTGTAGTCTTGGGAGAGGCTCCCGCTAGGGGAACCCAGCGAGGACCGGAGCCTGCGCCCGCCTCCCATCCGGGCTGTCCTGCGATCTGTGCCTCTGCCCGCGGGTCCGTCCCGGGCGCCGGGGAGCGGGTATCAGTTTACGCCTGTGAGATCGCGCAGCTGCCTGGGGGCCGTGTGATGCCCAAGGCAAGTCTTGGCTTTGATTTTTATTATCATTATTATCATTTTACTCTTGGCTTTCGGGAAATACTCGTGATGTTGTAAGATAAAGGAAATGACACTTTGAGGAACTGGAGAAAGCCTAGATGCGTTTTGTTTTTTGAGAGAAAACCTTTTCTAACCCTCTTCGCTGATTCCAAGAGCTACCCTCCTGGTGAGGTGCGGATTTCAGCAAGAATAAAGGTGAAGGCAGGTCCCCAGGACCCTGGAGGGAAACGCTCACCGTTAGAGACCTTTGCAGAAGACCTTGCAAGGAAGAAAATAAGAGACAGAAAAAACCCACAAAGACTTATAATTACACGAGAATCCTACAGACCCAGCCCTGGAGAAAGCCTCTCTCTCCAATATGGATCTGCTTCCTCTCACCTGGGTTTTCATAGCTCTCTACTTTTCAGGACACGAAGTGAGAGGCCAACCAGGTAAGCCCCTCAGAGTTTTTTCTTATTCATTTCAACGTGGTTTCCCCTTAAAAGCGACTGCTGATGCGGGGAGACCACGCAGAATGGCTCAGGAGGAGGCTCCCTCAATATTCAATAATTTAAAGCGAGATCCCAGCCGGGCCTCCCTGCACACAACGGCTGCTAAAACCCAACTTTTCTCTCCTGCTAGGCTTGTGTGTGTGTGTGTGTGTGTGTGTGTGTGTGTGTTGTAACAGAATTTGGCGGTGTTCACATGTCACATATGGACTGAATCAAAGGTTTAAAAATACTACAAAGCCTTTGCAATACAGTTTTTGGTGATTTTTTTTTTCCTGTCTTGAAGCAGAACACATCTCCCTTGAGTTTCTTCAACCTAGCCAGTGAAATATAAATCATTTACATTCCCTCCACTTAACTACATGGAGCAATGTTAACTGAAGGGCTTGGGAAAGGCAAGAGTAGTTTTGGTTTTCAGATGCTGTAGATTCTTTGCGGAAGGGATGGATACGCCTGAACTCCCAGGACTCAGGCTGGTGGAGCAAAGTTGGCTTGCAGCTGAGAGAGGGCCGTCCACTGGGCGCTGCTGGCAACCGAGGCGGTTGGTGGTCCCCGCTGTCCTTCCAGCATCCCTGTGTTTTCTGGGAAATTAGATCATATGTGCTTTTAAGATTATTATTAAATAAAACAAACGGCATGGTCCTCGAAGGTCCCTCATTCCTGTGAAGTGGTTAGAAACTTTTGAGTGGAATTTGTTCTCTACTCCTGCCAAAAAGGGTGCATGGACACAGACTGCGGAGACAAGCACTGTGAGGCCCAGAACAGCGAGGAGCCAGCATGTGTGGGGAATGGCAAGGAGTCCACACCCGGAAAAGGGCTTTCTGGTTTCAGGGGATCCAGTGGGGCCGGTCCTTCTTTCCTGGGACCACTGTCCTGGGTGAGCCTCTCCTCTCTGAGAGGGTGCCTGGACTCTTACAACAAAACTCTTAGCAGCTGCTACAGGTGATTGGGGATGGGGGAAACCATCTTTGGAGGAAATAGAAAAAGGCGGAGAGAGAAAATAAGCACCTTTACCCCAGAGCACTTCAAACATGATGGGCTCAGAGGTAGGGCTAGCTTCCGGCAGCCTCCCAAGACGCCCCACAAAGATAGTGTGCCCTTCCTCAAACACATGCACAGCCACTTTAAGCCGGGGTGTTTGCGTTCTGGTTTTGTTGTCTGAGGAAGAAGACTGATGAGTGCAGTTACCACCCAAATCCAGCCCTTCGCACCTTCTTCCCTACCCTAACTGGTCTACTGACAGCTGCAAATGGTATCGAAAGGGCTGGGTCCAGGTCCCACTTGAAGAGATTTTTCCGGCCTCCTCATTTCTTCAGGCCTTAATTCTAAATTCCCAGCTCAAGCGAAATTAAATTACCTCTCTGAGACCTGGACGCAGTGTAAATTATGTATGTTTGTGTGATTTGCTCTGTGTGCGCGCACGAGTACGCGCGCCGTGAGAATGCCCACGGTGCGTCGTGTATTCGGGCGCGGACTCCAGTAGGCCCCGGGGCGCGAGTGCGCGCACACTGGCACACACCACACACCCGCCTGCCCACACACACTCACAACTTCAGGTTCCGTGTGCTGTGCGGAGCGGGAGCGTTGTGAATACTCGAGGACAGCTCCTACCCCAGATGTTCACACATCTGTCCCTGAGCAGTGTGCGGAGTACGTGTGTGCAACACCCGCTCGGACCCACCCGCGCTCTGCCACCTGCCTCCCGCGCTCTCTGAAGAGCCCCCTCCCCTCCCAACCACTGGCCGCGCTGCGTCACTTCCAGAGAAGCTCAGAGCGCGCAGTGCGAGGCAGGTCACCCACTAAGGAGGCCGGGCACAGTTTCAGGGTGGGACCTGGGACCCGGACCTGCCCTGAGCAGATACTTCCAGCTCCCCCAAGGTGATCGCGGGCCGGGGGTTGTTCAGGCTTTCAGCCAGAGCAACCGACTGGCACCCGGGGATCTGGCTATGGGTGGCAAAGGGCGAGGCCACGCTAGACCTCTGACTCACCCGTGAGCCCTAGCTAGGAGGGGGACCAGCCCAGCCGCAGCAGAGGCGGGAGGAGGACCCATTCCGAGAAGGAATCTGGGGAAAGCAGGAGATAGATGCGCGGGTGAGAGCAACTGCAGAAATAATCCAGGGTCCCGGCACGCAGCCGACGGAGGTGGCGGGTGGCTGGGAGGCCCGGTCGGCACCGCGCCTCGGGGTACCCCTCTGTTCGCCGGGGTGCCTCGCCAGGTCGCAGCGCGGCCGCCTGCCGTCAGGGCTCGGGGACTCCGGAACTCGCAGTGGCTGCGGGTCTCGCTCCGAGCGACCCCTCCTTCCCCCGAGCTCCGCTGTGCGCCGCAAGCCCGCCGCAGCCCCGGGAGGGCAGGCGCTGAGGGGCCGGGGCCAGCGCCCGAAAAGCCCAGTGCCAGCCCAGCTCGGTGGCTGGAAGCCGGGGTGGGATTTCAGACCTAAGGGCGGAAAGAGGCGGGAAGGAGCCGGCCTGAGCCTCAGGAACGCACGCAACTTGCGCTGGCTCGGGAAGCAGTGCGCACTGAGCGCCCGCGCGCGCCAGAACAGGTGAAGAGCACGCGGCGGGGCCTCCACGTGGTGGGGACGCGGGAGCCCCCGGCCCCCCCCCCCCCCCCCCCCCCGCCCCAGAGCTGTCTCTAACGCCGCATCGATTTGTTTGGGCTACGCAGCAGAAACAGAACTGAGCAATCCATAAACATTCTATTAGGCAAAAATATTCCCAGCGAAAGCAAAACCGAGGCTGGAGCCTCCGCCAAGTTGGCCTGTCCCCTCCTCCTCCCGACTAAGGACACCCCCGGGGAGAAGCCTGCGGCATTTCCTCCTCGCTGCCCGAGGCGGGGAAGTTCCGCGCGGCTGCGGCTCTGCGGTAGGCGCAAGCCCGTCCCCTCCCACCACCACCACCCCGCTTTGCTTTTCCGCGCAAGAGAAAGAACGGCATTCACGGCCCGTGCCTCCTTTTCACTGATTGATTTCTTCTGAATATCAACACAAGTTAGAGGAGGCGAGGCGTGCTGTGATTAAAGGGCTGCCCCCACCCATCCTTCGCCTCTGGCGGCAGCGCGGTGGTCTTTCCCACCGGGTCCCGGGTGCCCGGCGGCTGGGCGGGGGGGCCGGAAGAGCTAAAGTCTCGATGTGGAAGGGGGATCGGAATGGATGTTTCCCGTCTGGGAATACTCTGGGGTGTGGTGGGGGTAATCAGCTTTCCAGGCCAAGTTTAGGGGATCCCGCCCATCTTTGCCGCAGCTTCTGCGGCTGCGGCTGAATTTCTTCTGTAAGGGTAGGGGCTCGACGCTCGGGTTTGTCGGCGTGTGCTCGCTGCTGGGCTCCCTCCCTCCGCCTCCTGGCTTTCCGTTTCAGACAGAGAGAGCCCCCTGGCGCTAGCCTTTCCACGGCAGCCCTCGGCCCGAAACTCCCCTTCGCTAGATAATTGGGATCCGCGGCGGGCTGGGTTTTGCTCCGGAAATCACTGGGGTCCGACCATAGGTTCTTCAGATAGTGACTACTTCCAGCCCTAGTGTTCCTGCCTCCCGGCCGCACCGCTCGGGACCAAAAGAACCCGTACCCCATAACCATCTCCCCCTTCCTCCCTTGCCAGGCGAGCTTTGATCTGTGCTGGGCTTTAACACCATTGCCATGGACACGGGCTGAGTCGGTCAATTCAACCTTCCGTCTGGACTGGATGATCAGATAAGAGGTGTAAATTGGCTGTGAGACACAGCTCCGAGTTCAAACAAATCCTGGAAGAGAAGCAAGGACTGTCTAGGCGCCAGATAGGGGTTTGGAGGATTTTATTTAGCCTTTCTCCCCAAATGTGGGATGGCACAATTGGCGAGTACAACAGTAAACTGAGATTTTTTACAGACAGCCTGCTCTGGGCTCCGGGCACTGGTCTGTTGCCCACATTAAGTAAGTGCCCACTAAACTTTCCCCCAGAAGCAGCCCTGGAGGTGGGGAAGACGTTGCCCGTTGCCAACACAGCACACAGTTCACAGCAGTGGAAGGGGAGAGCTCCCCACAGGACTCCAGGGCAGGCCCCTGCTTGTCCAGGACGATTTGCCTGGTAGAATTGTGAATGCCTGGCAGCACCTGGGGTTGAAGTTCCTGTACCCACAGAACCTCACACGTGAAGCCACAGAGCACCTAAGTGGCAAAATGCAAGCTTGGAAAGGTGTAGGGGCTGGAGCTCAGGCTCTCCAGACAGGACTCCTGCTGTCTACCCAGTGGTTCCGGGCTTCCCTCCTGTTGAAGGTGAAGTCCGAATTCTGCTACAGAAAGGTCATTTCCTATCTTTGAAGTGTTCTAAAAGTCAGGAGTGCAGATGCCAATTCATAGGCAATGAGGCACAAATGCAAATAGCGGCAAAGTCCGGATCAGTGCAGGGAGACGCCTAGACTAGCTAATTCTGAGGACTCTGGAATTTTTCATCTCCATTATTCATTAAAGCAATCAAGAGATTGGACTATCTTGGGGTGGCCCTTGGGTGGGACAGTTCTGCGATGACAGAATTCAAAAGCCAGGCTCATGGGTACAAAGATTGCAGAATACATTCCCCCTTCCCAAAGAATCAGTTTGGAAAGACTTTAGAAACTGTTTGAGATTTTTCCCTTTGTAAAAAGATAGAACAAAAGCACACTAGGTAAAATTGCTATGCCATTGTATTGGACCAGCCTTCTGCATTAGGCCTCAGCAGACCAGGCAAACCAGAATGGAATCATTTGTGCTAGGCACCATGTGATTGACTAAACTCAAAACCAGACCAGTTTTCGAAAGAAAGAAAGAAAAACAGGAAAGTCACATCAACCCATGAAAAGGGGATATTTTACCTGAGCCAGAATCACAAGGGAGCCCTCTCTACTTCAACCCTGAAAGGAAAGTAAGTTTAAACCAGCCAATCCACTTTTGTTTTGTTTCCTCAGCCTTCTGTCGACTGGCATAGCCCACTCCCTCTGTTCAGGGGACTCTTACTCTACTATTACAGAATACCATGCTGTCTGATTCATGAATCACAAAAGCCAATTAGAACAACTGAATAGGTTGTAATTTTGCATTTTATCAAGCATAACATTTGAAGTCTCTTGAGCTGAGGAGAAGACTTACAAAGTGATATCTGGAATCTGGGCAGTAGTTAGTGTTGCTAACATATTTGGGGTATTTTATCATCAGGTCATCATTTGCCAAATGAGGCACCTACATGGAGTGGCAGATGTGTTTTTCTCCCCAGAAATTAGTCATTGTACTTTTCTTTTCAGGTAGGACTTGGCTGTTGTTGTTTTTTTATAGAGATGCTTAACCCATTCCTGGAAGATGCCCCAGAAGTTTTTTCTGGGGCTCCAACAGCATTTTTCAAAGTTTTACCTGCCTTCATGAGAAATGGCTGAGGGCTTAGAGGTTTCTTAGGCCAAGAGGATTCGATGCGGTTGGATTCCAGGACACACTGGCTTGTATCATGGCCAGCCCTCCAGGTGAAAGATTCTTCTAAAGGTTTAGGAAGCCGTCAAGTTTAGATAAGACTGAGCTCCCATCCTATGGGACCTTGGTTGTATTAATAAAGAGAAATTAATTTTTAACCACTGGGAACATTGCCAAATTATGTGACCTTTGGCAGACCAGCTGTGCTGTAAAAATAAATCCCCCATTTCTGAAAATGCTGTTCCTATCCAGTAGAACAATAACAGTGTGGCATTTAGGCTAGGGAAGAGAGCTTGAGAAGACAGGAGAGACACAAGGGTTGACAAAAAGCCTCTGATGTGATACTTGATTTCAGACCAGGGCATCCACTGCACCCTCCTCTCACCTTCTTGCTCCCCCAAAGCCCCTTGCCTGGGGTTTCCAGAACAGAGGAAAGAGGGGAGGATGATGAGGGGCCGAGTGCCGGTGTGTAGGGAGTAGAGGTATTAAGTGCTTCCAGCTTTGAACACATCCCTCATTGTTCATGCTGGCAGATTACTGGCATGGGTAGGGGAAAAGGATTTTCAAACTGGCAAAACATTAGTCTTTCCTTTTAAAAATGCCAACAAGTAAGCTTGTTGCTGAGAAGGAGGTTAGGGAAAACATGGGACTGCCCAGGTTCTGAATCACGCTCAGGAGCCAGACTGCCTGGGTTTAAGATCCAGCTCTGTAATCCAGGGACCCTGTCTGATCAGAGCACTTAATCTCTCAATGCCTCAGTTTCCTTATCCGTAAAATGTGTTTGATAATACTTGCCCCAGAGGGTAGCCATGCTATGTCAGATGACATAGGCTACTGTTTGTCACATGTGAGGCTTATTCTGAAGTCATTAATCTTTAAAGTAGCTTTAATAGGGTTCACCATCTCATGATCATAGAAAGCAAACTCTATCCACTGTGGTAAGTTTATTTTATTTTTATGAGATTTGGGGAGCTCTAAGTAAATAATTATTCATTCTCAGCTCTTCCCCCTACTAAGCCTTTGCCTGTGTCTTATAAGTACCAGATTATCTCTCATCACACTGTTCTTCGCAGGCGGATAATCTCTGCTGGTTCACGTCTTAGATTTATGACTCCCTTTTGCATTTTTTTCTCTTTGTTCTGTCTTCCCTGTTCTCACCTTTGCTTTTTTTTTTTTTAATCTTTTTTCTTTCCATTCCTTTTCCTCCCCTTCCATCCTTCATCACTGAAAGTATGCTCTGCAGGGATCAGTGTGTTTAAGGCACTCTCCCGAATTTGTAATAACTTCTACTCTGGCATTAAAACCCCTCAGCAGCTTGAACTCAAAAAAGTCGCCAGAAAGACAAAATAGCTTTTACTCAGCAAGACTCTTAATAATCCCATTTCCCTCTGGGTCTTTATAAAAGAGTCATGATCTAATCCAGAAAGAAGGGAAGGGGCTGGGAATAACAAAAGCTAAACTCTCCCCGGTAGCTCGTGTTGGAAGAGGCTGCTGGCCAGCCTGGTGTGTGTGTCCCTGGTACCCTGCTCCCTGCCTCCAAAGATGTTCTGATAACCAGGGACCAGGTTCTGGAGAGTCTTTCAGCAAAGAAGATAAAGGGAATTGCAAATTACTGGACCGAATGATAATAACTGCTTGGATAAAGGGGAAAAATAAAACAGATGTGCCTCAAAGGCATATTAGGGGCCAGAGATAGGAACAGGGGAGGGACTGAGTAGAGTGAGGTGAGCTGAAACCATGTAAGGGAAAACGTAATGCCAGCAAGTGATTTAGTGATGGAATAATAGTCTGCATCTTCCTGATGCTACCAACAGCACAAATAGAGAGCTTGCCTTTGGGAGTGAGGAGGCAACAAAACAAAACTCCTTAGAATAAATTAATTTTACTATTATTAGAATTAAAATGTGTGTATCCATTGAACTTATCCTTATCCTAAGGTTAGAGTGTCACACTAAGTCCACTTTGACCAATGGCTACATATTATTACCCAAGGTAAGTTATTTAAACCCTCAGTTCACTGTGAAGCAACATTTCCATTTAATTACAGCTATGGGTGAGGAGGGAAGGGTAGTAGCAAGTAGCTGGAGAAGCAGAATAATTTGTGATACAACTCAGAATTTGTGTTCTCTATTGATATTTTTGGTGTCACTTTAGTTCATTCTTAATTTATTAGCTCATCAACTCTCATTGAATCTGACTTTTGGGAAGACCATTGGGTTTGACCCCTCAAAGTTTGCCACAGATGGCTCCGAGAGGAGTCATGCCCTCAACTGGTGGTCCAGCAGCGTGGATGGGCCACTGTGAATGCTCCCAGGCCTTAGAAGATGCTGAAGAGCTTCAGCCTTTGAGATCTTCCAGAGGGCAGGTAACCCTGGTGCCTCGGAAAAGGGGGATGGGTAAAGGCAGAGGCCTGGGGGATTTAGAGCCAGGAAAAGCATTCAGGAGAAGGGAAAGAGGAGAACAGGGACATGGCCACTGAATTGTTTGGAGGAACACCAGAAGCTGCAGTTTAGAATATATAGTTGGAAATAATTGCAAATACATTTAGCAATAATAGCCTGAGTTCAATGCAAGGCCCAAATTGCAAGGCCAGGGGGTTTGGGTTTCATGTGCTTACCAATGGGAAGCTATTGATGTTTCAACTTAAGCTTTTAGTTAAAATAAATGAAAAAATGTCTTCCATTACCTTTTTTCTCGTTTGGCTTTTGGAGAGACCTCGAAATTATTCTTCTGTTTCCTTCCCTAAATGTCTGTTCAAATGGTCAGGAATTGTAATCCCAGATCTCTCATCAATGGCATCAAAATTACATTTACAAAGAGGGCTGGAAAAGAGCGGACATAAATATGAACTAATGATATTATATTGGCTGCCCTATTGGAATTGCATTTGTTTATGATATAAGATGACAAATAACAAGGTTACCACAGGTGGCATGATTCAAGGTCAGGGAAGGTAATCACATCAAACTTACATTTTACCGATTAAATGAGGGTCCATTTTTAGAATCCAGATTGAGGGGAAGAGTTGTTCAAAAGGCCCTATTTCCGGACCCCATTTCCAGTTGTGTCCTTGACAAATTTGTTGGAGGGGTAGGAGAAGAGAGAGTTTGCTTCATCCTTTACTCTTTTCCATTTACATATATGACGTCCTCTCCTGCTCCCTGGTCCCTTCTCCACCCTCCTAAATGCTTCTTTTATTCAGATTTTGAACTTTATCATCGAAAAAGTTCATAGGGTTTCCCATTTGCTGTGCCTTCAGGACTGCATCACTCACTGCCACCCGGCCCCATAAACTGAATAGATTGCATCCCTTCCTGGTTGCCTTAGGAAGTGGTCAAACAGCCGCATTCCTGGGCTGATGGATTGGCTCCTTTCTTCCCAGTTTAAGCCAAGATACGGATTTTATGAGACTGTCTTGTGACAGGCTGACATTGCTTTGAATAAAACAAAATCCAGCCTCAACACACAGAAATAACTCTTCAAAAGCAGTTAATCCTGGGCTGCTGAGAAAAGTTTGGTTAAAACCCTGAGCGAAGGACTTAGATAATCTGAGGGAAGGATTGGAAGAAACTCTTTTTGGCCTTTCTTTTCCTGCATCCCTATTGTTGACATGCTCACACTCAGAGCTGTGTATCCATAATATTTATAAATATGAGGCCACAGGCTCAGTTAAGAAAAGAAACTCACGTCAGTAGAGCTAATGTTATTAAAAGGGACACTTAAACTCTCATAATGCAAGACAGACGTTCATCTGAAGAACCTAGAGTTTGGTTTCAGGCTCACCAACCCGATAAAATAGGATAACACTTAGGACAAATGTCTTGCTGTCTAGAAGGGAAGAGAAACTTTGAGATTTTTAGATCCATGAGATATTGGAGGTTTTCCCCTGGCTTATTATATAGACTTTGAATTTCAGAACTGGAACTGGTCTTTTGGATCACTCCTCCCATTTTATAAATGAGCGGGAGGGGGTTCTCTGAGTGCTTTACTAACTTACCCAAGGTCACCACACTTACCAGCTCTGGGATTAGACTTGATTCCAGGACTTCTTTTAACTCTTACCCAATGCTACTTCCAGTCAATTCCTCTGGAGGAGTGAGTGACATGGTATGGCGACCAGTGTCTCTCTTTTATTTTTTTAAATTTAATTTTATTTTATTAGTATATGTTTATTGTTGGACATCATGAGTACATTCATTGTGGGTAGTTCGTACATGTGCATGACACCAGCATTCCTTTCTTTTTAAGAGAAGAGTTCCATTTTTGCCTTGCTACTAATAATGAACGGAAAACAGTAGTGAAAATAGAACAGGATAGGATGATGCTGTGGATAAAGAATAAATTGTCAATAAAGTGCATTATCTTCAGAAGAAATAAGACTTCTCTACCAAATGCCCCCAGGTGTATAGTACCCCTGGACTTACGAACCTGAGTGGCTGGTAACACCCCCTCAAGTTATGCGAATGTGGTCTCATTCTCAAAACATCTTGCTACTGAATTCTCCCTTCTTGTGATGATATAAAGTGATACAGTGCCTATGCGCTGAGAGTGATTACTACAGCTTTCGGCTATGGTTAACCTCTGAGGATGTAACAGAGAAGGATGCCATGCCCATGCAGACTGACCCGCATTCAACTGAAATCACAGGAGGGTGATTACCCCATATTAGAAATAGATGTCTCCTAATCCTTCTACTAGCTGTCTTCCTCATGGCATTTTAAAGAAACACGAGAACTGAGCACTAGCTCAGTGGGCTTCAAACCAAGTTCCAGGAGGCCCTGAGCACTGGTGGAGAAGACCCTGGGAGATGAGGAGACACACTGAGGCCTGGGTTCTGCGTGACTTCTGGCTCTCTCCCTCCCGACATCCAGGAGGCACTCTGCTGTCATGTGCCTTGTACATTGGAGTTCTGGGTAGAGTTGTGATCAAGAGGGTAAAAAGGTACAACTTCTTTAAAAAAAAAAAAAATTGACAACTACCCACTTACTGTTATCCATGCATTGAATTACAGGGTTCGAAGCTCAAAGCCAGAAGGCCTGAGCTAAGAACCAGGTGTTCCCCTCTTTTTTTTGCCAGAACCTCCCTTTCCTGGTAGCCAGTCCATTAACCACCACACTATCGCTTTTGACCACACC
>NW_004624765.1:10314812-10473247 GCF_000247695.1 Heterocephalus glaber | reverse complement strand
CCACCACCCCCGCATCCAGCCAGTCACCAAATTCCCTGCTTTGGCCTTCAGTTCAGCCATTCCAAAGGATCTGATTGTTCTTTACCTGTTGTCACACAGTTCTGGCTGTTGGGAAGTAACCACTGTAATTCTGATCATTTAAAAGTCCTCACTACAGTTTGGCTGCAGTTTGGCAAATATTGTCAATTTCAGGCCAGACAATGTTCCTTTAAAACAACTCCAATTAAATTTTCCTAGAAGGCAGACCAGATACTTAAGAGGTCTACTTTTTGCTTCTTAATAATTCCTAAAAATCAAATATTACCAAGGAACCAATGATCTATTTTAAAGAGGATTCTCTCTGAAGCGAGTTCCTAAGTGAATAATCACAAAGGTTCCTTTACCTTTCTAGGGCCAAACTACCTGGGGCAGCATCAGATGATGCTTAGATAGCAGAAAAGCAAGGAAGGATACCTGCAAGGGGGAAAAAAAGACAGACTTAAAGATTTTTAAATAATTTGATATTTTATATTTCAAATAAAAACACCTAAGTAGTTATTATGGGGGAAATCAAAACATTGTGACTTTAGAAGGCAGTGTTTTATTTCCTCAAAATTACACCTAGAAGTATTCCAGGGGCTCTTGCACCCTTGGTCCTCTGACATGACCTGGATCATGCCTAGAGCTCCTCTCTCAGCTGGAGGAGGAAAGGGCTCTGGACATTCTAGGCCTGGGTTTTGCTTCTCTTTGGGAACTGAATTTGCCCCAGGTGAAAGGTATTCACAAAATAGTTGGAGAATGAAGTCCCTTGTCAACTCACCAAACAGGCTCAGTAGCTCCACTTAAAAGGGTCAATTTCCTCTCTATAAGAAGATTGGCCTTAAGGGGTTTGCCCTTGAGTTCAACTCTCCTTTGGTTTGGCTAGACTCCTCTGAAACAGGACAGAAATCATTTATAAAGTTAGTTTTGAATTTCAATAAAGGCCTACAAAGCATTGGATGATACAGCTCTTGACAAGAAATTTTAGCTAATTTCTACTGGAGCATGTTTTTACATAGAAATGAAGGACCTCCCCCCCCAACCCTGAAAATGAAAGATCAGTTATCAAAGAGGAAATGTTGAAGGACTGAATGTGTTTTCTTTACCATTTTTACTAATGCCTTTCAAGAATTCTGGTCTCCCCAAGAAAAATAGAGATAGAAATTCTAATATTTATCTTTGTGGATATGTGTCTGTGCAAATGATATGTGATATTTTGTGAGAGGGTGTGAATCTGTGCAAGGACTAAAGTGTGAATTACTGATATGTATATGTAATTGATGCATGTTCAACATCTATGTTTGTGTGTGTTTCTGAGTGTGAATCCAATCCAAACAAGAATGTGAGTTTATAAATGTTTGGGTATTGGAAAAGTTAACCATATACAACCAAAGCAGATGTTTTAATGAGTTTGCAGATATTTCAATAAGGGCTTTGGTTTTCCTCAGATAAAGAAAAAACAAGAAAAAAAGAAATGGGCCTTTTTCTTTTGGTTAAGTACATTTTTCATAAGAGAAAGTGCCACCTATGGCATGGATATACTATCCAGTTAAAAAAATTTTTTTTGTTAGTAGGGAAATCATTGCTCCTAGTATAAATGACAAATGATTCTTTCCTCTGAGGAAGTTTCCTGTCTTCATTGCTGATCTGTGTGCCTGGTCTAATTACTGAAAGCTCAAGCCTGGGGTCCAGGGAATTGAGGGAGAGAAATTCATTCAAGAGTAATCAGAGAGAAGCAGGGAAGGGCTTGGGAAAAGAGGGAGAGAGTGTGGATGATGTGGAAACCATAAGGGTCACGAAACAGGAGCTCAGCTCAGATTTCTTCTGATGAGTTCCAAGGCAAAAAGTGTGGTTCAGGGTAGGTCTGTGGCAGGGATGCAGTTTTCTGAAAAATAGCTGGCAGAGGACCTGGACCCAGTAGAAAATTCCTTCTGCTGCTGGTTTGGTAAAAGCAGCTGATGATCTAAGTGCCCACACTTCTGCCTTCACGGAGGGCTACTCCCAGCCCCGTTTCACATGGGGCCAGTGGTCCACCATGTGACCAGCTGGAAGATGTTGGGTGCCCAGCGTGGGTGTGTGCTGTGGACACTGGGAAGGCCTGCAGGAATTGGCTGCCCCTGGGTAGGAGGGATGGGTCATTGTCCTCCGGGACTGGGGAGGGTGCAGGGTCATTAGGTAGAGCATGATGTGGTGTCTGCTAGCCTGAGGAAATGGCTTGCTTTTGTTCTTCACCCAGTAAGAAATGGACCTGAATCCATTAAATTCTGAGCAGTTCAGCACAGCACAGTTTGAGCTCTTGGAGGCTCAATGCCGAAAGGGGTACTTGTGTGGATTTGTGTCCCAACCACCATTGTGCAGCATGCCCATCATTTATGTATTTAAAGCCTGTCAGGCTGGAAATCTGAAGCAGAGGTCTGGAAGAAAGTAATGCCAACAGACACGGGGAATGGTAAAGTGCACCTGTAGAGTTAAAAATGCATGACCCGCTCCCTCAAAGAGGGAACACAGGAGAAAGACCCCATCCTGGAGGGTGGCTGCTGAGCTGTCATACATAATTCAGGGGCCCATGCTGCTCTATGCAGATGACAGTATTAAATCGTGATTGATGCTAAGAGATGCACACATCTCAGGAAGGCCTCCAAGAGGCTTCTGGATATTTCCATGTCTCTTGTGCCTCTCTGTTCTAACTGTGGTATTAAGCAAAACCCCCCTTTCCCAAGAACCCCTGCTAGGGATTGCAGAGCTTCACCCTCAAAGTGAGATTTTTCAAATGTCATCACCCACCTTTTCTGCCCTTGAAGGTCACCCCCTTCCCTTCTGGCCCACATGAGGCTGTTTACCTCCAGCCAGGCTCTGTGGGGAGGGGGAGCCAGCTCCTGCCTGCCACTGCCTTTCCTGCAGCTGATGTGGCTGGACAAAGCAGCAGCACACTCTGGTGGTGTTGACCAGGCAGGGGGGACAGTGTGCAAAGAGCGCAGAAATAACGTAGGTGTCCATTCAACACAAAGCACCTTTGTCGAAATTCTGAGCTTGGAGCCAGTGGCTTCTCCAATGCAGATTTTTTCCACTCGGTGTATAATGAAATAATAAATCAAATTTGCAGTGTATGCAGAATTAAATGTTTGGGGATTTTGCTTTTTCTTTCTTAAAAAGAGAAAAAACCTGAAATCACCCCCCAGGGTCTATTCTGGCCCAATGCTGAAAGTGCTTCCTTGCAGCACATGTAATTGTAACCAGGCTTGCTTGTGGGTCTGCACCACAAAACCACGATTGTCAGTTCCTGGAGCCCGGACTGCTGGCTGCCTGGGGTGGGACGGGAGACACCGAATAAAAAGAAGGATTGATGAGGTAAAGATAGCGAGGGGAGGTTTGAAGGAGGAGAGGAAGACAGGCCAAGAAGGAGAGACAGGAAAAGGCAGGGAGGCATGTCAAGTGTACAGCTTTCTTGTTTTTATAATCTCAGGCCCTGTGATTGGAAATATTTATGACCATTTTCTGGGAATACTTTGTGTGTGTGTGTGTGTGTGTGTGTGTGTGTGTGTGTGTGTGGTCGGGTGGGTAGGCGGAGGGATGAGCTGAAATAATCTCTTCCACCGAATGAGTAAGTAGGTTAGTCTCCTGGACTGCCATAAAAGGTCTGTAAAATAGTTTTGATCAGCCACTGGGAGAAAAGGGAAAGTGGGGGTTGGAGGAAAGACTGTAACATATTTGAAGTTCTTTGGGTTGCTGCTTTCTCTTCTAGACCCACCCTGCGGAGGTCGTTTGAATTCCAAAGATGCTGGCTATATCACCTCTCCTGGTTACCCCCAGGATTACCCCTCCCACCAGAACTGTGAGTGGATTGTTTACGCCCCCGAGCCCAACCAGAAGATTGTCCTCAACTTCAACCCTCACTTTGAAATTGAGAAGCACGACTGCAAGTAAGCATGAGTATGTTGCTCAGCTGTGTTGCGCCGTGGGGGGCTCACGCACCCCCAGCCCACCTCATATTCTTCTGTCCCTTCTGTCACCCAATGGCAGCAGTGAGTTTCAGCCCTGAGTCTCAAGACCACATTCTCCTTCCGGGGAGAAAAGGGGGAGCTGACCCCACAGTATGGAGGATGGGGCCTTCCGGACTCAAGGGTAAAGAATGTACCCGGTCTCTGGAAACGGGGAGGATTTCCAGTGGGCAGGGCTGGACTCTGAACCGCTCATCCCTCTTGATGCTGGGGGTTACCTCCCCTTGGAGACGCCCATTTCTCTGCCCCACAGAGGGACCCACCCACTTCCTCAGTAAAATAGTAGCCCCTCTCCAAGTGAAGACTGCCTCTACCTCAGAGGGTCAGCCCATTCCGTTTTGAAGTGGCTGCTGTTTGCCTTATTATAGAAAGAGAGAGCTCAGAAATCTGGATTTGTGAGGTAGGCCTAGGACTCACTGATTCTAGATATCTGAGCTGCACAGGTGAGAGTCTGATCTGATGATATGGATTTATTTAACAAATCCTTTTTAATTGCTTTACAAATACTAATCTATTCAGTCTCACAATGAAAGATCCCCGGAAGTTGGTGCCACCATCATCTCCTTTTTGCAAACGAGAGCACTGCAACACAGAGAGGTTAAGTCAGTCACCCAAGATGACTCAGCTGGTCTTACAACATGACACCTTGGAAACGTGAGGCTTAGAAGATGCTAAGTGGACATTTAAACATGTATGAGTGCTTGGAATTGCCATGTTAACACTGTGGTCTCTCTATATAAGGAGGCAGCGTTGTAATAGCAAGAATGCAGATACGTGTGTGTACTCTAATGAGCTCTCTTAAATTCTTTCCTCACTGTACAAAGATGGAGGTTTAGCTGGGCATGGTGGTATGTGCCTGTATTTCCAGCCCTCTGGGGTGTTGAGGCAGGGATTCAAAAGTTTGATCCCAACTTTGGCAACTTAGCAAATTTAGTGAAGGCATGTGGCAAAATTAAAAATCCAAACGGCTGGAGATGTAGCTCAGTGTGAAGGCTCTGGGTTCCATCTCGTTTCCCTCTCCCCAAAGTGAAAATTCTCTGTGCCGAAACCAGTGTCCCAATGATGTATTTTGCTCCAGATCAGCACCCAGTGTGCTACAAGTGCTCTGCTAAGTGTTCAATGCCCCACCTGTGTAATAAACACTGTCACCAAAGGCACTGTGGGTCTTGAAAGATGAATGAAGGGGCCAGCTGGTGGGACAGGTATAGGGGAGCAAGCAAGACTCTTGGCCTTCATTTCAGAGCAGGCGTAGGTCCCAGCCAGTGCTCCTCCGGGACTTTAACTAGCACTTGGCCAGCCCCGGGGCTCAGTGAATTGATGCTGTTATTACCCTCTGAGGACTCCTTTACACCTACACAATGGCCTCCTCCTAATGAGAGGTAGTCTTTGCTGAAACCCAGGTTTCCCCAGATGGTTGCCACATGTAACCAAGAGTCATTAGATGGAGTTCTAATCGCAGAGCCACTCCTGACTAAGCGGACGACAGTGGGTAACACTAGTTCCTCTTTGTCTCCGGTACATTCACATCCTGGACACATTGACTCAGCATGTCAATTCTTCTACTTCCCTGGCAGTGACCTTTACTAAGAATTTCAGTTAGGAGAGGGCTTCTTTAGAAGGCATGGTGCTCTGGCTGAGTGGTGGCAGGTTGGCACACACTGAAGCATAGTGCACAGAGAGCGTGGAGCTGAGCTCAGAGAAATTCAACTAAGCACCTCTCTCCACTGAGGGCCAAATTCTGTTCTGCTGATGCCAGCAGATCTTGCAGGGAAATTGCTAAGAGGCCGTTTTCTGTGACTGTCTCATGACAGAGGGAAAAGTTACAGTTTTTGGAAGGAAAAGCTCGGGTGTTAGTGAGGAAGGCTTCAGACATGCTGGGAAGTGTGAAAAGGTTAGAAAAGCATGCCCTTGTTCTACTTTGGGCTGCAGCAGCCCCTTTCCTGTGCAGGACTCAGCCTCGGTGTGGGGAGAACTCAAGGTGACCAGAGCCTCTGTCAATAGCAAGACAGACCTTGTCCCTGGCTGCAGCTGCAGTTGAGGAAACAGGCTCATTCCAGGGAAGGCAGGCACTGGATTATCCACCTCGCTGAGTAGTTTCCTGTTTTCTCCCTGCTCCCCACCCCATGCTTCTGGCTTCAACCTGAAAGGTCAGGAAGGTCAAGAAAACGTCTCTCTGGAGTCTGTTTCCCCCAAGACAGATTGTCAGAAAGCCACCACTGGATTAAACCTCATCTACGGAGCCTTGTGCTCCATCATTCTCCCCACACCCTTTTCTCCACTGTTCCCTCATATTCATCAATTTTTATATTTAGAAAGATACATATGGGTCTCTCAGCTTCTCTCTCCTCAAGGTATTTTGGACACTTTTTCTGGTCACCTGCATTAAGAATACATGAGAGGGGCTTCCCTCGCCTCCCTGACTTGTTTTACTCCACCGTGAAAGGAATGCTTAATCTAATTCAAGTCGTGGAAATCATGTCTGGTTCTTACTCCTTCCTTCTCTTTCTTCATTTTTGTTGCAAGGAAGCTCCTGCATTTGTAAAGCACTGACTATTACAGGAGTCCAGCTCTGAGTTTAATTTGGTTCCCTAGGCCCGTAAGGGGAACACCTCCCAAAAGAAACTGCCTCCACTGTCCTTCTGCTCGCAGCTTGCAGCACCAACTCCCTAGCAAAACGGGGAAATGAACAAGAAAGTCAGGGGGAAGCCACCCCAGCTACAGGGAAAGGACAGTCTGCCTTTCTGTTTTTCTCTTCCTTTTTCTATGTGCAGGATTCATTGAAAAAATTGCCCCTGATCTGGGAACAGCCCCTGATATGGTAGAATTACCCTGGTCTGTGGCCCCTAAGCCTTTAGCTCTCTGTCCTTGAAATCTATATCCCAAAGCTCAAGATGGTTGCTGAGTAAACCCCAGAGAGACCTTTCCCCTAACCACCACTTGTTCACTTTGTTCCCCTGAAGCCTGCTGTCTGCTTGGAAAATTTCACACACAAGTCTTGGCCTTGCCTGAGTCAGTGCGATCCAAGGCCACCATCCCTTGTGAGCCTCTCTGAGCCCTTCCTCCCTGAGCTTGAGCACCCACAGGCTGTTCTGGGGCCTGGCCAGCAGCTATGGGCAGAAGCCAGAGGCCTCAGTGGCAGTCCCAGGTTCCTGCACTCAGGGCAGAAGAGCAGGACTTGGGGCTGTGTTGGCAAACAGAAGAAGCCACTTGGTCCCCTGGGAAGCAGAGGAGGTTAGGAGGCTGCTGCTTTGGCAGACAGAAGCCTTTCACTTGAGTCATCAGCCAACCGGCTGAGTGTTATGGGTTTAGAAATACACATACAAAGCTGAGCATTTTTTCCATTTCTAAAATTTGGAATATATGTATTTTCTAAAACATTCACCAGTGTGTCATACACAGCTTATCCATGAATCCTCAAAGAGGCACAGCAGCCCCTCATCCCAGAGGTCTGACCCAATAAAACCCACATCAAGAGGCTGGGCCCTTTTAAGAAAAAAACATTTCCAAGTGGGTATCTTGGAAAACGTTTTTGGAAAGCACAAGAGCCTCTAGAAGATTTGGAAGAACAGTTCTTAAGCTAAAGACCTCAGGAAGTCTACACTACCATGATTTAATGCGTTATGTGCGCACAAAAGTATTTTATTTAGCACACATCATGAAAGGACGGTTCTCATGTAGGTGAAATTTCCAGATGTTAAAATACACCCCTTTAAAGATCCAAAAGTGCTTTTCTAAAGGGTAAATGATAACATCTTAAGTCATGGCCCAGATTTCTGTGTCTTAAACAAAATGACACTCAAGGGAACTCAACTATTTCTTGATTCAGACTTCTGATTCTAAACTTCACTTTTTGTGACACTAGTACAATATCATATTTGGATCCAACCAATTTAGATTTGAATTTTTGTTGGCATTTTAAACTTTCAAGGCCTCAGTTTCCCCTTTAAAAACCATAACAACTGCTTTGCAAGTTTGTTGTGCCTTTTTTATGTAGATGCACAACAAATTAGCAACTGCATCTGTACCTTATTGCTTTGTCGTGGGAAAGTTTGGAACTATTTCTTATCAGGGCTCTTGTTGTCCCTTCTTATATGAGTGGGCCTGCTTCTACAGCTTCTTGCCTCTGACTTTTTTTTTTTTTTAAGTACTTTTAGTTTTTACAATTTTGCCTCAGAAGGTCTTGCTGTCTCTTAGGAAGTTCAAGTACTGGAGTCTCAGCTTTGCCCTAAGCCAGTGTCACACCAAGGCCACCACTTCTACTTGGTTCAGACAGCCATGCTTACAGCAGAGCAAGAACTGATGAGTGGCCCCAAATGACAAAGCATAAGGGCAACAGTGCATGGAGTTGTCTGTCTTAGTTTAGACGATTAAAATATTTCTCTTCTGCTCTCCCTATCCCCATATTCTGGATATTTAAGATTTTGGACATTTGGCCTCTGGCTAGTGTCCCAGGTAGCCAGGTAAACAACCAGTAAACACCCGGTGCACCCAGTAAACATCCTACATTCCAAACAGCCAGCTGCTGTGTCCACCTGTATAAGGAGCCCTGAGTTCCCAGTGGTCAGGGCCCCTTCTTCTTTCCCCCTTCTCCCTCCAGCAGCCTGCTCCCCCACCCTTCCCTTCTGCTCCTTGGTTCCTCCAGTTCTCTACCATGGGCTCCCACTTCAAACTCCCAAAGCCATTTACAACACCTTGATTTGCTTGCTTTTGTTTATGTGTGGTCATCTTGTGTTCTGAACATTTAAGTTCTTCAAGGGCAGAAACTACATATTTTATTTTTAAACTCATGCAACATTTAGCCCTAGAGGGTGCTAAACAGGTGTTACCAGGTGATTGTTATAGTGATATTTTTACATTGGAGACACCAGGGCATAGGTGACATGAAAAGAACCTTCCATGTTCATCCCCCTGAGGCCACAAGGTAGTGATAGGAGGTGGATAGGATCCTGGCTATGGATGTCCGTCATTACTCTGTGACTTGGGTCACTATACAACAGAATAACAATAGATTATTCATTCATTCCTCAAGACAGTAGTTACTAAAACCCTAGAATGTGCCAGGCATGATAAATAATACCATTGGGCAAAAATAATACCATTGATA
Organism: Heterocephalus glaber; assembly: GCF_000247695.1. Next base: position 10,464,127 of record NW_004624765.1, on the reverse strand, counting down.
AGTAAATTAGAGTTTGGGAGGAGAAGGCAAGTGAAAAAAAAGTTATTAAGATAAAGCTGTCATATCTGGAATGTCATCTATGAGCTTGGCACTTGATTGAGTACTTTACAGTCACTGTCTCCTTTGATCTTCACGACAAAACCTGTGACCTGTGATTGTCATTCTTTCCATTTTATAGCCAAGGAACTTGGGCTCAGACAAGTTAAGTGACTGACCTTGGGTCCCACTGTCAGAAACAGCAGAGAAGTGATCTGAAGCCAGATACTCTACTTAGCACACTATCCTTTACTCTCCTGCCGTCTGCCTCCTCCACACCATGTGCTCTGGCCAGTACGTGATGTGGGCTTACTGTGTGACGCCGGGGTACTCAGTTCTACCTAGATTGGGGAATCCAGAGGGTCTCCCTCCCTGGAGGAGGTGATGCCTGCAACATCCTGAGGAAGTGAGTGGGGCCGAGGGGGTGTGAGTGTGGCTGGTGGTCCTGGCACAGAGCAGCATGCTCAAAGACACGACGGGGCTGATCCTGTGGCTTTGGGAAACAGAGAAACTGAACATGGATGAACTTGATTTCCCTTCCTGCGAGCATGGTAAGGATAGAGTAAGCAGGGCCGTCCTTGTGACTTGCTGATGCAAAGTGTCTTACTGGCAAAGAGAGGCCTGGGTAATGCTATTGAACTTTTATTTCCTGGCAGGTGACTTCCACCATTGCCGGAGGAGAGGGGCTATGGGCAGGACGCAGGAAAGGCTGCAATTATAGGAACTCTGCTGCTCCCATCCTCCCTGTCTGTGGTAGGATCTCTACAGCTCATACTCAGGGTCCAGAGATCCTTATTCTGATGCTTGAACATGGTTTTGGGCCTGGGAAAGTCCAGGTACCCTGCTGGATTAAGTTCCTTGTGTGAATTTACTCCTACCCAGCCTCTCTCTGCACCTATTTCTTTCCTCAGTGTGGAAGGCACTTCCTTATGCTTCAGTGTGGCTTCAACTGGGATCTGCAGAAGTCTCTAGAAGGCCAATAAAGTAGGGCTCGAGCTTGTGGTGCAAGAGCTCGGGAGGGACCCTCGGGCTGATTACTCATGACATTATGACAGATTTACTGCCTGCCCACTGCAGAAACACTCCAAATCCCCAGGGACCCCGTGAGCAGTAGAACTTGCCTGTATTGCAACAGCCCTGTTAATGACAGAAACAGATCCACCCCAGGTTTGAGGTGCCGTCCTGGGCCCCAGCCTGCTAAGTGGTACTCAGCTGGCCGCTGACCTCTGCTTCCAACCTTGACCAAGGACTCCGCCCGGTGGCGACCAGAGCTCACTGGAGATGAGGGGGAAATAACTCACAGATTGTTCTCCTCCTCTTACCAAGGTTAAAGAGCAGTTGGGACAACGGTTATTTTTGGAAGTTTGTTTTTAAATATGCGATGTTGCAATCGCAACTCTGTCAGTGCAAGCTTCACTGTGGATATCTATCTTAACAATGCGTTTTATCTTCTGATGGAGAAAATCACTTGAGATTTTGTCATACACAATCCCATTTGTTCCACCTCCCAAACCTGGCACTTTCTCTACACCTACAGGTCCCAGAGGGCCAGCATTTCACCCCATGTAACTCTGCGTAATTCTCCCATCTAATTACACCGCTGAGAGCGAGTCTTCTGAAATTCAGTGGGAAAGCTGGGTGTGGAGGGCATAAGGTAGTGAAGGAGCAGACATCAAGTAAAGGCATGACTTTCCTAAAAAGGGATTGGTGGATTTTCCTATAGTCATGAGTCCTATAGAAAAAAGTATACTCTCTTTGTTTTGTCTGTTTTAGTGATAAGGGGATTTAAATCTTTAGATGAAGAGAAACTCAAGAGATAATTTAATTCCATTCTCCTACTTCTGCCTGGATAAATCATCCCAGAAAAAAATATATAAATTAGCTGCCCTTGTCTTTTCTTCTAGAAAAAAGCTTTCATAATCGTCCTTCATCATGGGATCTTGTACCTCACAACTCCTTTCAGTTGATTACAGGGTAGAGATGGTTGTATTTAATTTACATAATCAAACATTTTTTCCTAAAAGGAAAATCCCTGAAAAATGTTAGCTGGGTCAAAACTAAATTGGGGGGGGGGGGGGAAAGGGGGGGGGGGGGGAGAGAGAGAGGGGAGAGAGAGAGAGAGAGAGAGAGAGAGAGGGAGACTGGCTTAGGGTTAGGAGGGCAGTGTAGGACTCTACATGATAAAAGAATATCCACGTGATTTTTAATACCTTTTTCCTAGCTTTGTAGCCAAGTATCTTGGCAGTCTTTGTACATTTTTCTGCTCTGCTCTGTTAGGAACTCAGGTATATGTTTGTAGGCAGGATGAAGAGATTGTCAGTTAGGCAATAATAGCAAACATTTACCCAGCTCTCGCCAGAAGTCAGATGCTGTCCACATTTAACTTCCACAGCAAACTGAGGCTGGTATTATTCCCCCTGAGCAGATGGAGATACTGAGGCCCTGGGAGTTCACACAGGCAGCCCTGGTAGGGCTGGACAGGAGGCCAGGCAGCCCAAAGCTGCTTCCTCATAGCAGTGTCAGTCTGCCTAGAGCTGTCACCTGCTGTCTAGGAGTCAGGTATTTGGCGCCTGATGTTCTTAGATAGCCTCCCTTTTCTCTTTTTTTTTGCTTTTCTTTGCCGCTTCCTGCCACGAAATCATGTTCGGATGCCAGCCAGGCAGTCAAGGAAAGAGCGGTCTTTCTATGTCTCTGAGCATGAGCTGGAGGCCTCCGCACTATCTCCTTCCACCCCTGCTCCCCTAGCCCCTCCACCCCCTCACCGCCCTCTTCAAATTCCCTGCCATCCCCACCACCACCTTCATTCTCCAGCTGGAACCCGAAGATGTGAGGGCCAGTAATGGAGTGTCAGCGGAAGTAATTGATTCCTCACACATAGAGAATCCGCCTGCCTTTAGTGTCAATGGAGCTGAACCAGGCTTGGGGAGGGTGAGCGAGGCGTGTAAACAGTCCATGGCTGAGCTGTTAAGGGCCAAGCTAGACACACCCGAGGGTGAGCAGAGGGAAACAGTGGAACAAATAATTGTTTTATTGGAAAGGAAAGAAGTAAATAATATTTCAGCCTAGGAACGCGCAGTTGGGGAGGACTGGTGGCAGGCTGAGAGAGGAAGGGTGCGTGAGGCAGGTTCTAATGGAAGAGTTTTTTTCCTTTGTCTCAAGGTAGGAGGTTTCATCCCCTCCCCACCTCCCTGCTCCCATTACCATCATTATTATCATTAAAATAATTACTGTAACAATTACAGTTGATGAGACCTCAGGTTTATAGAGCACCTTTCATCTGAAAGTTCCAAGTGATTTATCTATGTCTCATCTTTTGAAAGCGGTAGGAGAGTAACAGAGTATTATTATTATTATTATTATTATTATTATTATTATTATTATTATTTGGGGGTCTTATCTGTTGGGAAACTGAGGTCCAAGCAGATACAGGATTTGGTCCAATCTCAGGGCAGGACACTGGGTTAAATACTAGGGGTATCGACTTCTCTTTGGGGGCTCTCTGCTGCTGTACTCTTCCCCACAGTACCCTTAACTATGCATGGGTCTTACAGCTCATCCCTGGCACTTATGTAACCCCCACCCCATGGTTGGGGGCCCTGCTGGTGGCAGCAATATGGTGCCAGCCATGAAGCCAGCAGTTTATGCACAAAACAAACAGCCTGCTTAAGCTGTGAGATAAACAATGGTCCTTCAAGGTCTGACTCACACTGCTCCCATCCTGCTTGGAGACTTCCTGCAATCTGGTTCTCTTTTTTTTTTAGGAGGCTGTGTCCTTTCTAGATATATTCCATCGTAGTTTTATGACTGTCAGACCAAAAGCACCAACTATTCCAGAATATCCACCACTTCCACCTCCAGGAAACGCAGATCAGCCCTTTCCGGATAGAAGGGGGACTTCTGTGATGGGAGAGGTGTGGGGTGTCACTTTCATGGCCTGACCTACGCTGGCTTTGCACCCTATGCAGTCACTATGCATCCATCCATCGAGGGTGCAGTGACTGAGTGAGTGGCGGCTGGAAAGGAGGACTCAGTTCCAGCTGACTGGCCAGGAGGGCTGAGGGCGGCCGATTCAGAATCTCCACCCTGGTGTGTAGCAGCCCCTTCCTTCCTGGACATTAGCACAGGCTTGACATTTCCACACCCCTCCACACCCCAGTGCTTTTTGCATAGTAGTGACAAGTTGGCCCCTGGAGCCAGGAGCAGCTCTGAGCTCTGTAACTTGAAGCTCTGAAGCATCACACCTGCCACCTACTCCCAACTGCCCCTGCTTGGATTTCTGCATGACACATTTTTCAGACAAGTTTTGCATCTTCTCAGTTTTGCTATGGAGGCTGAATGTCAGCAAAGGGGGACAGAAACCTAAATCCTAGCAAAAATGAAAAAGGACTTTTGAAGCAATGATTGATCCCTAGTGCCTAGCACACCTCAGTTTTCAGAAGGCTCCCATTTTTTGGACAGATGGGAAGGTGATGATTTTGCACTTACAATTGGATCCTCTGGGAGTAAGGGTTAGTGAAAGCCTGTCCCGAGGGAACCATGCACTGGGCAAGTGGAGGGTGGCTGCCAACGCACCAGGGCCTCCAGATGACGTGGTCTACTTCCCCTCAGCAGTTACCAGCTGCCTTGTGCCCCTTCCAGTCAGCCCTGAGAGGCACAGAGGCGCAATCCCTGTGCCCATTTATAAGACCAGCTCACTGAGATAGAACAGTATGATCAACCCACACTAGTACAGGACAATGTAGTGAGTCTCGGCCCTACGAGGATTCATTTCATATTGGAGTAGCAGCAGCAGCAGGTACTGCCTCTAGAAAGAAAGAAATGCACATAAACTGCAGGCTCCTCTTACCTCCTTTGTACTCTGGCATCATTACAGAATGTTAGCAAGTTGACCACGGAGGATGAGGAGTGTATGGATGCATAGCAGGCAAAAGAAAGATGGTGAAAACAGCTTGTAAGAAAACAAACTTCGCACTGACACCGGTTGCCTGGAGAATCATCCTTTCCATTAGCAAGCGAAGCTGGGCAGCTCTGTGGCAGCCCTGTGGCCATAACATCTCAGGAATGTGCCTTGCTGGGGAGCAAGGCAGTGGGGGAAGCTGTGATCACCCTGAGGGTCAGGGCAGAAGTGCTGTGGGCTTTGTTGTGTGCCCTTAATTCTCTACAGGTTCCCCTGCAGGGAGACTTATCAGCCACCCTGTCTGCAGGGTCTCCTTCCTCATGTTGAGAGCGGTCTTGGCAGCCTGTTCCACCAGGAACAATGAGATCGGCAGGCCCCTCTCCATCATCCTGGGGCTTCTGCGGAAAAACAACCAGCAATTATAAATAGATGTTATTTGTAGTTTCCATTTTCTTGCCTTCAAGGTTTTTAAAAATAATTCCTTCAGTTTGTTTTAAGTTATTCTTTCAGCATACTTCCTTTACTGGGTGGTCAGACTTCCTCCCTTCTAAAGGGCTGTGGTGACCCTGGTTGTGAGGAAATTGCAAGTAAAAAGCTTAATCTATCAGAGATTTGTGGGAAGAGGAAATCAAGAAAGAAAATGCAACGGCAGACAAGCCCTATGAAAAAGGCACTGGGAACCAATACAGATACACAAGCAGACATAGAATTTTGGAACTGAGGCCTTGGAGTTAGATTAGCAATAATAAAAATAATACCAGCAATAAGAAAAATAACAGCAGCAATAACAACATTGACTCATTGATCACTTCCTACATGTTGTTGGGATGCTCCAGCTCAAATGGTTGAGTGTCTTGCTGTTCACCACCCAGAAAATGGGGAAGAGGCAGTTTTGGATCCAGCAAGGCAGGCTGGTTCCACTACTTGGGCTCAGGACCACAGGATTGAAATAAAGTCTCAAAAATGTAAGTGACTGAAGCACTGCAAATGGATTTTTGCAGGAGAAGGATTTGGAAACCCAGCCACAAGGCAGGGTGCATTGAGACTGTAACCACAGCTGCTTCATCTTCTTGGGTCAGTTTTGCAGGGTTTCGCATGCCCGTAACTCTCCTCTTTCTCAAATGTACCATCCTATTTTGTGTGAATGGTGGTGTCTCAGACATCTGACACTCTACAGGGCCTTTCTAACCTTTCTACCACCCTGAAGCTGGGAGCTGTCACTACTTCCATTTCATAGGTGCAGATACAGACCGAGTAGGCACCTTGTCTGCAGCCAACAGGGACCAGCAAGTCTGTCCACAAAGCACAGATGCTGTGTTTCCCAGAACACACCATGCCCTCATAGACAGATGCATTTTTGTGTCATGTCAGGTTTCTCCTGTCACTGACCCCATCCCCAGGGAAATGTACACACACAAAAAAATCAGTATACAATTCAAGGGGTTCCCCCAACCCACTACAACTCCATTGTGAGCCTTCTTGGCAATCCGTGGACTTCAAAATATATGGATGATAGTTTAAGAGCTTATAAATACACAGGATCCTATTTTCTCACTGGATGGGCCATATGTTCACATACGAGTGTACATGCACTTATAAAAATACCACGCTTACGAAAATTAATATGCTATCCCATCTGAACACTCACAAGCTAGATTTCTTCTACGTGAATCTTGAAACTGTGAATTTCAAATCTGCTCACTCTTCTCATTCGTGATTTGTCTATTAATTTTGGCACATCCTTCAAGCTTTATTTAAACAGAACAACTAACTAAAAAAGAGCAAGCTTTCATTAAGTCTGTTTCATCCTCTATGTCCATTATGTGGGAACCTAACTGAGAGTAAGAGGTTTCTTTCTGCCTGGTACCCCCCTGATGGTCTGTGACGCTGCAATCTGTAATTTCTGTTGCTGTCAGTTCTTCACTCAACAGTGATGCAAAAGAGAGGAGTCCATGCCCACAAGGAGATTGCCTAGGTTCAAACCCTACCTCTGACCTTTTATTGTCGTGTGACCTTGGGCAGGTCACTTAACCTCTCTGAGTCTGTGTTTCTGCATCTGTACATGAATGGCAGTCATTACAGGGCCAGGTGTGTATTCAGTGAGGATTAAATGAAATAATATCTAAATTGAGAGTCTGCTGTAGCCGCTCATTAACATGTAATAGCTTTCCGTTGTTGCACTAGCTTCTTATGAAATGAGTGGTACCAATAAAAGGGAGAAATTCAAGGAAATGAAATTTATTTCTTAAAAAGAATGTGACCTGACAACAAGCAGATTTCTCCATAAAGACTGGGTGTGCATACTGAGCCCGAGCTTCAGGGAGCCTGAGCTGACCAGAGGCCTTAATGTTCTGCAGCCCAATCCCCAACCTCCCCCTTCTGCAGGCAGCATCTTCACTGGGGAGTTGGGGAGTTGTATGCGGCAATGCTGGCTTTCCCTTCGATTCTCCCTGCAGGTTTTAATGTAAGGATTAATAAGACAGCGTTGGTAGCCGTCTTTGAGCTTCCTGGAAGAAAGGCACTCCAGGAGGTGGTAAATTCTCAGGCCTGGATAATCTACTCATGAAATATGGAACTTTGAAAGTGTGAGAAAAATCTCAAATCACTTTGACAGCATTTTAATTATAGTTGATTTGTTTGCCACTAATAGTGAAAATGCTGTCAGCATGATTTGAGATGTTTCTTCCCCACAAAATGTTATATTTCATGTTTTTGTGTCAGGAGGCAACATTTTGGTTTTCAGACACAACCAGAATAGCTCAGGGAGTGTGTTGGGGCCAACGGCAGAGGATCTAATGTGGACCAACCCATTAAACTCTTTGAAAAAGTGTCATGCTGGCAAGCATCTTCCCAAACATGCAGCACCCACCGCAAGTCCCTTATTCATTGATTCACTCAACTAACAGTGATTCCCCCCTCAGTGCCAGGTGCCAACAAATATTATAAATCCAGCAGCAAAAAGGCAAAGTCATTACCCCTGTGGTGCTCACGAGTGCAGGAGACAGATCATAAACCATGCACGGTATATTGGCAAGACCTTTCTAGATTATAGTAATCGTTAAGGAACAAGAATACAGTGAGATAAAGAAGAGGAGCATATCATCTGAAATAGGGTGGTCAGTGCACACTTCTCTGAGGAGGTGACATTTGCACTTAGGACTGAAGGATGAGAAACAGCCACAGACAAAGCAAACAAAGGGTAATGCAGGTAGAGGAAAGAGCAAGTACAAAGGCCTAGGGGCAGGAAAGAGCTTGCTGTCTACAAAATGCCATAACCATCCTATGAGACAAGCAGCATGAAAGGATGCATTGCCTGGCTGACAAAGGTTTTGACTTCCAGACTCGGGCACCAGCCTTTTCATGTGTAGACCCAAATCCCAAAGAATGGGCACAGTATTCTGACTTAGAGGACCTGAGCACTCCAGTGTAGAAGTCCTATCACACTCACTTTGTGCCCATCCATAATGGTGGACGTTCTCTGGGGCTAGATGTCATCCTGCACTGAGGGAAGGGCTCAGCATGGGGGATTTTCCAACACAGGCAGAAGACCCTGCTGGGAAGAGTCAGGTACGGATAGAGTTAGGACACCAGGCAGCCTCTTTTCATGTTTGCCCAGTGATGAGAGCAAGAGATGAAATTACTGCTTGTTCATATCTCTCCTGTGTACTTTTAAAATTAATTCCACTGTCAAGATTCCCACACCCCAGATGTGGGTTTGGGAAGAAGAAATTAAGATTTTGAGGTTGAGAAAGAAAGTAGAGAAAACATTCTCTAGACAAATGCTCCACATGCAGCTGTCAGAATCTCTGGTGAAAAGTAAGGAGGTACTCAGGAAACCATTTTAGAGAGAAAAGAACCGAGAGTAGAGATGGCTACTCCAGCTCAGGAAAAAATAAATAAATAAAATAATAAGAGGTAGTATTAAAGCTTTGAAAGGAATTTTTCATTTGAGAGAGATTATGCATAATGAAATGCAAACACGGTAGTTAATACATCCCTTAGCTTGTTTGTGTTGCCTTCAGGAAAAATGAATACCATGTTGTGATATGAGCAGCTTTTTAAGTTACCCTACTTGGCTGTCCTTGGGGTGAGTGCTGAATCTGTACCCCAGATTCTTTCCACCAAACAAACCCTGGAGATTCAATGCGGGTTGCAAAGCCATAGTTATTCCGAGGCCACAAACTTCCTAAGCCTCTTCACAAATGAACCTGACAACACGGAAATTTCTAAGGAGATTTACTCCAGCTGTAGCAAATCCTTAATAATAAAAAATTTCCCCAAATGAGTCAGTCACGCGGGAGGGAAATGACACATTCTGTATGAAGTCAGCATGTCATTTGGAGTGTGCCCTTTATATAAAAAGCCCAGCCAGAAGGCCATGTGGTTAAGTGGGGCTTGTCCACAGGGCAGAACCAGGATACTGGAAGGAAAGGGGAGTTCAGCCACCTAAGCTCGATTGTAACTCTGAGTTGCTTTTCCCCCAAGCCAACCTGATAAGAAAATCCATTTTTCTAAGAAGTTCAAGAAAGGGCTGATTATTTGCTTCACAAAAGGCTTCTCCAGAGGGGTCCTTTAACTAACAAGCTCAGAGAAAGAACTTATAATATGACTGAATTAAAGGAACCTTTTTTCAAAAAAACATCTCTTCACTCTATGTGTATGTAGATATAGAAGGATATATTTGTTGGTGGCCACATTAAAAGACTGGATTGGGGGTGGTATATACATTGAGTAAATTGAGGCAAGCTTGCAGCAATGGAATTTGTGGGAATCCCGCCTCTTGGCTGGTTTCGTTAATTCCCTAAATGACTCCGTGGCTGATTAGCCAACCACTTCTGAGGAACAAGCCCATATGGGGGCAGGGAATCTCTTTGTCCTTCCTAATGGAATTCTTAACCCAAAGACTAGTTACAATATTTTTTAAAAACTATTGGGGCTGGGGATTTAGCTCAGTGGTTCTGTGGCCTGCCTTGCAAGGACAAGGACCCAAGTTCGATTCCCAATACCAAAAACAAAACAAAACTATTTATTGAGGGCGGGCCATGTCCCCAACACTATTCTAGGTATCTGGACATGCCCTGTGTCCTCTGATCCTCACTACAGGTATGTGATGATGATGATTTACTTCCTCATTTGATAAACCTTCAGAGCTTACTTGTCTTGGCGATTCTACTTTGAAAAGAGAGACTTCAGAAAAGTAACTTTACTTTATATACTTTTGGCTTCCTAAAGAAATGTAGGCTTATCATGAGCAAGTTAGATAATAGAGGGAAACAAAGAAGAAAGTAAAAATTACCAATTATCCCACCATCCATGTATCTGTCTCACCACTGTTAATATTTTAGCAGGTAGTCTTTCAGACAGGAAATAAATGTATATATTATAAAACATTCTTCTAAAAAACCTACCTTTTTAGGGGCTGGGGATTTAGCTCAGTGTCACCATGCCTGCCTCGCAAGCACAAGGTCCTGAGTTTGATCCCTGGTACCAAAAAAAAAAAACTACCTTTTTAAGTTAACAGTATGCCATGAACATTTTTTCCATAAAAGTGAAAATTCTAGATTTACAGCACCATTGACTATAGCAGCAGAATATTTCATTTCATAAATACAGTTTACCAAAATTGATTTACTTGCCCCATAGGGTTGAGTTTTTGATATCCTGCTATTTATAAACAAAGCATCTCCTTACCCTTTACTTTTTTTTTTTTAATGTATGCCCAAAGATGCAAATACATCTTGGCACAATTGCCTGATTATTTTCTTAGGAAAACTTTCCAGCAGAAGAACCACTGGATTAAAGGCTAGGTACATATTAACTTCTATCACATTTTGCCAAAAATGCCTTCCAAAATGTTTGACAGATTTACATCCCTGCTTATATTGTACCTCTGCTCATTTGCTCTTTCTTGTGGGGTAAGTCACTCAGCCTGTAAAGTGGGTGTGAAAATACAACAAACTGCAGTTAAATTTCTTATGCCAAAGTAGTAACACTATACACAGATTAGACTCAGTCAGGTAAATCTCACAACACCCGTAGGAGAAAAGTCCTAGTATCCCTGTTTTACTCTTATTCTCCCCATTCCTGAGAGTCAGCTAAAGTGTGATCAAGCTTGATCCAAACCTAGCTCTGTCTACTTCCGGGACTGGGACTCTGATGCCCAGAGCCCAGCACGCCGCCTCCAGGTAAGCTGGGCTGCCCGGTTAATGAATACAGGTGCACACAGGTGCAGCCTCTCGATTGCTCCTGGAGAGGGACTGCTTGTCTGCTGTGTTTACCTCAGGGTGGGAATATCGAGGAGGGGTTTTCCAGAAGGCCTGGGAAGTTTCCCCTGAGAGCAAACTCAGCATCTTTTCACTTTTGATTTGGAAACAAGGAAATCTACCACCTCCGACACCGAAATCCCAGACCTGAGCAGATTCCCCCACCCAGGCCTTCTCAGCCTGCCCCGCAATCCAGCTCAACTTCCACAGACTGGAATCAGCTGCAGCCCTTCTTTGAGCTGCACAAGCCCAGCCCTCAAGAATGAACAACTCCTGGTCCACTCCTCATTCTTCCTTCACAGGCCTATTTATTGGAAGTGGTTGAGGAATCTGAAATACGGCTCCCACGGGCTGAAGTGAGGCCTCAGGCCACTCCACTTCACATCAGCCACTTCTGCAGACAGCCAGCTCCCACAGACACCCGTGTGTCACAGAGCCGCAGGCACACCCCCGGGGGCACATTCTGGCCCCTCTCTCCACTCATGAGGAAGAGATTTCTTAAGTGTTGCTTTAACAGGTTGATGCAAAATAAACCCAGGGAATGGAAGGCAAGGGAGATGGATGGTTTTGGTAAACAATAGCACAGTGGCCAGCAATTTGAAGGGAGCTGGTGGAGAAGTTTCCCACCACAGCAGTTGTGACAAAGGTATCAACTCAGATCCTAGAAAGGAGCACAGGCAGGGCACAGTGAGGACTGCCAGAGCATGTGCCATGGTGGACAAGTGGGTGTCTGTCAAAATAAAGTAGGACCCTGTGTGTGCGCGGCAGCCCGTGAACCTGGCTAAGACTACTCCCCCTGCTCTGTCGGAAAGGAGCACAGGCCTTGGCTCAAGGAGGGCAGCCCACCCCACCTCTTCCTGTGACTAATAGTTGTGTGCACATAGACGGGGGTCCTCAGGGCTTCACCCCTGCTTTTGGAGAATGGTTTTTATTGCCTTGTTTAATATGTGCTGGTTCCTTTTTCAAATGTGTTGTTGACTCGATGCTGCTGAAATGAACTTTGCAGAGTCATCTCAGGGAGTGAGGTGGCCCAGTGGCATGGGGAGTCTTTGACACTCTCAATCGAAGATAAGAGAGAATGACCCAGGAGGAAATTGAAATGGGGGGGCACAGGAAAATAAATATTTCTGAAAACTCTGCAGCATACATATTGCATATATATTTTTATTCTATCTCCATCCCAAACTTCTGGAGTGGATATTTTTCTTCTCGTCTTACAGACGAGGACATTGGTGCTAAAGGGGTTAGGGGGTAACTTGTGGTGACACAGAGCTAAGAAGGAGAAACTAAGGTTCAGATAGATCATAATGGAAATAAAAATGGTGTTAGGGAAAGAAGGAAACAGTGTTTTAAGATCTTTGAATGACACTGCTGCTCTTATGTAAACAAGAGATAAGGTGTCCTGCCCATGCACTCATGTGTCACTGATGTGTGACTTTAACCCAGCAGTGCAACTTCCTGCATCTGTTTGCCTTTGACACAGGCAAGAGAGATGTTCTTTGTTTATCATTCTGAAACACCTGACCGGCTGCAAGTGGTTGGAGCTGGAAGAGATGTCTTTCTCTGCTCAGGCTGATCTTTGCTCGTCTGTGTCACTTTCTCCATCCCCATGTAGGTATGACTTCATTGAGATTCGGGATGGAGACAGCGAGTCTGCAGACCTCCTAGGCAAGCACTGTGGGAACATTGCCCCACCCACCATCATCTCCTCGGGCTCCATGCTCTACATCAAGTTCACATCCGACTATGCCCGACAGGGGGCAGGCTTCTCCCTGCGCTATGAGATCTTCAAGACAGGTCAGTGTGGCCCTTAGTAGAGTGGGGACATGAGCGTCTTAGAGAAGGTGGGATACGGAGGGGAGTGATGGGTGGGAAGGACTGTAGCTTCATCCAGAGGCTCAAGCTGTACCTGAGGTGCCCTGAGATTGAAAGGTGGCTCAGGCCATGATGTGACCTGAGGGAGCAAACTAAGCACCAGAGAGTTGGGAGCTCCAAATACATGGAAAAAAAAGCTTTTGGAAAGAATCTGATTTTTGTATTTTTTTTTTTAATCAAACTAATCTTCTTGGGAAAAAGAAAAATTTGGTAGAACTTCTTCTCAATTATTTCCTGGTTTAATGTTGACTTTATTTGTAGTTGCAAGGGGCTAGAGGACATGATCTTTTCATTGTTTAGAGTCTCTAAAGATCTCACCACAGTCCCCTAAATGGGGTCACCCTATAGCTTTTCAATTAAAATATGGCTCTTAGAAATTTTTCTTGGCCATCCATCCTACCACCTCTGCCCATCAGTCCCTTACTGCTCTGCACTAGCGATACAGAAGATAGCAACAAGATAGCAGAAGAGGGCAGAGACATTGACTGCTTGATTTCAGTAGGTTCTCCTTAGATTCCTCTAGGACTGAGCATATGCGCCAGTGTGTATTTCTATGACTGAGAACACCAGACTTACATTCACACGCTGCTCCCTGAGCAGCATGTGCTCTCTGATGGGTGGCACTCAGTATCCTAAGGCTGGCTGAGGGAGCCATGTCCTCCAGTTCTCTCTGGTCCTGCCTGCTCCCCACTTCCCCACTGCAGAAGCTTCATCTCCAAGGGCCTCTCCTCTGCAGCAGCCTGAGTTTTACAACTCGCAGTGGAGTCTGGTTGAAGGGGAAGTTGTCAGCCCTGTCATCGAGAGGCCCACAGCCGGCGCCTGTTGAGTTCAGTGTGAGGGGAACTATTCATATATATTTTCGTTTTCATTAAACAGCTCTTGAAAGGAACTAGTAGCTGCTGAAAGCACTTTTTATATCCACTCTGTCTAAATATTTGTCAGATTGGCCTGAGAGGATGGAATTAAATGAAGGGGAGAGTCATCAGAACTGTGTCATGCCAGTGTGGGAACCTAGGCTGTCAGGGGATGCAAGTCTCAAGATTGTCCATCTGTCATGAATTTTCATGCTTTGGGCCACAGTGAAGTCATAGGGTACTGAAGATGTGTGTGTGTGAAGCTTGGGACTGGGATGAGGGCCCTTAGTAGCTTGATCCACATGCCTTGAGGCCTGTGCAAAATCTAGATCAATGCCACCAGCACTGGTGGGACATGCCCTAGAAGGAACAGTGCAGAGAGGGGAGAGAGAACGAATAAAACAGTGTTAGAGCTGGGGATTTAGCTCAGTGGTTCTGCCGCCTTCCCTGTAAGCCCAAGGTCCTGAGTTCAATCCCCGGTACAAAAGAAAAAAACAAAAACCAGTGTAAGGGTAAACCTCTTCTAGTGGGGAACAAAAGTGTGTAAACCCTCAGTCCCCAGCATATGCATAGTTGATGTTGCTGGATGAACATATGTAAATTGAGGGAAATGAGTAAGTGCTAGGTGAAGGTACAATTAACATGCTATGGTTATGAAAATGGGAACAATCAAGGGGCTCTCTAGAGTCTATCACTTGGCAAGATCCCTAGTGCCAAATTTATCACTTGCCTCCACTGTCCTGACCATGAAAGGGAAGCAGCCCAAACAAGATCTTCCAGGGAGCTGCCCAAAGGAAATCAGAATAAGTGTGAGCAGCCATGAAAGCTCACCTCACTTCCAGTCTCCTGTCTCCCAAGTTAGCATTTCACAAGGCACAGTGCCACATTCTCCAGAACACCACCGAATAAGGGAATAGTAACTCTATCCATCATGCACATTCAAAAGGAGGATATTAAAAGATAAAACACACAAGAGGATATCATAATTCAACACGGCTGTTTGGATGACATGCTGAAGTAGAATTTTGAAGGAAGCAACAAGTCTGTGAACTGCCAAGAAACAATGGTGCCAGCCAAGGAAGGTAGATGACTTGGCAGGGAGCACCTGCTCCAAGGACTGTGGTTGCCTTTAGAAGAAACTGTTGCAGGAACAGCCCTGCCCGCAGCCACGCTTCTGAAAACATGAATGAAAGATGACAGCATAGGAGCCTTCTCAGGGCCACTCAAACCTGCCATTGTGCCCATCTGGAAGGGCAGCTCTCAGCGTGAAAGAGAACTGTGTATAAAACTCATACATGCACGAAGATGCAAAACCCAAAACTAAAAAGTTTAGAAAGATGAGCATTCTTCCAGGTGCCACTTCTTGTACCCATGTTTCCACGGTTGCAGTCCTGAGGGAAAATATACAAAGTTTACGTCATCCACAGAACATGAAAGAAATGGGTGGACTTGCTGAAGAAATCCAAACAAACACAGCTATGTTTGCTAGTCAGATTCATAAAAAGAAAGCAGGGGGAAACTGTAAACACAGATACACAAGCAGCCGCACACAGGGCTGTGGCAGCCTTTCTTTGGCAAGGCTGTGCAGCAGAGTTACACTGAGTGATATGAAGCCACAATGCAGAGACAGACAGGCGACATGTGGCTGGAGTGGAAGGTTCCTGTTTGCGTACATGAAGTATAAAAGATCCTCTGCATTACCAGACCATCCACCAATAAAAGGTAAGCCAAAGCAAGTCACAGACTCAGAAGACGTCAAGTCACCCAATCCTCAGCAGAGTAGAGAGAGGAATCCTTAAGTAATTTCAAAAGTAACATTGGAAACAGTGGCAATATGTTTTGGGTTTCGTTTGTTCTGATGTTCCTCTGAATAGAGTTCAAGATCAAGTTTTCTTTCCTAGTGCCCAGTGACATTTCTGAAACTGCAGTTTCTAAGGTCATTCACAGACAGAGAAAACCTGAAGCATCTACTGCCCTCACCCTCTAAATTAGGAGCCAAGTTCACCTTCTGTAGTCAAGCCAAGGCCAGCTTTGCATAAAACCACCATGTTTTCATATCTTTATATGTGTAGATTCTTCTTCCAATTGCAGTTACTATAAAATTTACAGTGGGAGAACACATAGTGGTCATTTTTCCACACCAGAGTTCTTTGTTATGAAATCATTCACTGCAACCCAAATTCTCCAGCTTCTGTGAGAAAGCATTGAGTGGACCTAAGTATTTATTGACTGAGTTATTTTTTTAGACTTTATCCTTATAACAAATCACAGAAACAGATCTTGGATTACACAGATTTCTTCGAGACTCAGGGTTTATCTTTTTTTTTCTGGGCTTTCTTCTCCACACTGGATAATCAGCTGTCTTTCTAATGTTTTGACTCTGATGCAGTTAAAAACAAATATATGGTCTTAATAGACAAGCTTGATTTTTCTGCATAAAAATGAAAAAATCGGAAAAAATTTTCCTGACGAATATAACAATTTGCCCTTCAGTATCCAAGGCTAAAAAAATTCCTTCTAGCAAAGCAGGACTCAGGACCCTGGAAACTGCAGATGGTTTAGAATCTCACATTCTCCAGGCCTGACCCAGACTCACCAGATAGCCATTATGGAAGCCTTTGTCCCCACCAATGAGAGGGACCAAAGGAAGAGCCCACCCTGAATTTCCTACTCGCAGGGGAGAGGTAAAGATTCTCTTGCCTTCTGAGGGAATGACAATAGGACAAACTCTAAGAGAAAATGTCAAGATGCCTTTTCTAGCTCTCAGGCCAGTCGTGAATAGAGAGTTAATTTCCACCCAGCCCTATGTGAGGCTTCCTAAGTGGCCCATGTGGAGAAGGCTGCATAGCAGCCACAAACTCTATAACCTTTTCAAAATTCCTCTTGGCCCCCTGAAGACCTGCCAGCTGGCTTGGCTTTGTCAAATTGCATCATCCCAGGCCACTGAGGAGGCCCTCTGGACTTTGAGGCCCAATGGTAAACACTGGGGGGGGCGCACCCTTCTCTTCCCTCCGGGCCTGGCTGCCCTCTCACATCTCTGGTCCTGCCCTGCCACTGCCAGCCCTCTGAATGATGGAGCATAGAGCCTCCAGGATGCTGCACTTAGAGCTTCTAAAGAACCCATGAAGGTTCGCTCCTGCCTTGTGTCAGCAGTTCTCACGCTGCTGAGGTGCAGCATGGGAGAACAGAGGAGACAGCAGATGGATAGGTGGGGGATATTGGGATTTCCTGTCCATGGGGCCAGGGATTTAGTTCAGTGACACTGCGCCTGCCTGCCTTGCAAGCGCAAGGTCCTGAGTTCAATCCCCAGTACCAAAGGGAAAAAAAAAAAAAAAAGAAAATCAGTTCCTGTCCTGTCTGCCCCCTCCTCACTTATTTGCACGCCACCTTTTCCAAGTCAGACATTTGCCACTTTCCAGAAAACATCAATAAAGAGACTTGCAGAGGGGCCTGCTCTAGGACCTGCAGATAAAGACATCTCTGCAGGTTAAGATTGACGTATTGACATCACATAGTTATATTTCAGCTCGAACCCCAGAGGATACTTTCTGCCAGTAAACACCTGGCTTATTGAGAATTTCTGTGGTTTTTTTTTTCTTTCGTGCTTAGAATATCTATTATCCTCCTCATAAATCCTGCTTCCTTTTCTTATTTTAAAATCTGAACGTACCAAATGCAGCATTTACGTCAGCTGCCTTAACTTGTGCCCGTTCTTGCTCTGTGCCTATCTCTGGGTCCGGGAGTCTGAGTCTCTGTATACCCAGGATCTTTGCAGGGTTCGGCTTTGACAAGTGGTGGCTGGGTGAAGCACAAGGGCTCTTTTAACAGCACTCCACCTAGAGGCAGCGGGAGATATGGTGGCTGTAATCCTCTTAGGAGCTCCTGCTGCTGTCCGAGCTTGCACCAGGCTGAGAAGGAGTGCCGCGTTTAACCAGAACACCCCTAAGCGTCCCCAGAAAGTAGACACAGAGCTTGGGAGAGAAACAAGGCCATCTCCACCACAAAGGAACCAGAAGCCTTCCAAATGTCAGTACGCTGCTGCATTTTTCCAAACTTGGTGCTGGAGCGGCCTTTAACATCCCGGGCCCCCACTGTGATCCACCGGCTAAAAAACGTTGATTGTTAATTGTCTGGCCATTACAGAGCCGCTCGTTTTAGTATAGTCATGACATGAATGAGACCCAAGCTCCCCTTTGCCCCTCCCCTGAGGCACCTTGGGTCTTGGAGGCAGAAGGGCCGCTTAGTTGGCTGTGTACAACGGGGGCTAGTGTTGAGGTCAGCAGTAAATAAGGGGTAACATTGTTTTCCCTGCTGGCAACCAGCAAGCCTTCCTTAAGGACTGAAATAATTTACATTTCTGGAGTGAGCAGCTGAGTAACTGAGAAAGAAGACTCTGTTCCTCTTTGCAAGATCGATCGCTCTCTCTTTCCCTCTCTTTCGTCCTCTCTCGTCTCTCCACTCTCCTATCCCTCCATTCCTCAGTTGCTGCTCTTACCCTAATATGTAGAGCAAGCTTGCTGAGTCTCCCTAACTTCCATCCTAAAGAGGGACTGGCTTGAGGGCTTGAAATGCAGAGAAGGAGAGTATGTTCTTTGCTCCAGGGGCCCTTGAGTGAAAACAAAAACCTCATGAGTAGGGGGATTTGGGCCCAAACATTTAAATAACCCATGAAACAAGGGCAGCAAAGAAAGCCTTGTTCCTAATGCTGCAGCTCTCTTTGGTACACAGGCTCTGAAGATTGCTCTAAAAACTTCACCAGCCCCAATGGGACCATCGAATCTCCTGGGTTTCCTGAAAAGTACCCACATAACTTGGACTGCACTTTTACCATCCTGGCCAAACCCAAGATGGAGATCATCCTGCAGTTCCTGACCTTTGACCTGGAGCATGACCCTTTGCAGGTGGGAGAGGGAGACTGCAAATATGATTGGCTGGACATCTGGGATGGCATTCCACATGGTAAGTGATGTCACTGTCATGAGGCACTGAGTTTCTTGGCCTTTGTCTGTGAATTGCTTTAGTAATTACAAGAAAGGAGAACAAAGGCTCTCATGGGAGCCATAATGACTTTCTCTTTTTTTCCTCCAAGGATTGGTTTGAGAGAAATTATAGGAATGTGGTCTGTTTTCTTGGAGATATTTTCTTTAGACTGAAAGATGGAAAGTCCTTTGGGTAATGTCTTTTTTCACACCAAGTTGTCAGGATAGAAAGTGACTCAGTGGCCAAGGACTCTAGAGCCAGACAGACTGGGCTCGAATCCTGTACAGCCTCAGAAAGCTACTTAACTACTTATCTTTGATTTAGCTGTGTAAGCTGGCTGCTATCACCATCATTATTATTACTAGAATGTTTTTGGCGAGGGGGCATGTGTACCGGGGATCGAACTCAGGATCTTGCACTTGTGAGGCAGGCGGTGGCACCACTGAGCTAAATCCCCAGCCCTAGAATGTTATTATTAATATAGTAGTAGATGCTTAAAAGTGCATCACTCAAAGCCACGAGAAGTCTGAGAACCTTGGGTATAGTCAGTATTGGAAAGGAAATGAGTCGTTCACTTTTGCAGTTATTCTAACCATTTTCTAATAGAAGAGAGACTTGATGACTAAGCAAGAACAATTTCATCTCCTGGGAAAAGCATAAGATTTAATCAGGAAGCTAAAGTTTGGGTCCCACTGTGCTATTTCCTAGTAGTGTGAACAAGGAAACATCACATCATAACCCCTCTGGAACTCAATTTCTTCTTCTGAAGGATGGGATTGTAATGATAGCTTTCTGGTCTATCTCCCAGGGCTGTAAGAACAGAATGAAGCCAGCTCATCAGAGTACTTTTTAATGTTCAGAAAAACCACTAGACATTGTTCTTAAAGCACATCTTTGGTTTTTATGTCCATGCATGCAAAGCAATGGGATGACACGCAGTGATGGGACAGGAGAATGTACTGAAAATCAAGTTTGATGTTTCCATTTCCTCTGCACTGTCTTTGTCTTCTGTGTCCAGTTGGCCCCCTGATTGGCAAGTACTGTGGGACCAAAACACCCTCTGAACTCCGCTCATCGACAGGGATCCTGTCCCTGACCTTTCATACGGACATGGCAGTGGCCAAGGACGGCTTCTCTGCGCGTTACTACCTGGTGCACCAAGAACCACTAGAGAGTGAGTCGCAGATGAGGGCATCAGAGCTGTAGGGGTATACAGGGCAGACTTCTGGGGACAGAGACAGAACCCTACAGGATTTGCTATGGTATTTGAGCTCAAGGAATGGAAGCTACATCCTCTTAACAGGCAGATATTACTGAGAAAAGAACCAGTGTCCATTTAGGTACTCATTCCAAAAAAAACCAAATATATATATACACACACACACACACACACACACACACATACATACATATATATGTATGTATATATATATATATGTACATACACATACATATTCCAAGTTAGGATAATCTACATAGGAGCTAAGATGTTTGAGTCTGGGACCATTTTTATCCCTCTCCAACCCTCAGAGGCCAGTGTCACAAAACAGGCATTTTAAAGTTCTCTCTTTGTATATGTATTTGGATACTAAACATCTCTGGCCTTGGGTTGAGTTTCCTTGGCCAGACAATACAACCGCTGGGACTCTAGGACCTTCTAAATAGGCTAGGCACTGTGTGAGGCATTAAAAACTGTTGCTCTGGCCCCTGCTGTCATGGAACTTTCAGTGTAGGCCATCAGTCTCTGGCCCTGAACCCAATCTTCAAATCCACTGTTCCTGGCCATGTGCTTCAAATGTACTGCCATTTCTACTCAGAAGCCCAAATGATCTCTTTAAGGAAAAAAGAAGCACTTGAAGGATCTTGACAGCTGAAGAAATCCTACCACAGGTGTAGACAGCTCATCACCAATTTAACTTTCCATGGCAGCCTAACCTGCAGGAAAGTTTCTGGATTCTTCTCTCGGTTTAGATTTCATGTTTTTATGTAAGAGCTCATGGAAGTTATATGATTTAAAAGCAAAATTTAAAAATTAGTATGGCTAATTATAGCAGGTTCTGCAAATGGCCAGTCACAGAGCCCAAGAGTAAGTCTGATACTGGGAAAAAATTGCTGGAGCACATGCATACACAAATATTTGACCAGTGTCCACAGCATCCAGGGAAGAATAGCAGTTGAACAGGTGGCACTAAGGCCAGAGTGAGTGACTTCTGGGTCTGTTTGCCCAGGCAGGTGGTGCAGGGGAATAGGGTGTGACATGCATGTGCTCCTGGAGAGTTCTCCCAGAGACAGGCATAAGTACTTGGAATGTCTATCTTCTGTGCCATAACTCAAGAGACAGTTGGGTGAAAGAGAGATGCAGAAGTGCCTCCCAGGTGTTTATGGGTAAAGCTGTCTTCCCATGACTAAGCAGCCCACCCAAATTGCCAAGTCTACCGCTCAACTACTTGTATGGCAGCCACGGTGCATCTGGCATCAGGGAGCATCCATAGCCTCCAGGGATATCAGTTCTTGTGTTTTAGATTGTATTTTTAATTTGTATGATGATTCTTATTTATCTATCACCTAATTTCTTTTAGATCCAACTTAGTTTCTTGCAGACCCAGAGGGGTTGTCAAGCTCTGTGAGTTGCTAGGGTTGTTTTTAAAATGTGAGCCCATAGTTAGTCTTTCAGATAAGGGAGTGCCTGCAAGGACTTGTCCCTTGAAGGAAGCAGCGTCGGGTGGGAGGGTCCCAAGAGTATGAGGCTGAATCACCTAACTCTACCCTGACCATCTCCACTTCCCAGATTTTCAGTGCAATGTCCCTCTGGGAATGGAGTCTGGCCGAATTGCAAATGAACAGATCACTGCCTCATCAACCTATTCTGATGGAAGGTGGACCCCTCAACAAAGCAGGCTCCACGGTGATGACAATGGCTGGACCCCCAATTTGGATTCCAACAAGGAGTATCTCCAGGTACTTCCTCAGATATCAGGGGTTGTGCTGAGTGTGTGTGTCCTGATGCAGCAGTAGAATGGCCCTTCAGCTAAAGTGGACAGGGAACACAAGGAAAACAGCACAGTGTACTTGAGAAGCCCATTCAGTCATTCATCATCCTAACAAGAATGCATACCAAGCACAAAAAGATTGTGCCAGGCACTGTGCTGTGTGTAAGGATAAATTGATAAGTAAAGGTGGGGGCTGGGTATCCTTACCCCTGGTAACGAACAGGTTTAGGAGAATTGTTTGGCCAGGATACTGTTTGCCCTATCAGTATCCAAGGAACATTCATATATGGTTGCTGATCTTCCTTGTTCTTGGCACAGGAGGGGCATCAGAGATGGGGGAAGCATTTTCCTGAGGGTAGGCTTGTTGGGTGGCAGCTGAATATGGCAACTTCTCCTGATCTTTGCTATTTGGAGGGAGCCCTGCCAGGAAGGTTTTGCACAAAGCTACTAGAAGAACACATGGGAAAATGTCACTGCGGGGAACGAAACTCAAGTCGCCCAGATGCTCTGCAGTGTCTTTTCAGACTATTGTTTGCTTTCTTTCTGAACAAGTCTTGCAGCTCATGTTGAGTAATCTTCCTGCACTGCAGACGGGTCCAGTTCTCGTCCCCTGGGAAGAAGTAAACAGGGAGATGGAGCCTGGCTGGATTGCTAGCAAACTGCTAGTCCTATACCAGAGCAACATCTGCTTTTATGACACACACAGACAGGCGTGTGACCCATTGACAAGCCTGTCATAGCTCTAATGTGACATGGTGACCTCTGATCTAAGAAGCATAGTGCAAGAAAGGGAGAAAGATCACTTATGAACTCTAGGGAGCCCAAGAGTCTCCAACAACACAACCCTAAGGCCATTTGTCACTGTCTTCCTCTCTGCCTCTCCAAAATTTCTTTTATCTTACAAAGTTTCCAGAAAGTTCTCCTTTGTCATTGGCAGCCCATTAATTATACTCCCTAATTTTGGTCCTTAATCACATACTTTCCTATTGCTATCCACCTGTCTCTCATTTAAGTAGATGGCACTGCACACTCCTTTTGAATGCTTCATAAGGCTGTGGACACGCTGTGTACCAGTCAGTGACTGCCAAATTGAGGTTCACCCATGTTCAGGGGCTAAATTTTGGCCACATGGAGGCTGCCATTAAGAAACACCATGGCCAGCAAAGGAAAAACATCCAGCAATTTCCAAATGGGTTTGCACTGTAAAAAAGGAGGCACCTCAAAATGTTGGCCATCCTCCCTGGAGAGTAAAAGGTTAGGACTTGGTGCATAAGCCTAATTGCTTGGGCAGGCTCTGCATGCCCTTTGACCCCTTGGTGACCTGAGCAGCTAAAGACACAATAGAGCAAGGGAGCATGGGGATGGGAGGCAGCTATGAGCTGTGACTTTTGCAACCAGGGCATTACAAGTGAATTGGATTGAATTAGACTGGATTGGAGCAGAGTGGATTTAGCTATTCATTGCTGCTTTAGAATGGCATCTGCTTTCTCAGTCCAAAGCAGGCCATACTTAAATAAGGAGAGATCATAATTCTAGATGCTCAATGGTTAGGAGAAACTGAATACTGGCCATTCACATTTGCAAAACAGGAAAAAGAAAGAAAAATAATGAAGTTATATTTTCAAAATGTTCAATTTAGTGTCAAGTAAGTTGAGTTTAATTGTCCAATGGAATTGCAAACGGATACTAATTACCAATACAAATCGTGAAACACAGACCCGATCATGAGCTAAGTATGACAGTGGTGTTTTTTATAGAAAAAAGCCAGACGCTGCCTCCTCTTGAGAGTGATGATCCCCTTCCTCTCTTCCCAGGTGGACCTGCGCTTTCTAACCATGCTCACAGCAATTGCAACACAGGGTGCAATTTCCAGGGAGACCCAGAATGGCTACTATGTCAAATCCTATAAGCTGGAGGTCAGCACTAATGGTGAAGACTGGATGGTATACCGACATGGCAAGAACCACAAGGTAAATCATTTTCCTACCTCCAAGGCAAGCTGGACAGGTACAGGAGGGATGAGACAAGGGGAGCTCCAAGTTGATCCCACACACACAGGAGAGAAGGCCTTGTTTATTGAGGCTCAAATAATTGTTGGAGGCCAGGGACACTGACCCTGAAAATCTTCTTTCTTATGCTAAAGCAATTGGAAAACACCATTTCCCTTACAGTCTGGCTGCTGTTGCAAGTTGCACAGCAGAGAGATAGAGAGAGCAAGAGAGAGAAAGAGCGAGAGCTTGCAGAGTGCTCTCTGACTACAAATGAAGGGGGAAATGTATTCCTCGTCCATGTCTTCCCACACAGCACTCATTGAGCATTTATGGCCTGAGTCCCTTCCCCATGCTGGGTTAACAATCACAAAACCACATGAAGCTGCAGTTCAGGAGTTACGGAGGTCTGGAAATGAAAGGGCACAAATCCTGAGAGGGAATCACAATGTCTCAGAGAAAAAAGAGGACAATAAATAATGAGGCGTACTTCAGTTCGTCGGGGCTGGGATCTGAACCAGCAATCACGTCTAGCAGCGAGGCATTGAATGCTCTCGGCTGGTGCCCTCAGTGTCTGCAGCACTGGAACGTGTGGTCTGCGGATATGGGGCTTTTGTTGTCCATAGGGACAAGTGTCTGGCACTCAGCTTTCTTAAGACGCATGGCATTCTGGGTCTGCTGCTGATGACATGCTGGTTGTACCACACACTGGGCATGGAGAAGGCTTGTTGGAAGCAGCTAGTGTGTCACCTGGGTAGGGATGGGGATGAGATAAGAGCACAGGCTGTGTGGCCCCTATAGACTGTGGCTGAGTCTTGGGTTAGGAAGGCATGTGATGTCCTGGGGATTCCCAGAGGCTGCTTGTCCTTTCCTGGAAGGGAACTGGGAGTGAGCAGAAGGGTCTCTTCCTCTTTAGTGCTACAGTTCCACCAGGCCTTGGGCTGTTGGGTTCTGAATTAACAAAATAAGGTATGTGTGGCCAAAGAGCATTTGCAAAAGGGAGTCTGCTCAGCTCCTGTCATTGCCCCAAGGCAGATTGTTCTACAACTGCTGATACAACTGGAAGCCTTAGACCTAGAAAATACTGAACTTTAATGTTGGCAGTCTTATTTAGGAAATGTGAGTTTTTAAAGGAGTGGGTGTGTTTTTTTTTCATTAAAATCACCATAGTAACATGGCAACATTCATGTGAAGATTGTGCTTTCTAGATATTACCAGGTCTCTCTGTCTCTGTCCGTTTGTCTGTCTGTCTGTGTCTCTCTCTCTCTCTCTCTCTCTCTCTCACACACACACACACACACACACACGATTTCTCCATTTCCCCAGGAGGGAAAGTGAGGTACTTAGCAATGGAAAGACACCCCACCTTGACGTGTGGGCCTGGTCTGATTTCCCATTGACTCGGTTTCAAGAAAGGTTGCCAGACATCAGTGGGGAACAGCAAGCAGAATGGGTTCGGGGAGATCTGGGGCTGAGTGTCCTCATTCCACCCCACTTGTACCTTCTCTCTCCACCTGGCCTTTTGATAAGAAATCGGTGGAACCCAGCAGCTCAGTCAGTGGGCCAGTGCCAGCTGCTGAGCAGGGTTGGCCCTAGGGAAGAGGAATGAGGCTCACCTGACTGTCTCCCTGACCGGGCTCAATGACTAAGCAGCCCTGGCCAGAGGGATACTGTAGAATAAGCCGATTTTAAAAGGACACAGATGCACCGGCCTGCTATTTAAAACGCCATTTGTAGGAAATCTGCTTTTGGAAATACCTTAGCACTGCACATTTTGATAGAATGCTGTCCTCCCTCGCTTTATCCCTGGTATCCATTCTGCAGGGAAGATATTCCTGAGAACTGAATTTAGCTTTCTGGTCTTTAGCATCATCCCTCTCCACGTTTCCTACTGAATACATTCTCTCTTCTTGCCTCCTCCTCCCACCCTTGGCTCAATTTCTTTCCCCAAGTAACCAACCGAGTAACTTGCAGTTTTAGTTTTTGTTTTAGAGAATTAGTCTTCCGCAAATAAAGGGAACAAGGCAGAGGCAAAGCCCCCATTAGAAATGCATCTTCCTGGTACTTAATAGGCAGGGAAATGGAAAGCCTGCTGATTAGACATTGCCCGGCTCCTCAGCTCCCATCCTACTGCGCTTGTGGGGGTGGCCAGCAGGACTTGCCCATCAGCCCCTGCAAGGGTGCTCCCGCTGCCCATTCATTAGCAGATCTCCCCCCAGATATCTGTGTTTAATGTGCAGATTCCACACTGTTCATGGTGCATCTGCACAGCTCCTCAGGCTGTTGGGGTTGAAATAGTTGCGTGAACCATGCCAAATAGATTTGTCAAGTCTACCGCAGTTTGATTTGATGCCATGAACGGGGAAGCAGAGTGGAGAGGAGACTTGGGGCAGTGGGAGAAGGTTTCATCTGTGCTGTTACTACTGCTGAGTTTCTCTTTGTGGCCTCTGGACAATGGGCACTGTGCCAAGCTATCTGGTGCTAAGTGGTGGGCTTAAAAGCAAAATTCAGACAGCAGGACCTAAGGAAAAAGCAGAGCAGAAAGAGATGCAGCAGCTCAGCAGCCAGCTCAGAAGCTCAGAAGGTTTGCAAACTTCTTTCCAGCACACAGGGAGTGACATTTGGGGCCGAAATTTGGAAACTCAATTTCAGTTCCCTAGTTGCAGTCTACACCAGTGCAGTGTATCAGAGACAAGGGAATGGGGAAAATCAGAGAAAAACAAGATTAATGAGTTCTAGAAGTGGTGAGGGATGGCTGTGTTATATCCTTGCAAAACAATATTTGCAATTTGGACCCATGCTGGGTGAGGTGAAGTCTGACTCTGTGGGGAAATGACTTTCTTCTCACTGTCAGGAAGTAAGAAAAACTAAGGAATTCTTCTCCAGCTTCCCTCCTTCCTAGTCTCTTTCCATCCAACAGGTATTCATGAGTTTGCCTATGAGAAAATCAGTCAGGCTGTTGCTGGGGGATTTCAAGCATCTTTTTGGAAAAATACGGCACAGTTATGGAGGCCATATGCACAGGACATCCCCAATCCTTCCCCAGTTCCACATGCCATAAATATGAGACCTATGATTTTCGTATAGGGCAGGTCCTCCTTATGTATATTTATGGCTTAACCACAAGGCAGAGCACTCACCCACTTGATGGAACCCATCTCCAGCCCATGTGCGCTCTTAGATGATACAAATTGCTTCACATAGAATTCTTCAGAAACCACAGCAGCAACTACTGCTTTTGGTTTTACCAGATGTATGAGGAATGTCCCAGACATAGAAAGAATGTACCCAGTACAGTGGTAGAATGTTCATGTATGCTTGTGTAATTTCGGGCACAGTTGTGTATACATAGCCCAAGAGGTTCGTGGGGCACTGGGGCCTTGTCAAAGTCCTGCCTCCTCTGAGATTCTCATCCCTTAAGGCTGCACTTGAGGGAGAGTCTGGGCCTGAGGAATGGAGACAGGACTGGTGTCAGGATAGTGAGACCCAGGCTATTCCCCTTACAAGTCTAAGCAGAATTCTTCCTTATTTGGTCAATGTGGGCAGCTCCTTTGTTGACATAGCTCAGGTTACCTTGCACTTAGTCACAGTGTTACTAAGCTGTTCTCATCTATTTGGAAACAAGTTAGAGACCAAAGGAGAATCTGTACGCCCTGATGGACAGATTGAGAATGGAAGAGTGAACATAAAGAAAAGACTTGGGCCCATGAGCTTTCAGAATTACCCCCACAATAAGTGGTAGGAATGCTTGCTCTGAGCCAGCAGTGGTGAGCCTATGACACGTGTGCCACAGTGGGCTGTTGGTATCATTGAAAGCTCTAAAAGGCTCGCCATCACTGCTCTAAACTCATGGTGTTAACACAGTGTTGCCCTCCAAGGGACTCAGTGACCACTTTGGCGCTGACTTACTCCTTCAGAATTTCACAGGCTGTGGATGAAAAGTCTCAGAGACCAAGCAACTTGACAGGGACAGAGAAATTGTGGAGTCCTAGTGAGAAGTCAGTAGTTGGTGTTCTCAACAGTCTGTCCCAGCCTTGCTCCTCGTCTTGCACCCCGTGGGCTTCCCAGTTGTTCACTCTAAGGGCCCAGAGGCGGGTTCTTCCTGGAAGACCCGGCTTCTAAAGGAGCCCTGGAGGGGAGTGGTACTTGGACAGCACGGCTTAGCACTCTGGGCTCAGCATTGTGGGGTTTGGGCTCCACTGCAGTCATGAGGATGCAGAGTTGAAAGAAGTTGCTATTTGTTTGATTTGGCCACATCCCTTCAAAACAAATAAACACCCCACTTCAAAACTCCTCTGTCCTATATTTATTTTCTAAATTAAAACAAATCATTTTAAAATCAGAGACTTGGAAGGAGAGTGTCGTGTCTGAAAACCAAACCCCCAAATCATCTGGCTAGAGTTAGGAGAAAGCCCCATCTCCTTCAGATCTTCAGAGATGATACACTTGTGACCGGGGACATTTTCCTTCCCAGCCTCAGGCCTTGGTGACTCCATCCACCCAGGGCACCTGGAGATCTGTGGATGGAAGGCTTTCCAGAGGCAGTCAGTACATTACACCCACAGAGCTCTTTGAGCAGAAGCAACTTGTCATTTTAAAGAGGAACAGGGACCTGGGGATTTAGCTCTGTGGTTCCACCACCTGCCTCGCAATCGAAAGGTCCCGAGTTCAATCCCCAGCACCAAAAAAAAAAAAAAAAAAAAGAGGAACAGGGCCCCATGGGATACTTCTCTGCCTCTTCTAAAACCAGAGGTCTAAAAGAGCATGATAAGTCATCTAGACCTTTGGGCAGGCCTGCACTTGAGCTGCCTTAGATAAATTCCATCCATACTAGCCTCGTTCTTATCTTAGGGATACAATCACTCCGCCAAATATCAGTGTTAGGGAGGTGTTTGGGTGTGGTGGGGCCATGTTTCTCCCTCCAGATTTTCTGGAGGACAGGGCTGTTACTTTTCAGCCTGCTCATGGCTTTGATGTCACGCTGTTCCCCAACCCACCTCTTCTCCAGCGCCGGTCCCTGAGCTGCCCTTTTCCCCTGTTCTCCCTGATGCTTTCCTGTCTCAGATCCTGAAACCCTAATCGTGTTAGTAGGCTGTGTTCCAGGGATCAGCGTCTCCATGGGGGTAACATAATCCTGCATTAAATCTAGTGGCCCACAAGGCACTCACAGATGGGGACGTGCACATCCCACCCACCTCCACTCTACCCCAGAAAGGACTGCCTGCCCCTCTGTCTGATGACAAAACCAGCCCTAAAGTAAAGGAGAACGAGAGCAAAGGTCATCATCGTCATAAATGAGCAAGTGGTTGTTAGGGAGCCTCTTTGCCTTGCCCTGTGCCTACCCTCTCTCCGTCTCTCTCTCTCTCTCTCTGTCTCCCTCTCCCTCTCCCTCTCTCTCTTTCCCTCTCCCTCCCTCTCCCTCTTTCTCCTTTCCTCCCTCCCTCCCTCTCTCTCATGTCTGTCCCTCACACATACACACACACACACACACACACACACACCTTCTGATTCTATCTGGCTAAATTCCCACATCCACTAGAATGAAGGCAGCTTTTAAAAATTTCTTTGTAGTCTTCAAGGGGGAGTTTGAAGAGAGAAATATCAGGATCATGATTTACAAACAGGGAGGAAAAAAAGCCCATTACCTTAGCATCATTTTCTCCCAGTGCAACAGCCCCCTGCCCCCACCTTCCCTGTTTGGTACAACAAATTAATTAAACAGGATGGCATGCATTGATTAACAATTTATTTTTGTGTTCAGATCCGATGGCTGGTTTCAGAGAAGAGGCAAGGAAGGGGGTGGGAGGGGAAGGACAGGCTCTTGGTCTGACACCAAGATGAGTGGCAGTTATTTCTGAGACGCATTTGGTGACAGTGGCTTCCCCGGTTTCTGCCCACCATTCCCACCACCCTTCCTTTTTGCCTGCTTTGTTCTCCTCCTCCTTGACTGTCTGTGCCAAGTCGACTGTAAAGGAGAACTTTGGATGCAATGAAACATTTATTACTGGAGAGAAATATTTATTTTTTTAAAAAGGCGAAGAACATCTCATGTACAATTTCTACCTCAGAGCTCCAGCACAGTGTTGTCTTTGAAAATGTTTTCTGCCTTCTTCCCAGTCCCTGGAGCTGGAGGAGTCCAGATATTGAGAGAAAGATAGAAAGAGACAGTAGGTCACACCACGGGTAGTAAAGAGACAGGCATGTGCAGGTGGAATACAGAAGCCCTACTCAAATTGGCCACAGCACGTGAAGGTGACACCTGTCTGCCCACCGAAGGGCCCTCGTCATTTAGGAAGGTTAAACAGCCATGCGATGCCTGGCCCTGTGCAGCATCTCTGCTCCAAGGAGCCCAAAGACTTTGGCGCCAGCAGCAGACATGATGACACGTGACATCTATCCTGTCCCGGACATCTGGATGCTGATAGCAAAGATTAATGGGGGATGGGAAAGGGACTGAGGCCAGGCAGAGCCAGGGTAGGCAGGCTGCAGCTCGAACTGTTCTCAGCAGGGGCAGAGTCAGTGTGTTCTTCAGAGTCATAAGGAGGATCAGCAAACGAGAGGTGGCCATGACTAAACCTGGGCAAGACACAAGAAAGATGACCTCAAAAAACGTCAGTGATGCTTGCTCCAGAGATTCTTCTTATCTTATATATAAGAAACACATTTTTATTTTACACTGGTTTGTATAGTCCGTACAGTCTAAGCCTTTTGGACCCACGGGCATGGTCAACACATACCGATTATCTTTTCCTTGGGGTGGGAGGTAGATGAGGACCACACTGGGATGTCAGAGAGCAGCCGGTTTGCTTGGCAGATGCCCCCCTCCCCGCGAGGTGCAAATCAGAAAATCCATGAAATGCTGCTGGTTTTCAGATTCGGTCTTGCTGAAAATAAAACAAAGGTCTCCGGAATCAATTGGAAATTGTTGGATTATGTTTAGAATTCAGTGAGGGACCAAATGGATTATATGAACCACTTTGTGCCCAGATTTATTTTTTCAACTTGGTTTGGAGAGATGCATTTGAAGAAATCTTTTGTTCAACATAGCTTCTTTTTAAAGAAATAACATATGCATGCACACATTGAATAATTACAACATGATCACCACTATCCCCAGAAAGGTAGGGTCACCTTGAACATACTCCTTGTTTTCTTTTGGATAGTAAAGCAACCATATTAATATCTTTTTTTAAATCTATGAAAAGGTATATCAACTCCAGCTTCCAGCTTTTAATGCAGATGTTAAAATTCAATCATCATTTTTTATATATGCCTATCTGGATTTAATATATGTCAACAATCTGCTGGTTCTTCTAAGCTTTATGCACGTCTCACTTCAGAGTTACAACCTGAAAGTTTTTGGTCTCAAGGTGGAGCTTTGGACTCAATGGGGTTTTTGAACTTGAACCTTCCCAGTTTTCTAAAGGCCCATTTGTTACTTGTGACTTGGCTTCTACTCCAGCATTTGGCCTGGCTCTTGTGCAGGTATTGGAGCCAGCAGAGAGGGTGAGAGGGCTGGTAAACTTAATGCCTATCTGCAAGCCTATTATTGACTTTATTTTCCTGAAGGAGAAACCAAAGTATCTAAGGTTTATTGATTTGCCTGTAGTCATTCAGTGAGTTGGCAGAGAATAGGGAATAAAACCAATTTCCTGGCATCGTTTCCTGTGCATACAACCCTTTACCTTGCAACACCCAGACTGGAAGCCAAGAATTCATCTCAGGGAATTTGATCAGAAAAATATATGAAAGGTGATTCTAAAACCACAGAAGCATTGAGAAAGTCATAAAGATGTATAATATATGATAGCATTTACCATCTATAAATAGGAGGTATGCAGGGAGAAAAACAGAGACCTTGTAAATCTATTGGGTCAGGAGAAATAGAAACTGCTTAATATTTCATTAAAATGGATTTTCATAAACTGCACTTTGATATCTTTGAGTGAAAGACAATCTGTGAGGACTGAGGCGATGTTATTCATTACTCACGGTTATTAATAATTTGAACTGTTATTGAGCCAACATATCAACAAGGTATGTCTTCTTTGAATGGGGCACTCACTGTGCATTCTGGGCACTATCTGAAGTGTATTAAAAATCTACAGGACTTGTTTACAAGAACACTTAGGCTATAAGGGACAACAGGTAACTAAAATGTCCTTTTCTACAAGTTTGTGTTCACTTCAGCATCACATGTGATATAAAGTGGACACTCTCGGAGCCATTCGAACAAACCCCAGAAACTCTGTGAAGAGAGATGAGAGAGCGAGAGGACAGATGAACCCATGGAGTCTGCTCACTCACCAGAGAGGGAAATGGGCACCTCGAGAGGAGATATTTGTCCACCTTTTGAGCTAATATCAGCAGATCCTGGTTCCCGATTCAGTGGTGGGTTGGGTTGCTTTGGGTTTGCTTTGGTCCCCTCTGCCATACTGAGAGAAGCAGCTGTGTGGAAATTCTAAGAAAGGTGCTATTCCTTCACCAGAGGGTCTGCAGCACAGAGGGCAGACCTGAACACAAGGTCAAGTGCAAACCAGAAACCAGTGAGGAACTAGACTCAGAAACATGCAGAGTAGCTCAAAGCCGAGTTGCAAAGAGTCTTTATTTGATCCTGCTGTGGGAGGAGAGTAAGCAAATTGGAACCTCAGAATGAGGTTCCACATGAGCTGCAGGCGGACGCTTGTGAGAGAGCAGCCGGGCTTGCGTCCCTCTGTGACTGCTGCCCCCAGCCTCTCCCAGCAGGTGTCCCCCAGACTCCCCTCCCAAAGGCAGTCCAGCTGTGCAATCTATTCCTTAAGGAGGAAGGAAAGGAAAAGGTACTGGGTGTTGACTGTCAAGGCTGAGAAATGAAGAGGTCAGATAAGATAAAATTGGATATTAAAAACACATAAGGCGTGCTGTGTTTCTAAACGGTGCCAGCATGGCGTGTACACTTTGGATTAGCAGTAATAAGCAAGTTGAGATTCACTCCGCTCTCCCATTATATATTCACGTGGCAAATAAAGCTTTTTCCCTGATAGGAACTCCTTAGTGTCTCCTACCAGAGACCACACACAGTCACCATCACCATCCCAGGGAGTGTCCAGAGGTGGCCCCCACTGCTCACAGCACCCATCCGAAATCAGCAAAGTGCTGCATTGGTCCCTTCCTTGCCAAAACAAAGCAAAACGAACAAAAAGCCTCTGTCTCATGCTGGATTCTAGGAGGACTGATTCATCTCTTTTCGTTGGATACCATTCCTGTCCCTTTTCTCAAAGCTGGGAAGCCCTTTGTCGGCAGGAAGGAGACAAGAAATTGGAGTGGCAAGGCCAGGACTTTGCTGGGCCCCTCGCCCTCCTCCTGTGGCAGCCCCTATCCAAGATGAGAGGAGGGTCATGGAGGGTCAGAACCTCTCCCCACAGGCCTCCTCCCGGGTGTGCGGCTCTGACCCTCAGCTAACCCATAGCCTCGGCTTCTCTGGCCCTTCTCCCTCCCATGATGATTTGGTCTTCTTGCTCCCCCCCGCCTCCTCCTCAGCAGCAGAGTGGAAACTGGGAGAAGGAGTCCTTTCTCTGTGCTCCCGGCTCTCAGAAAGGCAGCAGAGGACACAGTGATGGCCTTAGGATCAGAGTCGGGGTGCTCTCCAGGGAGCGGAGGGAGCAGCAAGCAGGGTGGGCTGTGTGGGCACCCCTCAGCCTTGGGGGGTTTAGCACCAAGAACAATGATTTAAACAATGCTGGACCCAAGGACACCTGTTTCCTTCTTTATTTATCTTGAGCAAGCCATTTTCCTTCACTGGTTGCAAAATGTATGATTTCCCTTACCTTTTACCCCCACCATTCATGATGTGTTACAAATGACTCTAACTTTTAGTCTTGGCTAATCGGAAATATGGAGGGTTCAAAGTTGCCAAATGGTGGAATCCACAGTTCATGGAGACCTTTGTCTGCATTGTTAACTGCCTCTCTACAGCTCTGCTGCTCTTCGCTGTTGCCCAAACCCTTTCCATGGTGGAATTGTGAATGCACCCTGAGATCACATCAGTGGACAGCAACTCCATTTCCATTCCACCCGTGATTGGGGACCTTAAGGCCACTGTGACTCCTAGCAACCAGCATAAATGCTGCTCATTTATTAAAAAAGATAAAAGTCGACCTAAGAAACCACAAGCTTCAGGCCATGGATCCAAACCAGCATCTCTGAGCCTGTTTCCTCATCAATAGAGATAGTAATACTTCCCTTCTGGGGGACAGAGAAGTAATTGTGTTTACATAATGCCTGGCTCAAAGATACACGAATATTCCAGTGTCCCCCTTCCCTTGTCTGGGCCCAGCCAGTGCCTCAAACATTTGTCATAGCCTGGGTATCATGAGTTGAAGCATTCGGTTCCCCTGAATAGATGAAGGCAGAGTTGGCTGTGAGTAGGTTTAAGTAGGATCCTTTGGTTGTTGTAGCTGTGACGGGTGTGATTTAGAAATGATGGTTGATTTTTCCCTTTGCCTTTGTTAGGGAAGTCCTCGCATATACTTGCTCCAGTTGTTTTTTCGGGGTTTTTTTAATGGAGAGCACAAAAAAAGCATAAGGTTCATATGGCAGTTATTGATTTGGGCCATCTGGTAAGCCAGGACTGCGCCTACCATGTTGGATCAGAAGCTACTCCAAAAAGCCTTTCCTCCCATGAGACACATTTTGGTCAGCTGGGGACAGGGATGGATTTCACTGCAGGGCGGGGACCACAGTGAGATGGAGCTGGAGAGGACTCTGAGGGACTGTCCCAACCCTGACCCTAAAACAAAGACCAGCAAGAGCAGAAACACGCTGGTCGACAGAGGGCATGGCGGTGAATGGCGCCCCTCACCAGCTCGCTTGCTTGTGGAGTGGGAATGTGTCTTAAGTAAATTTATTCAAAGAGGTAAAAGTCAAAAAGTGATTGCGGAGCACTTTAAAATTATAAAAACGCCCTGAGAAGGTCCCTATATACCTGCCAGGGGAGTGTCAAGTTCAAGGTAGTGAGAGAGGTCTACAAACCCTAAAAGATAATATGTCCACTTCATTTTTAATGGCCATTCTGTTTTTGTCCCTCTCTTTCTTAGCTTCTGAAATGTTTTCTTTTTCAAGGCTCCCTCCCCTGCTTGCTCTCAGCCCAGAAGCAAAAGTTTCCTTCCCTCTGAAATTTTTTATGAGGATCATTTATTGTTTTTAAGTTGGAGTAGTGTAAAGAATTAAAATGTTTTTCACAGTGCTTCTGGAAAAGCCCAGAATAACAAACCCCCTGATTATTTTTTAAGCTTGAGGGAAATAAAGCCCGAGAGAACATTCTCACCTCTTCGGAGGCTGCTCGAGTCCCCCCTGCCCTACACACAGGACTCCTGGCGAATCCCAGTAATGTGCTCTGGTGCTCTTCAGGTGTTCCAAGCCAACAACGACGCCTCCGAGGTGGTTCTGAACAAGCTGCACGCCCCACTGCTGACAAGGTTCGTCAGGATCCGCCCACAGAGCTGGCACTCGGGCATTGCCCTGCGCCTGGAGCTCTTCGGCTGCCGGGTCACAGGTGAGACGGGTGCCCCACTGATGGGGCAGCAGCTTTTGTCTAGGGATCTGCTCCCTCTTCCAGAAAGGGCAGGATTGCACCACATGGTCTTCCTACTAGGACTGCTCAAGGACTCAAGTCCCATCTGGCTTCATCTTTTCACTCATTCATTCATTCCTCCTGTATGTTTGCTGTTTTATCATTGTTTTGTCTCTTTTGTTTCTTTTCAGTACAAGAAGTTAAACTGAGAGCCTTTTCACTGAGCTAATCTCTCCCCCTTTTTGTATTTTTTACTTTGAAACAAGGTCTTACTAAATCACTAAGCTGCCCAAGCTGGGATTGAACTTGGGATCCTCCTGCCTCAGCCTGCCAGAGAGCTGGGATCATCCAGTATGCTTTTATTAAGCACCTACTATTTCTGCTAACTAAAATGTATTAATTGCTGACTACATCCTAGTTTCCATTCTCACTGAAGATATGTTATCTTTTATCCTTGTAAGGACTCTCTAGGGCAGGTATTACTATTCTCCTCATTTTACAGATGAGGAAACTAAGAGTTAGAAGAGCTGGGTCACCCACCAGTAAGTGGTGGAGCAAGAGTTTAAATCTAGGTAATTTGAATCCAAAGCTTCCACTGTCAAATAGCTCTCTCTGCTGCCTCGATTAGAGTCCAAGAGCTGTGCATGGCCTTGTGAACACAATGACAAACACATCAGGCCAGCTGTGTGGACATGTGGGCCAGATGGGCAGACAAATTAATAAACAGGCAAACTCATAACTAAGTGTAAAATCAAGACCATGCTGTCTGGGAACAGAGGGTCGCAGACCTGGAAGTGCATCATAGAGGAGCTGACCCAGCCTAGAAGGTCAGGGAGGACTTCTTTGAGAAGGTGTTGAGTCAGGGTGGAGGACAGCCAAGCACTACCTGGTGACAGGAAGGGAAACGAACCAGGCCGAGGCCACAGCTGGCTTAATGGCACTGAGATGAGAAGGACCAACAGGCAAGGTGCAAGGGTGCATATGGTGGAAAAGAAGCATGCCTGTGTGGGATGAAATCCAAGGGCACAGCCTGCAGAGGGTGAGAGTGGAGCTGGGACAGCTCTGGGAGGCTGATGAGAGGCACTGGTGGCTGAACCAGTGCCAGCCTTTTGTGGACAGCGCAATCCCTTCATCCTTGGGCTCCGTCTCTTCGTCCTGGGAAGGTGTTCTGCATCCATCCCTCTGCCTGTCTGCCTCCTGGCCCTGCCAATTCTGCCTCCATGGTGTGGCCCTCTGCATTCAGACACTTCTCTCCCCTTTCTTGTACACAATCTTGCCTACTCTACCTAGCAGCCCAAGGAGGGCAGGGACCAATGCAGAAACCAAGACTCAGGAGATAAAACCTTGGCCCAAAGCACCCAACTAGGAGGTGGCGGAGCTGGAACCTCCACCTGGAATTTCTCAACACAAATTCTCTGTCTTATCACCTTTACACAGAGACCTGGCTTCCCTCTCATGGGAGCAGCTCATCCTAATCCTACCTAGAGGACTGTTTCTGGTCCCTTCTGTGAGGCTATTCCAGGCCAGCAAAGGCTAATTAGCAAAGATTTAGTTAATGCTGAGGAGTACCTGGGGGCTCTAATTTACCATGGATTGAGTTTGGGGATAGCCTTTCTAAGGATATGACGTTTACACCTTGGGGTGGCTAAGTTGGTTGAGGGATGACAGAGTGGAAAGGCTTTTGGAGAAGTAGCAAGAGCCTTTAGGAAACCAAGAGATCTGACAACTCATATGGAAGGAAAGACTGTATGCTGGCTCCAAACAGGCCTCCATCTACCTGATCAGCATGCTTAGCTGAGCTCTGCACTCACTGTCATTAAAAGGGTCAGTGAGGACTGGAGCGATGGAACGGACGTGCAGATACACATTCTGAGAGTCCTTGGTCAGAGCCACAAACATAAACAACTCACAGCTCTTAGATGCTTCCATAAGCCAGGCACTGTTCTAAGGGTTACTCTATAGCAACGGACAAAATCCTCACTATAACCCCCAAGAGTTCAGTCCTGCTTTTATCTCCTCCTTTAGACATAGGGAAACTGAGGCATGGAGCAATTCAATAATTTGTCCAAGGTCATCAAGCTACCAAGTGGCAGAGTGAACATGAACCCAGACAGACTGGCTCACAGTTCAGGCTCCAAACTGAACTTTGCTATGCAAAGTGTTGCAAAGAAATCAGTGCTGACCTAGATGATTAGCTAGTTGGTGCCTCCTGCAGCCTCCCACCCAGGGGTTGTCTCCAGTCAGTAAGAGCCAGCCATGACCTCTGGTATTTTCCTTCTCTGCAGATGCCCCCTGCTCCAACATGCTGGGGATGCTCTCAGGCCTTATCCCTGACTCCCACATCTCTGCCTCCTCCACCCAAGAGTACCTCTGGAGCCCTAGCACTGCACGCCTGATCAGCAGCCGTTCGGGCTGGTTCCCTCGGATCCCCCAGGCCCAGCCAGGTGAAGAATGGCTGCAGGTGGACCTGGGAGCACCTAAGACGGTGAAAGGGGTCATCATCCAGGGGGCCCGTGGAGGAGATAGCAGCACAGCGGTGGAAGCCAGGGCATTCGTGCGCAAGTTCAAAGTCTCCTACAGCCTGAATGGCAAAGACTGGGAATATATCCCAGACCCCAGGACCCAGCAACCAAAGGTAGGCCATACCTAGTAGGTGCTAATGTTACCTTCAACAGGCAGGCTAAGCAGGTTGCAGGGAGTTTGGGCATGCTGATTTCCTGTCTTGATATGCTGTCATCAAATTCATCTAACACAGTGAAAAACTATCAATTGAGAGGCTGCTTGGTGCCAGATACTGCTTAATTCCTTATTGAGACCCTCAGCCCCCACCCCCCGTGTCTCTGTAAGGTCAACCTTTTTGTCACTCCCATTTTAGAGATGATAAAACTGAGACTTGATATCATATCCAGGGTCACAGGTTTACCAGGAGACAAGCTATGATTCAGAAACCACAAATCTCACCCCAAAACCCAGACTCCTAACCACTACTCGACACTGCCTGTTTATAAAGTCCAAGATCCTTTCTTTGAAGTTATCCAGACATCCCAAGGGGATGTGGTTGCTGGACGCCAAACTGTAGAAACTAGAGGTTTACTTCCAAAGATAACCTTTTTCGAATATTACTATGCCACTTTGTGTTTTCCTAGTCTTGACTTCTTAGATCTTTCCTGCCTCTCATATTGAGAATGGGAAGAAGTGAGAGAAACCCTTGTGCCCAGCCCTTGCCATCAGAAAAGTGAAGGCCAGCCTTCAATCAGGGCATGAGAAGCCCCAAGGAGGGGAGAGGATATCAGACCTCCGTCCTTCTTCAGATTCATTGTAATGACTCTGTCCAGCCACTCTAATCCTCACTTTGAAATTGCCTCTTGTCTTCAGAAGACAAATCTCCTAAAAAGGAAAGGGGTATTGCATGTCTCTGGTCAGCCACCTTAGCTAAGCAAAAGTTTCCATTCTGAACGCAGAAGCCAGAGCTGAGTCAGAAGCTTTGTAGTACAGATGTAAACTCTCAATTCACAGTTCCAGAGGCTTGGGAAGGCTCAGGGCTTGGTAACTGGAACCTTCGGTGAATGGAGCAGAAATTGGCCCACAAGCTTCCCCAGGAGAGCTGATTCCTTAGAAAAGGAAGTGATCTTGGCTAGGATCAGAGCCTGTCCTGCTAAGACAGTGCCCCTCATTTGGAACTGGGGACCCAGGCATCTTATAGATTGGCTGGCCCTGCTGTATTCCTGGAGCATAATCCAATGGCCACCAACTTCAACCGGGGCAGCCCACAAGGGACTCTACAGAGGTTTCTTCTGATAGAATTGCTTCCACTGAACAAAGGTTTGAGATAGTCTCAAACATCCATGTGTGACCAGAGGAATCAGTCCTTAGCCTGGGGAAGAGAGTGGTCAGTTTCCCTTTAGGCTTTCAATGAAGTAGGAACTACCAACCAATGGAACTGATTAAGTGTAGATTTTCAGACATTAGAGAAAGAAGCATTTCTTTCTCAATAAACCAAAGAATGGTCAAGATAGCCTACAACTGCCTTTTCCTCTTTTAGGAAAGTCAGCTTCAAACACATTTGGAGCCTAATTCTTTCCTGGGTGCTTAGTGTCCATCCCAGGATAAAAGACATTACCTAACAATTGCCACTTTTGCTTGCTCCATATTTCTGGGCCACTGTGACCTTCCAAATACGTAAGAACCTTGGTGTGAGTGTGGAACTCCTGTGGGTAGGAATGTCCCGTGAATTCAACCATGAAGCTACTCTCTGGGTGGGACATGGTATAAAGGCAGGTGGAGATGGATCACACACAAAAAGGGCTGAGTGACCTGTCTTTCTGCAGCTGTTTGAAGGGAACGTGCATTACGACAGCCCTGACATCCGAAGATTCGACCCTGTCCCTGCCCAGTATGTGCGTGTATACCCAGAGAGGTGGTCGCCAGCAGGCATCGGCATGCGGCTGGAGGTGCTGGGCTGCGACTGGACAGGTACCGCTGCTTTCCTCTCCAGGTCTCCCTCATGTGGTCCTGTGACCCCGTGTCCTAGAAGGCCCAGGATTGGGGCAAGGACACCCACCCTGGTGAAGCCCTGTCAGTTGGAAACTGCAGACGCTACCAGCTCTGTGTTCTCAGATACCTTTAGACGTGGACAGTTTCTCCGGGGATATGCTTTGTTTTTTTTTAAAGGATCACTTCAGTTCTCCAACCCAGGTCCTCTCAAAAACAAATCCTAACCACACACCACCGACCCAAATTCAATTAGACCCTGACTCTTCAGGACAGAGGGCTGTGGTTGTTGGTTTAGGGAAGAAAAACCCCTCATGATAATAAGGTAATCAGTTTATGTCTGAATCTGGCCTCCAGATGTCAGTAGCTAAGAAACTGCCTTTTCGTTGCGAAGCCACATCTGTAAAAGGCATTTCTTTGCTCAGGAGGAGCCTGGTGCAGGACAGCTCATGGGAACAGGACTTCTTCCTAGTGTGCCCACCCAGCAGGTGTCACAAGCCTGGAGCAGAGCCTCTGATTCTCCCTGTGCAGGTGTGGCCAGCCGTGCTCCCCAACCCTTCCCTTCTGAGTCAGGCCTCACCCCCACCCACCTCCCACAGCAGGGGGGGGGGCCTAGACCTCTCCCCGAACTCACTCGCCCAATCCTCTGAAGCCACCCGGGTCTCAGGGCCCAGCCCAGTGTGGCAGAAGCTGCCTGCAGGCTGAGCTGGCCTGCCCCTCCCCGCCAGGGCCCCAGGAATCCCCATTTTCCTGTCACCAGCTCACCCAGCAGGATGGCATGAAGGATTAGAAAGGGCATGCCTGAGAAGTGCTTTTGGCTCCCAAGGAGAAAATCATTGCCTGTGAGCCAGCTATGAGGGCAAAGTAGGCCCTGTTAAGATACACAACCCAGGAGCCAGGCCCAAGGTAGCACCTCTCACCTTGGAATCGGAGACTGAAGGGCATCCTGGTAGGAAAACACTTGCTTCCCATTATGCAGGGTGAGGCCCAGTTTCCAGCAGCATGCTGAAGGTGCAACACAGGGCCTCCAGGTACTGAACCCCACCTCATACAAACTGGCTTCATTTGTAACCACCTTAGAGCCAGGAGTCAGCAATGTAGAGCAGCCGGAGAGTCTAGGCCAGTGGCCTCCAAATATATTTGATTATGACCCACTATTTAAAATAAATCTTTTTAGCAACTCTTTCACTTACAAACACACCCATGTCCGCACATGGGGTGTGATGCCTGGTGAAGTGCTTGTATTCCAGACACAGGTGGCTAAAGCCAAGTCCTTCCTTACCATTGCTGGTTGTATAACTTCAGACAAGTGCCTCAGTGTCTCAGCAGGAAAATGGATATGGTAATAGTCAATCTGCACCCCTCGGATTGTTATGAGGGTTACATAAAATATCATCAATGTGAAGTACTTAGATTGTAGCCTCGCAAACCTGTTCTAGGTAAATGTGACAGGAACAAAAGGCTCCCAAAGCAGTGCTCCTCCTTACCTGCCAGTGCACTGTGAAATAACAGAGTTCTCATTTGTATCCTTTGGACCTGACATGAGTCAGGACATTTATTTTTTCAATACCAAGGAGCGAACTCAGGACCTTGCACTTGCGAGGCAGGCTCGGCACCACTGAGCTAAATCCCTGATCCTTAGTTCTTATTTTTAAGTCTCATCATGACCCATTAAATTGACTCCACAACCTACAATCAACTCGGTATGATCAGAGTGACATACAGTTTGAAAAAAAATCATACAGCCAGGACAAATCTTCTTGGACAGA
This sequence comes from Heterocephalus glaber, assembly GCF_000247695.1. The sequence goes on along the minus strand of NW_004624765.1, from coordinate 10,422,433 downwards.
TGAGGAAACTGAGCCTAGAGAGAGGAAGCCACCCTCCAGAGGTTCCTCGGCGAGGTGGGGGCCAACTCATAATTCCCTCCAATCCTTTGTCCAGTCCTTTATCTTCCCAGGCTGGCCCAGTTTCAGGACTAGCTGGACAGTTACTAATGACCTCGGTCCCTGATTGTGCTCTCCACCCCAACCTGCCCCAAATGGCACTGGTGACGGTGAGCAACAGGTTTCCCATTTCAAAGCCTGCCTGGCCCTGGGAAGATCAGAATTGAGGCAAGTTACCCCTCTGCCCAGCCTCCTTCCCTTTGAAGTCTGACATCTGGTTTCAATTCAAGGGAAAGCTGCTGTTTGATGGGCAGTTACTCTAGAGCACCCAGTACAAATACATGGGCACCGGGGCTGTCTGCTCTTTCTTCCCTTTCGTTTACACGCCTGGCCCTCTTTTCACCTCACTGGCCTCCAGTGCCCCTGGATTTAACTTTATCTGCACTGACCAGCTGACCCACCTTGCTACCTAACATTTCTGGAAACTGTTCCCCTTAAGTCATGTGGATTTTTTTTCTTTTCCAATTTTCATCTATTTCTCTAACTCATGTTTTATTCCCTTCTTCATTCCTTCCCCAGAAAAGGTAATGAAAAAAATAATGTGATGAGTTGAGCTGTCCAACTAAATAGTTTGACAGGGCTATTTCTTCACCTGTTGGTTTGTTTGTGTTTCAAATGATTGCTTCTTCCCTTGCCACTCATAGTTTGCTTTACAATTGAGTTTAAGATTCTATGACGCAGTGACAAATTTGCACTTACAAATTAGGACGCTTTGAGGTTATTTGCTATTTACTTTGAGCAAGAGGCAGACATGGCAAAGGGAAGTATGCAAGGTTATGCGCATAGTATTTAATAGCAAAAAGGAGGGAAGCCAACCGTGAAAAACTATTCAGCATATTTAGCAATTTCCTTCAGCTCCTAGCTCTATTAAATGGTATCCTGAAGGGTGCCTGACAAAGGAGTCTTAACTGTGTACAGTAGTGCAAAGAGCATGCATAGAAATGGGAGGAACAATGCACGACATCCTTGGGCTATCTTGTTGGATAGTTCTGGAAGGAAGACACCACCCCACAACATGTAGGCCTGAGTGCCAGTTTTCATAATCCTTTGCACCCCACCCGGGACCTGACTCATGGATCCATTCATTTCCCAAATGGTTGCTGAATGAATGTCTGCCTTGAGCAAATAAACAAGCCAATGAATGGATGAATGAATCATCTAGAGCCCAGGTCAAGACCAACTGTCTGCAGCCAGGTTTGGCCTCGCCAGGTTTTATTGCATACTTATTATAACATTTTGAACAAGTTTCCAGCATTTATGAGCCTGTAGATATGACATGGGAATTTCTGACTTCTTGTGGAGGGAAAAAACTTCTTGGAAGACCTGGCTATTCTATTGTTCCTCCTGTTCCTTTTTTTTTTTTTGTACCAGGGATTGAACTCAGGACCCTGCACTTGCAAGGAAGGCTCAGTGCCACTGAGCTAAATCCCCTGCTGTTCCTCCCATTTCTATACATGCTCCTTTGCACTGTTGTCTGTGGTTAAGCCACCTCCTCCACACAGAAGCCTCAATCTGCTGGAACCAATAATGGTAGCCTCCTCTTAACCAGGCATGCAAGATCCTGGCTGCCCCAACTCCCACTACACCTTACTCTCTTCCCAGCCCAGTCTACTTCCCAGACTGACAGCTATTTGGATCCAGGAACCATTTGAATTTGCCACCCCCTGACGTAAAGGAACAGCTCCAAACAGCTCTCCCCAAGCCGACTTGGGGTCCTTTTAAACCCATATTCCTATCCATCCAGCTTTGTGCAAACCCTAACACATGCTTCCCCAGATGCTGGATTTTGCTTACGGCTTTAGCGATACTGCTTCTGACTGTCTTATTACAGGTGGACCTGTAGGTCAGAACATTTTCTAGGGTTAGCTTTAGTCCTAAATAGTCCTGTCTGACTGAGAGAAGCCTGAGGGCTTGCAAAGGCTGCTGTGCTGACCTCAGAGCCTCTGCTGTGGGGTCGAGAGCACATGTCTCTTTCACAGCTGCTTCTGCAGCTCTAGATTGTTCTCGTTCAACTTGGGTGATACACCTGGCTTTGTCCACACCAAAGGTGACCTCGGAGTTTTGTGCACATGTGCATCTTTGTTTTCGTTCTCAGACACTCACGCTTAGAGAGAAAACTTCATTTTGGGCATCTGCCCCATCCAGGGTTGCAGTACAGGCTGCTAAACTGTTCTTCACTTCCTTTGCCTTGATACAGACTCAAAGCCCACAGTAGAGACATTGGGACCTACTGTAAAGAGCGAAGAGACCACCACCCCATACCCGATCGAGGAGGAGGCCACAGAGTGTGGAGAGAACTGCAGCTTTGAGGATGGTGAGGAAGGGGGTGGGGATCACATTCACCTAGGAGGGAATGAGTATGGGCCAGACACAATGGGGCTGGCTTATGACTGGGAGGGGACTTGGGGTCAGAGGTCCACGGGCCTCGGGGAAAGGATCTAAGAGGTGCAGATACTCAGAGGCTTGGGGTACTGGTTCTTTACTGTCCATATAGATATGTATTTAGATATTGTGATAACCAGAACTGCCATACAGGCATGACCAGCTGGTACCAGGTGACTTAAGGTGCCTCCAAAGAGAACCTCCTGTGAGAAGTCTCACAGCTCAGGCCTCACTGTCTTGCTTCTCCTGTTAAAGGAAAGCTGTTTCCAGTCTTGGAATTCACAGTGGTGACATTTTAGCCTGTTAGGCCGAGTCTCCACAGTACCATCTAATGGGGACCTGACAATCACCTGGGTGATTGGGCTCATGGAGCGCGATGTCCAGGTTAATGTCCAACTGTATGACTTATTCCCTGTGTCTTTCAGCACCACTGATTTAAGACCATATTGTAGTGATGCTTCTCCAGGAGTAGTCCACCCTCTCAGCCCGAATGCGGGTTAGAGACAAGGTGGCCTGTGGAAAGGCATCCTCAATCCCCCTCCCAAACTCAGGAGATCCTGCTTTTGGATCATCTCTTCACATGGGGAACCTGTTGTCCCTTTATTTTATCTTCTAAGTATGTCCAAGTTAGATAAAAATAATAATTGACAGGGCCCAAAAGTAAGTCACATCTTAAATCATACCCTTAAGATCACCAAGTATTAGGACATTCCTAACAAACCACATTTTGGAACACCTGGCATTTTTGTCTGGAATTTAAGTTTGACAGCCTCGATTTACACTAAGTTACTGGCTGTTATTAAATATTTATTAAGTAAAATGAGGAAAGGTTGATGAAGAGACTGGAGATGGGGCATAAAGAAGTAGATGAGTGGTTCAGTCTGTGAAACCTGCACACATGGCCATTGGATGGTATGAAGAAGTCTGTAGATCTAGTGGTGGCTCTGAAACATGGCGACTACAAATGGGAGAAGAGCCAAAATTAAATGCTGAAGTCGTATGACTGAAAAATGCTAATTTAATGCGTATGCTTTTGGGGAATGTGCTTTTGTGTATTGTGGGTGAAAAACACTGTTGGTTGGGGTTAGTTGAATACAGAATTGTGACATTTTAATGAGCTTGTTTTTGTTTTATGAAGCGAAGAAGGAAACTTGAAGAATCTTCCAAGACATGTTTAAGACAGTTTGAGAGAGCTTTCCAAAATTGGAAAGCATAGGGAGTTAACATATGATATTAGATTTGAAGAGTTAATTTGTTGGAGGACTGGGGGTGGGGATTCTAGCTAAATGACAATCCAAAGGAAAATTTCAGGGTTCTGCTGAAAAATTTCCGAAGTTTATTTTTAATATAATTTTACCGTTTATAGTGGTTTGTTTGATTTGAGGTTTCTTTGATGATTCCACCCTTCTCTCTTTCCTCTGCAAAAGATCTTTTTGTGGAATTTGGTTCCTGAGATACGGTATGCATGTAAACATTAGGGAAGAATTATGGTATATTGAATTACTTTATATTTTTGAACAGAAAAATAGACATTCAGAAATTGTAGGGAGAAGGGAATGTGAGAGCTAAGGGCTGACTTTTCCAAGCCACAGGTTGATGCTTCTGTAATAGATTCCATGTGTTTCTTCTCAACTTAAGCTGAATTTGGCCAAGGGTGGGCAAATGTTAAATATGCTGTCCTGGGTGAGGCACAGCCAGGTCTGCTGGCAATCTGCCTCCTGCCCGAAGTCCCATTACCCTGTTTCCTAGACACAAGCCGCCATGTCCCCATGGTAAGCAATTTGTCCGTAACAGTCTGTTTTCCCCTTTAGACTTCCTAGCCTGCATTCTGAAACTTCCTCTCAGAAATTCTCCTCTGGGAACCCTGGGAAGGGAAATGACAAAGCCAAAGACCCTACTTCCTCCCCGATGCCAGCATTAGCCAGGATTTTTCTGCTGTCTATGCAGCCACTGCCGGCAAGCATCCAAATTTGGGTTCCCATTTCCTCTTTCTGCACCTCCACTTAATCATGTGTTCAGCACTAGCTCATACTGGACCTTTGGGGGTGGGCAGAACCCAAAAGAGACCCTCTTGGTTCCATCTTGGAACCAAGCCAGGTGAACCTCCAAAGCAGATAGGACCAGCCATTATGTGATCACTTCTTAGATTCCCATGGGGAACGTTCTCAGTCTCCCCTGGGACCCCTTCTTGGAGGGACTCAGCACCGTGTAAAATTATTTCTCAGTCTAGTGAGCCCTATACTGGGTGGCCTGCCAGTTTGGACCCTTTGTCTTGCTCCTGACATGTTGAATTGGCCACCTGGTGGGGGAGATGCTTTACTGTCCTGATCCTCTGAAATGAGAGACGATCATAAAGAGATGAGGGTAGCAAACAAGCCTCCCTTGTTTCTGAGGTCACTTTCTTTTCACCAGCCAGAACCTCCCAGGCACCTCAGCCCCTCTGGATGCTAATGGGCTGCTCCATCACTTCTGAGAGCCAGGTTGGCAGGAGATGAGATGATACATTTTTGGGAGCCAGCCTTCCATTGGGGAGACATTCTTCTTTGGCATTTAGGGAACAGCAATTTTCACATTTGTCTGCTCTCTGGGGCAGACAGAAGAGGCTGATTAGAGCCTGAAGCCATTTGGTGGCCTCATTTATAATTGCTTACTATGGGAACCATTGGCAGACTTGGCTTTCACGCCTGGGAAGGATGAGACCAAAGCCTGACCCGCAAGCCAGTGATCGCCAAGAGGAGTTAAATGAATAAGCCAAAGGGAGCCACTTCTTTCTCTGCTCTCCACTCAGGCCTTGCCAGCCATTTAAATAGCACCACTGCGGCTGCTCTCTGGACCAATTTTATTTGCCTTCCTTTGAGTTATTTTTCTCCCCTTTTTAGACAAAGATTTGCAGCTTCCTTCAGGATTCAATTGCAACTTTGATTTCCCTGAGGAGCCCTGTGGGTGGATGTACGACCATGCCAAGTGGCTCAGAAGCACCTGGGCCAGCAGCTCCAGCCCCAGCGACCAGACATTTCCAGGTGAGCCAGCTCCAGGTCAGGAAATGACAGATATAAGCTAGCCCACTGCACATACAACCCTGGATTCCTTTGCAAGCTTCATAACTTCCCTGCCCTGCAATTCTCTGTTCTGTGTCCACAAACCACCACAATCTTTGCCTAAGACGTCACCACACAGACTAGCCATTTGGTGATCCCCATCACTTTCATGATTACAGCACAGCCTGAAAGCTGGGAGAGAGAGGGGGAGGCCAAGAGAAAAGAAAGAAGGAGCAATTGGGAGGACCTTGGACATGGATGGAATCGCTGGTGTCCCCTTGTTCCCATTGCACCTCTGTCACAGTCACCTGTCAACTTCAAGCTAAATATTGTTCCTAAAGTGGCTCACTGGAAAACCACAGGCCTTGAATCTGCCTGAAGCTTCTGAGGGTATCACCAGTCCTAGAGCCAGCCACATCCAGGGACTGAAATGTTGCCGTGCCCGAGGCAGCAATGGCCATGGCTGTGTCTAGCAGCGCTGCGTTTGGCCTCTGGAGGATGAGTGCAGCCAGTCCTTGAGTTATTGTTAAGCCTACCTTTGGGTTTCAGAGAGCCATATCTCTGGAGCTCGTCCTGGCACTGGTTTGCCCTCAGCCCTCCTAACCAGGAAGAAGCAAGTTATTTACTATCTAGATTGTTGCATGCTGTACAACTGGTGTTCTGTAAATGTTTGACAACAGGTTTCCCAAGGATTGGAAGAAAACCAGGATCTTGGTAACATTTGCCACTTTCAGTAGTGTAAATACTCTTACCACAGCTCATTTTAAACCACCAACACAGCACTGGAGGCAGAGTTGTGCGCTACAGTAATCGGGCATGAGGGAGTGTTTTCCCATTGTACAGATACAGTAAATATACATAACCTGGAAAGCAGAGATGCAAGTGAAAATGCATTAAAATACTTGGGGAAAGTGTGGAGTTTGGGGTATGTATTACCTTTTGTTTTTAATGTAATTTATTGTAACTATAATTTAGTTTTAATAATGATTACATTTAACTGGCATGAAAAATGTAGCAAGTGGCCCTCCCAAGCTGGTACATGTCGGCCCGGTTTGCCACCATTATCTTTCAATTTTCTACAACCCCAGCCTGGACCTTGGGTCCCCCAAGCATTTGAAAGGAAAGGGAAATTTAGTAGACCAAATATTGGCGGTATATGTAGGTGAAGGCTAGAAAAGAGCAGGGAGAAGGGGCTGCCCTTCTATGCTTCCTCCAAGGGCCAGCGGTGTCCCTGTCTCCAGGGCCAGGCGCTAGGAGAGCACTTGAGGCCATGCCCCCGACACAGTCCTCGCTCGTTTCCGGAGGGTCACAGCAGTCTGCCCTGAAGAAAAACATTTTCATATTTCAAGTGTTTATCTCTTCCACATTTGAGTGCTCGGAGAGTTTAGTATGGGAGTTGCCCGAGGCCTGGGGCATGGGAGAGAGCGCTCACTTACCTAGTCCCAGCCCTAATCACCCTCCCCCTCTGACTCGCTGCAATAATGTTTAATTAATATAATGAGCCTCTTGCATGTTGGCAAAAAATACTTATTTTTATAACTCAGCCTGGATTTTTCATTTCATTTCCTCTCCTTTGAGACTGCATCCAATTAATTGGTGGGTTTTCCCAGCCCCCATTTTTTATCCAAATGCAAGGAAGGTTGGGGTGTGTGTGTGTGTGTGTGTGTGTGTGTGTGTTGTATGTAGCATCTGAGTGAGTGCATGGTGGTCTCTGGGAGGGGTGTGTGCAAGGTGCGGGTCAGCAGAGACACCTTGAAGAGAAGGCTGTGTAAATGGCTCTCTATGGTGTGGGGAGATTCCCTGTCTCTGACTCAGGGCCTATCTTCAGGTTCTTTCTAATAATTCTGGTCTCCTCCCTTGAACTCTTCTAAGCAAGTTGTCTCTAAAGTGTCGGAGGTCAGCCCAGCAAGCGGCATTTCTGGAGGACCTCCTATCACCTCCCGTGACCCCGGCCTGCGCGGCTCTTTCGCTTCACCTCTGCCGCCCCGCCCACACCCGAAGGCCCCTCCACGGACTTCTGCTACTGGGTGGGAATTCCAGTGTCTGTCCTCATTCTTGTTGATGTATTACAGCCTGAGGCCTGGGAGGGCCTTTCCCAGGAGCTCACCATGCAGGCAGAATTCCAACCTTTGGCTGAATGGATGAGGACAGAGAGAAAATTGGGGCCGTACGAAACTGCTAGAAGGAAAACAATTATTTTCCTCTTCCAGAGGAATCCTGAAAATTTGGGAAAGTAGCACTTGGAACCTGCTTCCAGGAAACAAAACCATAATATGCTACTCAGGGCCCTTCCCTCTGTCCTCTGATTTTAAAACCTGTTCTCTGTATTTTCCATTTTCCTTCTGCTTACAAAAAAAAAAAAACCCCAAAACCGGAAGCAAAAGACACAACACCCTTTCTGTTCAGGGTGGTCCTTTCTTTAAAAGAAAAAAATGAGGCCCTGAGGGGCAGTTGGGAGAAAGGAAGCAGCTGTGCAGATGCTAATGGGTTCGGAGTGGCTGGAGAGGCTGAGGCCAACCTGAAAGCCACTGTGTCACCCACCCTGTCACTCCGCAAAGAGTGACCATTCTGCTGAAGAAGGGAAAACCATGTGCTGTATCCCCTCATTAGACAGGAAAACAGACATCGTTAAATTTCAGGAGGAAGGGGTCTTCGTCAGGGATCAAGGCACTGAGGATGGAGGAGAGGGAGGAAAGAGAAGAGCCACGGTGAAACGTCATGCGCAGGCCCTCAGAGTAGAAGTGTTGGGAAACTACTTACATTCCGTAGATAGTTTCTGCTTTAGCCATTTCTCTCTTTACCCCTCGCCCCCCTTCTCCTTTTAAGCCAGTAATTAGTTCTGTTTTTTTGGCTAGTGGTAATGGTTGCTCCAGGCTGACAAGACACCCACTGCTTTCATTCCACTGGTTTTGTTTTTCAAGATAGTCTTTCAAGCCACTCAAAATTTCTTTTTTTAGCTCTTCACTTGTGATTGAGCTGCCTGGAGTGGGTTCATCCCAACCCCTGGGGACTCTGCTTCAAATTCAGTGACCCCTGGTGGTGGCGGAGGAGCCTTCCCCTCTTCTCTGAGAAGCCACTTGGCCTTTTCTCTGTAACTACAATGAAAGTGTTGCCCTTAGAGTTTGTGAATTTTCTACAAACATTCTCAGGTGCTTTGATCAGAAACAGAGTTTGGGGCATGATCACACTCAGATCTTTAAAGAAGGAGATTAAAACCTTGAGATGGTAGAGTGGGTCCAGGCATCTACAGCTGCAGTACTGAATAAAGGACCCACAAGCCACATGTGGCTATTTAAATTTAAGTTAATTAAAATTAATACAGCTAAGGCTTCAGCTCTCCTATTGTACTGGCTGCATTCCATGGGCACAATACTTACACCTCATTGGCTGATGCACATATAGAACGCAGAGTAAGGTATTACCCACACTGCTCTAGGGCCTTTAGACATTAACATGACAGCAACCACAGGGCTCTTGCTGATGCTTTTGTTCCCTAGTTTTGTGTAAACCAAGAAGCAAGTAAGTGGGGGTCTCTTCCCTGTGATCCCTTGCTGAAAGTCTTCAGTTCTTGGTAGTGTGTGTGTGAGAGAGACAGAGAGAGAGAGAGAGAAATTCTCACTGAGCAATCATAAAGAAAGCAAGCAACATGGCATCATATGGTGCAGGAACTATTTTTTGTCAATCAAAAAGAGCATCCTAATGCTGGAGGTGTAGCTCAGCAGTACAGTGCTTGCCTAGCATATATGAGACCTGAGACCTTGAGTTTTACCCCAAATTCTGAAAAAAGAACGTCCTAAGTAAATACTAAGTAATGACAAAAACAATAGCTATTATTATTGTCATTATCATTACTGTCAAAAATGAGACAAGACCAGAAATGAAAAGTACCAAATCAGGTCAGCTTTATAATCCTCAAGTGTGTGGCACACCTCAATGTGAACGCTTTTTCTGACAGTTGACCTTGGGAAGTACAATTACAGTGCTGCTTCATTTCAGTAACAACAAATCATGACAGTGATGTACAGAAAGGAGGCAGAGCCTTCTTGGACTTTTACAGCATTACAAAATGACAGAGCTCTCCCGAGGTTATAATAGAATGGAGAGAGTGGACCTTTACTCTGGGTTCAAAATCAAGCTCTAGTGGGAATAAATCAAGGTTCTTAATATTACGTTTTTACAAATGGCAGCCATTCCTTCCAATGTAAGTGGTACACGTGTTAACTCCTCCTTGGGGCTGTTATGGTGGAGCCTGGGCCGTTGAATAAATCATTAAAGTGGAAAAGCAGAGCCGTGATTCACAATTGATGTGCATAGGAGAAGATGAAGTGAAGTGTGGGTGGGTAAGGTGGGTGGCTGGTTGCGGAGAAATCAAAGAATTGATGAATGAATTGACGTATATGGGCTTGGTTTTTGACAATGAGCTAGCAGTGACTCAGAATTAGAAAGCAATTCTGTGAGCTCAAAAGACCAGGTGAGACCGACGGCAGTGAGCAGGATAGACATGGGATTGGCAGTAGATTGAATTGCCTTCAGAAAGAAATTGCTGTGGTTTGGCCATAGCACAGCCACTGTGGATGTATGCATAGAAACTGCTCGGACTTTGGTTCTCGATAGATAAAGATCAGAAAGAGTTTGGGTTTAAAAAAATAAAAGCCAGTTTTCAAGGACTAATTTCAACTAGAACATGAAACAATAGAGGGGCTTCTTTAAGAAAGGTAGGAAAACATCTCTGGCTTTGTAATAAAGGGCAGCGGGGAGAGAAAGAAAGAGACGGAGAGGGAGGGAGAAAGAGACAGACAAGCAGGCAGACAGACAGAGACCACAATAGAGAGGAAAAGCTGTCACCCCTTTTTTTCAGAAAGCCATGAGTGGCTGAGTTCCTCAGCAGTGCATCGGTTGACCATGAAGGAGCAGAACGATAACAAGACTGTCAGTTGCAGAACTTTCCATGAAAGCTGACATACAAAAACAAACAGAAAAACAGCTCTAGGTAGACTTCTTCAAAGACCAGGCCTGAAACCTTACATGTCCACAGAATGTTGTGTTGTAAACTTTGAAAACATCCTGCTGAGTTCATCCCAAGTTGAGATTTCCCTTAAGTGATTGTTAATTTGAGGACCTCAGCGGAGATAGACTGACCTTGGAAGGCCAGCTGAGGGGCTGACTCATATTTTAAGTATGACCTATACTGAGCGGCTACATCTCCTGCAGCACTAAATATTCTTTCAGATGGTTGTTCTAGTAGGAGGGCAAGATGCTAGCCAGAAGATGTGTGCATTGGACAGATGGTGTCTTTGGCTTTGTCATAGCCAGGAGGATCAAGCTGGTGATTTATTCCAGGTTTCGGAAGGTGTAGACACAACTGAATCCACTGCTGTTGGGCCAGCCACAGTCACATGTTCATGTGAGCCTGAAGCAACCGAAGCCAGATGGGGCCATAAATTGCCAGGTGAAATACCAAGAGGCTCTTCCTAGAGAGAGCAGCACGTTGAAACGCCTGAGTGACCCTGTCCCTTGCACTTCCTCTCCACCCTTTGGAACTCCTGTTGTTCTTTCCCATGTGATTGTTTTCCCTGTATCATTGGCAACAACAGATGTTTCAAGTCAAGGACCCAGCAAATGCCTGCCAAATATGTCAGGTCCAGGAGGAGAGGGATTGTGTCTCTGGGACATTTTTTCTTCATTCTCTTTCAGCAACTGAACATACTTCCTTTCCATTGTCTTTCTGTGGGAAGTTATCTATGGCCGGCATCACAGCCACACAAGAACAAGAAGGTCAGGTGTCATTTTCAGACAGCCTCTTGGCAATCCAAGGGACTTTTCCTCAAGGTCCAAGTAAATCCGTAGAGTAGCTCCTCCCCCAGCCATGCTGGTCTTTTTCTGCATTGTGGTAGGCTGTAAAGGAATATTTCAGAAGAACAATCTTCATTTGTAGCTCATGTCCCATTTCAGTATCTGTGTATGGACACAATGACTTAACAGAACCAAAGCATGTAGCTTGAGAGAGGGGTCAGTAGAGATCTCGCCTGTAACCAAAGCCCCAGAAAGGAGATATTTAAAGAAGCAGGGCTTGTGTTTCCTGGAGAAGCAAAGGCTAAAAGTTAATTCTTCATGAGGGAAAATGTTAGTTGCTAAGTGAGATGATAGGAATTGGCTGTGTTCCATCCGGGGTAGAAAGAGGAAATGTATCTAAGTGGCAGCAGGAAAACTTAAAACTGAATGTAAGAAGCTCCTAACGAGTGAGGGTTTTGACCTCAGCAGCACATTGCTGATGTGTCCTGGGGAAGCTCCTCCTCTGGAGGCCAGAGAAAGGGGAGGACGGATAGTATTCCCAGGCACAGCACAGCCTCTTCCTCAGAGGTCACCTTGCTCCAGAGCCATGTCACATTTCATTTTGTCTGCTGTAGAGGGGCACAAGAGGCACGTGGTGAATAACGTGTGATGGACAACTTGAAGCTAGCTGGTTTTGGGGATGCGGGCAGATCTGGCAGTCGGTCCTATTCAAGAGAAGATCTGTACTGTCCTCGGGCCAAACCATGCTTTTTTTTGAGTCTTGGACTGGTCTTCCTCGGTTGTCAGTGGTCTTTCTACCCTTTCACTTAGCATAGGAGATGACAGTGTATACAGTGATAGCTCTTAGCGTGTTCCTGTCATTGTGCAAAGCACTTTTGGCTCCTCCCACCTGCTCCTCCACACAACTATGCAAATACTTTTGTTATACCCATTTGATAGATAGAAAGACTAGGGCTTTGAAAGAGACCTTTGGGCCAGGATTTCAGCCCAGAGAAGAAGCCACACCCTGGTGAGTTTACTCAGTCTCATCAGGGCTCAAACCCTACTTTCATCACTCTATGGCAGTGATGGCAAAGCTTTTAGAGCTTTTACTGATAACAGATAGCCCACCCCGTTCAGTATGCCACAGGTTCGCCGCCACTGCTGTACAGCAATGATCTTAGACTCATTACTTCTGCTCTCTGAGCTCAGTTCTTTTTTCATAAAAATGAAGATATTACTGGGCCAGGGATTTAGCTCAGTGGCACTGTGCCTGCCTCACAAGCGCAAGGTCCTAGAGTTCGATCCCCAGTACAAAAAAAAAAAAAAAATGAAGATAATACTGAGTGCTCACCTTCCTAGGGAAGATTACATAAGATGAAGCCTCCAGTGTGGTATTTGACATGTAGGAGGTGTTCAGTTTGTTCGTTCCCATCCCCCTGCCTTTTCTGTCCCTTTCCTTGGGTTTTTCCTGGTTTGAGTTATTCCTTCATGATGTCCCTGGTTCTAATCAGGCCTCTCTCCATGACAGGCAGGGAGGGACGTTTTGCAGCTCAGTGTCCCTCTGATGTGGACCGCTAATTCCTTAAATTTACATATCATCTTTCTTCCCTGGAGCTCATAGCACTTAACAGACAAGTGGGGCACAAATGATTTAACTAAGTGAAATCCAGAGGCCTGCTTGTCTGGAGATTCTGCAAACCGGTGGATTAGCTCAGATGTCAGTGCTGAATTATGATCCTTCAGCTGCTCGTGCTTAGCACGCCACCAGCATTAACTCCCTGGTCTAGCAGTGGCCTCTAAATCCTGCACAGTGATTATCATCCCGCTGTGAGGGGAAGAGAAGGCAGGAAAGGAGAGAGGAGGAGTTACAGAGGGTCCCTGGAAGAGGCTGGCCCTGAGACCTCTGGTCTGGTCCTGCCTCAAGTTCCAGGAACGGGCTGGGTCAATGGTACAGACCCCTGATACAATCCAGTCGGCCCCAACTTTACCACCCAGCATACATTTTGCTTACCCTCATCAACCCATTATGCTGTGATTCCTGCCTCATAAGAGTGCAAATTCACACAAATGACAGTATTTCTGCCAAGAGATTTTCAGGCAGCAAGAGGGTTTTATTTGTGAAACTGTGAAGGAAGAAGGCTGAATAATAAGTCTCTGCAGTTTGGTTTCCTTTAGAGCCAAGGTGGGAACAGTCACAGTGCTTGGAAATTACCAGGAGTGTAGGAACATCTTGGGGCTTCTTGTTGGTGTCTCAATTCACTGAGTGCCTCCATAGGTCACCCTGTTATTAATTCACCTCACCTTTGAAAGGGGCTTTGGGCTCAGGAGAATGGAAGGAATTATAAAGGGATTTTGTGAATCCAAGAGATTGCCAGAGGCTAGCTGATTATCCCTCCATCCCCGATTCCAGTATATAGCCTCATAACATTATTCATCTGTGTGTCATTCATTCATTCATTCATGCACGGGAAGAGAATTTCCTAGGGAAAGAAGGAAATAAAAAAGCAGCATTAAACCTTATATGCACAAGACCAGAACCCTACAGTTTAACTGAGGTGATAAGAAAATCTCCTACAGTCAAGTTATAGTGCCAAGTAATGTGGGTAGGTACCTGCTAAAACCCACAGAAAATGGCCTCACGTCCTTTTAAAGGTAGGTAAAGTCAGTGACACTGTCAGTAAATGCTAGAGTTGTTGAGAGAGGAGGAGACAGATTAACGCTGCTTGTGTCAGAATGGTTGGGAAAACAGTTGGCACAAGAGATGGGATAGGTGGAGAATTGGGGAGTGAGGAATTAAGGAAAGAGGAGAAAAGGCAGCAGCAAGCCCAGTGGAGACATTGTTTGCCTCCAACAAAATGTGATGCGATGCAAGGTCTTGGCTACAGCACCTACAGGCAGCTGCAGAAAGGTGGGAAAACCCTTAGTCTAGGTGGTACCATTTAACCAGCCTCTCTACCTTGGACTCTCATCTTTATGAGCCTCAGTTTCTTCATCATGAGCATGCTAGCGCATATCACATAGCAGATGAAATAAGTCATACCAGTGTGCTTTGTAACCTGTAAAGCATTATGCAAATATGAGTTGTAATTATTATCATTAAGAGTTGTAGCAAAAAGATCTGATAGGGGAAGTGTAGGTTTAGAAGATCACTGAGTGTCTAGCTGTGATATCGGGATCTCCTCCCTCACAGACCCCCATCATTAAAATTCTCTCCTAGAAACAGCTGCCTCTTAGTTATCTGTGCTGACTTGGCCTTGAAGAGCTCAGGTGTTGTAGGGTATGAAGACTGACACAGCTGTGGATGCAGAGAAATTGCAAACTTGAATCCCGCATAGCACACTCCACAGGGCTCCTTAGATTCCTGAAGCAATAATCCCAGAGGGTTTAACAACAGGAAGGGCCTCAGGGAAGCCAGGAAGGTGGGCAAGGTGGCTGGGAGTTGACAAGGAAGAAGTTCTTTCTGCGCTGTTGACGGAAGGTTTGCCTCATCTCTCACCTGGATGTCAGCGAGAGTGATGATCAGTGTGGTATTGACTCAGGGCTCTGGAGTCCTAGCCTGTCCTTGCCTCACAACCCCAGGGTGTTCACGGTCCTTGTTGAGGGAAAAAGCTCTGTGCACATCTGAAACTAACATACCATCACATTAAGGTGACACTGAGGTGTCCCGTGTGCCCACATTCTATGCTGGGTAACAGTAAAAGCCCCCTTGCAGAAGATTCAGCTTAAGTGCCCCTATGTTTCCAGCCAAAAGCAGGCAGTAAGATTCCCTCCTCAGATGCATCTTGCTTTCTGTACTAATGGCCAGAGTTCTCCTGCGCATGCTGGGGTCTAAGATGCCAACCTCTCTGCACGTCTCTGCAAGGCATAGGTCTGCCAGTGGTAATGTGACCTCAGTCTAAAGCATAAGAGTCGGATTATTTGAAACGAATCCACCAAAAGGGCCATTCTCCAAACATTTGGGTTGGTGAAGCCATGATTTCTCAGAATATGTACATTCTGTGCTAAACACACAGCCTTTGTTAATGCTGGTAACCTTATCTTTGTCATTGGACCTGTGTGTGCATCCAGCTGCTTGAGAAAGGCCAAGTTCAGGTCCCTTAGGGTATATGAGGAATGGAGCGAAATGTCAGGCCCTCTGAATTACCCTGCTCAGCCACCTCCTGTTCTGCTCGAAGTTGACACTGGCTTCTGAGTTGTGGTCGCTGGAGCCCAGGGGTCATCTAGCAGCATTGGCAGAGACAGAAGGTTTTAAATGTCTTCCCTTTGGACAGTGACCAGCCAAGATGAGGCCTGAAGCACAAACCACCTGGCCAGAGTCACCTTCCTGTCTAACAACCACCTCAGCCCATGTAAACTGGTCCCTTGTAATCAGTTCATCAGACTACATTGGCCCTTTGGGTAAGCCCATGGTGAATAAGATATGAGTCTGGCCTTCAAGAGCCTAGGAAGAGAAGGCAAGCCTGTACTGAACCAGCCAAGATGTAAGACTGAGACAGAAACAGAAAGAGGGAACCATGGGACTTAGAGAGACTTAGAAAGGGCTTCAGGAGGGGACAACATTGGAATCAGGGCTCCGAAGGATCCCTTAGAAAGAGACACAGGGCTTGGAGAACAAGAATGTGAGAAAATATAAAACGCTCAAGCTGCAGTCCCAACTTTCCCCTGCAGGAGCCACAGCTGCAAAATGTCTTTCCAGGCATTTACCAGGAATCCCTGTTTGGGTTTGTTTCCCCAGATGACAGGAATTTCTTGCGGATGCAGAGTGACAGCAGGCGAGAGGGCCAGTATGGACGGATCATTAGCCCACCTGTGCACCTGCCTCAGAGCCCTATGTGCCTGGAGTTCCAGTTCCAAGCCACAGGCGGCCGTGGGGTAGAGCTGCAGGTGGTGCGGGAAGGCAGCCAGGAGAGTAAGCTCCTGTGGGTCATCCGCGAGGACCAGGGAGGCCAGTGGAAGCACGGACGCATCATCCTGCCAAGCTACGACATGGAGTATCAGGTGGGGTGGGGTGGGGAATTGGGGGGAGATGCAGGGGAATCGCTGTGGTCCCCATTCCAATATTTCAGAGGGCTGCACCCATTCATCATTAGGGACATGGTTAAGCACTGCCATTTTCATTGTGCTTCCCCTGTCACCATGGCAACTAAATGACACTCTTATTTGTTATTCAGAATGTGCCTATCTCTACACCCAGACTTGGTTCTTTGTTCCTCCTATTTCCTTTTATATTGCTGAAATCTTCTCCAACGAACGTTTCTTCTCTCCATTTTATTTTAGATTGCTATCAGGTAGGCTGACAAAGGCACACAAAGCACGAGGAAATAAACACAAACAAACCCTCCACACACAAGGGAAGGGGCTGTGGAATCCCTCAGAGTCCAGGAGGAGATAGGAGCAGGAGCCCTGGGAGAGGCACAGATGTGGTTTGCACTCCTAGGCCAGGGGACCTGAGAGAGTCCTAAGGACTACAGGAATTGAGTTCTATTATCTCTGCCCCACAGAGCAGGAGACTGAGGCACAGATGGGTGCAGGCAGCTGTAGCTGCATCTCAGGGAGGAGTAGATACACTGTGGATGAGGTGACTGAGAAGCAGCCAAAGCATTAACCTGCTCCTCCCCAGATGAGGAGCAGCAACAGATGGCTGGAGAGGCAGCCAACTGCTCCTCCGCCTGCCAGAGGACACACACTCATTTGCAGAGAAAGCCCGAGGAGGGCGAGGATGAGGAATGGCCGGAGACTGCAGAGCACAGGGCTTGGAGTTGCAAGGCCCCTGAGACACCCCGCCACTGCCGGCCTGGGTTCCTACTTACTAACCAACCTCATGCATGTCTTATAAGTACTTGTTTGAATTTTTATCACATCCACCAGCTTCTCCCGGCAGAAATCCTCATGGGTTTTGTTACTGTCCTTGTTCCTGGCACATAGTAGGTGCTTGGTAAGCCACTGAGGAAAGGGCAAATCATTTTCCTCCCAGTTGAAATAATGGGGCCCTAGGCATGTTGTCCACAAGGCAGCTCAAACCTGTAGGCTGTTTCTCACATTACCCTCACCTGCTCACGTCCTCTGAGTTTTCAAATGCCTGGTCTGAGTATCTGAAAGATTTGTGGGAAAGGAACCTCAGAAACAGGGAAATTTTAACCTCCCTTAAAACACACCCTGATCGTGGTCCTTTTAATCAATACATTCCAGTTACTGGACAACAGTATCTGTCACCTTGCTACATTTTCTTGTACTCTAAAATATGCATTTGATTTGAACCAGCTCTCTTTAAATTAAGATCTCAAGAGCTGTACCCATGTGGTCAACAGATGTGTACCAGGTGCAATAATATGCACATGCATGAGAGTGCGCACACACGTTAAGCTGCAGTTAATAGAAAACTGGAAATCTTTTCATTTGGACCAAGAGGTTTAGTTGACCATGGCTCTTGTTCTTCTGGCTTCTAGATTGTGTTCCAGGGAGTGATAGGAAAAGGACATTCAGGAGAGATCGCCATTGATGATATCCGGATAAGCACTGATATCCCACTGGATAGCTGCATGGGTATGTGACTACCTGTCTCTTTGTGGCTCTTTCAAATAAGACACCAAGGGCTGAGATATACAAGAGGTAATGGTTTTCAAACAGTCATTCCCAGTGAGTGGGCCAGCACCAGTCTATGCAGGCGCTGAAGTGCCGGTGTGGTCATAGCTTGTACTGATGTCAGGGTGGAAGGGTTGGGAGATGAGATGAAGGCTTATATCTATGTTCCTGGTCAGAAGTAGACATGCACTGTGCATACTCAGGGTGCCAAGACCCCATCATCAAACTCCAGTTTTTAGCAAAGAAAATGCTAGAGAATGAGAGCAGCTGCCAGTCAGAATTATATGCTGGAAAGGTTTGATGGATTTAATAGAAGCCTTCAGTGGTGAGCAAAAATAGTAAATGTGTTATATAAGACTAATAACACAGTTACCCAAACAGTTCTTTTACGTGAATGAATTTCAGAGGACATCTTGACATATGAAGTAAGATAGTACATTTTGCTTTAAAGCTCATACCTCTAATATCCAAGACCCTGGAGTTATAGGATTATACATTGCATACTGGGTGATCAGCATAGGAAAGACACTATTACTAACCCCCTTGGTTAGAAATGCTGAGCAGCAGGCCCTCTTGAGAGGCACACATTTTGTCCAGGGCCACATAATGCATCAGGGCCATCTCAAGAGGACCCTGACCATCTACCCTCAGAGGGACAGACATTTTCGAGTAAGAGGGGACTCCTGAGAAAGACAAGGACCTGCTTTCGGTCAGCACAGGGTCTGTAACAAGTCCCCAAGGCCCACGGGTCCCACCTGTGTGTGTGCCTAAAGGTGTCAGAAGCAACATCGAATGGCCCAATCCCCTTGGCAATCCTCAGGCTCTGGGCATCTAAAAGTAATCCTGTCTCTGAGAAAGTAATCAGTGGTAAGTGACTGATTATAATGCTTCAGGGACCCATTACTCAATGAAGGACTTTTTGTTCCAAAGTAATTTTGAGAATCCTCTCCACCCACCTGAACCCCATGATGATGACATGTTGTCACAGTTGAGAACACGTGGAGGATATGGGGCACTTTCCATAATCATATTTCCAAATACATGATCTAATGGAAATTATCACAATCATTGTGTTCATCCAATTATTTCTTTCCTTAATCTAACTCAATTTTTCTTCTGTTTTCTCTCTCAGAACCCATGTCAGCTTTTGCAGGTGAGAATTATAAAGGTAAAAAAAATTTTGCATGCCTTTTCCTTCCCCCATGTGATGTGAATTTGGTGGTGGTGGTGGGTGCAGGGGAGGGAGTAAACTTCCAAATTTGACAAACTCCACAAGAAAGTAAATGCCTCACCTTCCCACCACTAGATGGCACCAACAACACCTGGAGATGTGGGGATTGAGATCCTGGCTGTCTCTTGTTTAATTAAAGTTTAGAAACCTATAATGGAGACAAATAGGTTACAGATAAACCTTTCAGCCTTGCATTGTCCAACAGGGAGCAATGAGGCTGAAAATTCAGGAGTAGTGAGAAAGGAGAGACTGGGAAGATTAAACCAAAAAAAAAAGAAGAAGAAGAAGAAGAAACCCCCAGTAAATTAAAAATGAAATGAGGTGGTAAGGATTTGTTTTAGCCTGAAGATGGGTTCTTTGCAGCTCCAGGGTACCAAGAAGGTGGTCTCAATTAACCTTCAGAGAGGTGCCAAGGCCAGGGGTTTTGTGAGAGAAGAATGCTAACAATAATCAAGAAGAAGAGTTGACAAAGTCAGAAGCTGGAGTCTGGCAAAGGGAATAAGGAGGCACATTCAGTGACAGTGAGAGCACTTTAGATACAGGCCTGAAAGGCAGAAAAGGATAGTTTCTCCCTTAAAGTAAATGGGAGCAGAGCATTATGTGTGCCTTATTGGCAAGGGGAGGACTTCAATTTTGAGTGATGGTTATGTTTGTGCTTTTCTAATGCAGTGGGTCCTGCATCCTGCCCTCTTTGTAATCCAGCTAGTTGACATCAAAGTTTCTGTCCAGGTTGCTAAAGCTAAACATTTAGGAGGTGCTCTAAACACTTCCCTGCAGTTGGCCAAAGTGTAAAACATACTCAGAGACTCCATCAGCTAATGACAGGGAGTTTTCAGTACCTATTTGGTGTGACCAATCTGAGGGCTAGGGTACCCTGTTGGCAGTGGCTGGGGTAAACCCTACAGGGGACAACCTTTCAAAAAGAGAAGCAGCCATTTCTGTACCACACATCTCAATGCATTATCTTTCCTCATTAATCCGCCCCACTCCTGGTTGTAAAGGGATGAATTCCTGCTTTGCCACCTATGTTCTCCCTGACTCCATATCATTGGACCTGATTTGCCACTCATCACAGCTCTAAAATAAGGGGGAGAGTAACAGCACAGAGGAGAATAACAGAGACATGCAGAATGAATTTTTCTTTCTTACTATTCCTGGCCTCCCTGAACTCCATGCCTCTCTCCATTACATTTTAAAATATGAAGATTATTCGTGTCCATATATTGGTGGTTTCTGGTTATAAGATTTCTGTCATTGCAAATCCAAAGTGTTAGAAGGAAAGCTGAAAAATTCAAACTGAACAACTTAGATTCCAGTTGAATTCAAGTTCTAACCCTCAGGACCCAAGGTAATGCTTATGTTGGGGAAGAGAAACCTGCTTACATTGTTGCCTCTGACTCTTTGGGTTTTTGAGACTCAAAGCTCTCAGAAAGGCTGGTTCAAGATGTGCTGGCAACTGCCATAGAGGTGCCATTCCGTGCATGCACCATGTCAGGTTGTGACTGACAAGTATGATGGCTAAGGGCTGTGCTTCTGTGAGAGAATAAGCAAACCAGGCACATGTGCTTTTGTTGAAGCCATGTGTGTCACCAGGCAGCGTGACCCAGTCATGTTCACTTGTAAAAAATACCTAAATCTCATTGGATTGGCAGTGCTCATTTAACCAAAATAAGCACAGGGCTTAATAGCTTGTAGGTGAGAATTTCCAGTGCACTCCTGATGGGTGTTAGGGACTCTGAAGAGTCAGGGCGCGAGTTGCACAGGGTGGCCCATGGCTGTTGTTGGGAAGCTGGCCAGCAAGCACATTGGGAAGGAGGCAACCAAGTCTTGGAGAGCAGAATCTCAGCCAGGAACAGAATCCAGAGCAGAATCAGAGTTAAGAATGGGTCATCATGACCACCCTGGCACATTTTACATGGTGCTTCAAGGGTCACATCTTTAAGGCCTAGGCCTATTTGACCTCATTGTGCTGAGTTTTCAGTGTGCTCTGTGTATTCACTCGAGCAAAATTTTCACTTTGAGAGAGGAAAGAGGGCTGTGTGCGTGTCCCATCTAACTTAGTGATACACATTCTGATCCAGTCCTGGGCAAAATAGCAGGACCCCTCTCTTAGAGCATAAAACTAGTTTTTCATTCAAAAAAGGGAAATAGAGACAAATCAGATTTGAGGAGGCAAGATATGGAAAGCTGATGCTGAAAAAAAAACTAACAGTAGTCATTTACATTGTTACTATGCTTTGTGAATTGCAGTTGTTTTTCTTTCCCATTATAAATTTACCATGTGACAAAAGTAATCTCATTCATTAGGAGAGATCAATGTGTATTCGGTAAATCTTTAGGAAAATGCAATAAAAGTGGCTTTTGGACCAGGTTTATTAGATGTTCTTGATCTTTTATATTTTGAAGTGTCTTTCATTTTCTGGCTCTTACTGATTTCTTGCCATATCATGTTGTGTTTTTATTCTAATCAGCTTGTGTTTTATGCTTCCTGTATACACATAGACTGTGAGGGTGTGAGTTGGTATTAAGGAGAGGCTGTAGAGAAAAGAAAGCTGTGTTTAGAAAGGAGGCAGAGAAGAAAGAATGAACCATGTTGTCGTGCAATTTTTTAAAAGACCTTTTTGACATTGTTATGAGTCACATCTTAAACAATATAGCCTGGGTGTGCATTTTTTTCTTTTCTTTCTTAAAAGCAGTGACTGTAAACGTGGTGCCGTCATGTATCTTTTTCTGGGATTTGAGCTTTAACAAATGAAAAACTGTGTATAAAGGGAAAGAAAAAAAGACTGAAAAGTGGTGTGATTAAGGTGATGGATTATTTCCTCTTACCCAATACTTTCTTTTTTCAATAAGAGAAAAAGAGAATAATAAAGAAGCTAGTAAAAATATAGAAAGCCCATAATCAGAGTTCAGTGGTTGTTGACCAGGTGATTAATTTTAGCAACTCACAGTGTAGACCAGGTGTTGTTTGTATTGGAGGCTGTGGGCTTTGAAGGCAGCAGCAGCAGAGAGACAGGCCTGGTGTTCCACCTCTTAGCCACAGAAATCCAGGCAAGGCTGCACTCACATTAACGGTGCTAAGAGGAACAGCCACATCTGCAGACAGCTGTGGGCCTGGGTTCATGCCTGATCATGCCTGACAGTGCTGCACCTCGTCTCTCGGTTTTCACGGGATACCTTTCCACTGTCTTCCTTAATTTTCATCTGGATGGCACCAGGAAAAATGAGCATCAAAGGGCGATGAGGGTGGTGCTAGAGTTGGCTGGGAATCTATGCCTTAGGCTTTGGGCTCAGTTTACTTGGTGCCACTGGCCAACGTTTGCCATGTCTTACTCCTACTTCTCTTCCCATTCCCGCCCTCACCCCTCATTGCCTGCTTCCCAGAGGCCCTGCCCACCATTGCAACACCCCACATCCCAAGACTCAGGCTCCAGGCCCAGCCTCAGATTGCCTTCTTTTCTCCTTGGATTTCCTTTTCCCCTTGGCTCCCTCTACTAGAATCACTTGTGAGACGAAGAGAGGGTTAACTAGTATTCAAGCATGTAATCCTCTGATGAAAGGCAGAGAAGTATTCTTAAACCCTGCCAGGGCTCCAGATAGGCAGCTGTGGTGTGTGAATCCTCCTCTTTACTCCTCCTCCCCCATGTTTCCAGCTGCCAGATGAAGGCAAGGTGTTGCTGAGCCGGGCAGGAGGGAGATCAGACGTGTGAACCGCACAACTGCTTGCCTGGTGTCCTTGCCCAGGGACAAGGAGGCATTCTCGTGTGTGCGTGCTGCTCTACCATCAGAGGGGCAGGATCCGTCGCTCCCCTCCAAGTTGTTAGCAGATCTAAATAGTTCATCTAAACAGCTGCTCCGATCAGTTTGAGTATGTGCAGAAGAAAATGTTTCTCACCAATCTCTCACTCCAAGAACACAAAGCAAAAGCTGTAAAGAAGGTCAAGAAGTGTCTGAGACTTCAGCCAGTCAAGGAATCTGAATTTCAAAGCATTTTTAGGTAGACACAGGGTCGGGGACAGATGGGGAGGCCCACAGGGTTTCTGAGCTCACTGAAAACTTCAGCCACCCTCCCGCCATACACTGCTCATAAAACAAATGGAAAAAGTCATTTCTCAGGGATGCTTTGACTTCAACGTTCTTTTTCCAAACAAATTAAAGGGTGTGACCACATTTTTCTACTATCTTCTATAAACTTTGCTAGAGAAGTCAAGCTTTTTCTGTTGTTTGTTTAATCTCACAAATTACATAAACCTTTCTCCTGAAATCTCCCATCACCGGCACTTCATTTTCAATAGGTACAGAAAGGAGTACTCGGGCAGGCCAGGCCAGGCCTAGGACAGTATTTATGTGCAAAGACCTTTTTCCGCTCACAGAGAAGATTCACCATTGGTGTCTTTCAAAAATATTTCTTTTGGGAACCTGGCGACTCTTCCAGATCCCGGTGACAAAGCTGTAGCAGATGCTTTCTCATTTCAGGAATGTGGTGAGAATCTGACCCTGGGACACACCAATCCTGACAGGTTCAGAGCAGGAGGTGGCAAGGAAAAGGGACATTTCTGGTTCTGTCCCTACCCTTCTTTAATGGAAGGTAAATCATAACTATTTCAGGTTATAGAGGAAAGATATGCAGTCTCTATTGCAAGCACTCAACTCTGCCACTGTAGCACAAAAGCGGCCATAGGCATTATGAAAACACAAGAGGATGGCTGTATTCTAATAAAACTTTATTTATAAAAGCACCCAGCAGTCTGGGTTTGTCCCATTGGGCTACAGTTAGCTCACTGACAGGTTAAAGCACAGTCTGTTTCTAGTCTTGGCTCTCCCACTTAGTAACAACGCAGGTTTCTCTTGGGTTTTACTGTGTGCTGCCCTGCCTTCCTCCTCTATTTTCCTCAAGGTGAAACCAGGAGAAAATCACTTATTCTTTCAAGTCCTCATATCTACTACTTGAGGGTCATGAGGAATAAACAGTGATGCAGCCCATAGACCAATGGCTAACGCACAGAAATTGTCCACTCACTGTAGCTTTCGTTACAGCCATATTTCCTAGTTGCTCATCAATCAGTGACCCTATTTGTAAACAGGAATGGAAAGAACACTACCTAACATGCAATTTTTTCCCATGCTTGGCTTCTCAGTATTTATTGTTTTTCAAAATTCAAATTCTTTGCATTCATATTGCTTTTCTCCAGGGGCTCGGAACATTTTACATATGGGAGCCTGCTCGACCTTGCAAATGTGTGTGAAGTTATTGATGATTTAAATAGCCTGCTTTTCATTACCTCAAAGAATGAGAAAACTTTGTAGAGGATTGGGGGTAGAAATTAATGAAAAATAGTTCAGGAATTGAAAATGGTTTCCAACTGGAAAAGAGAAAGATATGTGAGTAAGTGGTAGAAGTTAGAGCAATCAAAGAGAAAGTTATACCAGCCCATCACCAGCCCCAGGCAAGGCTGACGTCTCACCAGCATCCCTTCTCCAGGCTTAGAGTAACTCACCCAGGCTTCTTTGTTGTAAAGCAATGGCCCAGACACCTTATATGGCTGAGGAAGCCAATGGGGCTAAAATCAAGCTATTCATCAACCTGGGCACCTAGTGCAGTTGGCATCTGCCCAGTATGGGCCCCTTTTTTCACCTCATCCAGGTATCATATGAGTGAGCAGAATATCTACCATTTTCTGTGCAGTACTAGTGGGTCATCAACATTTTCTGGAGAGTCTGAATATTCATCCAAAATGCATTCGTCCAACTATCTGTCCATCTTGTCTGTCTGTCTATCTATCCATCTATCCATCTATTCACCCATCCATCTGGCATTCATTAGCTGGCTCCTGTTGTTTGGAAAAGTGCTTTGGGTAGAGTTTAACCCCAAATGACTTACCACCCTCCTTTTCTATCACTTGCAAACCACACCCTTGTCAGCATATAACCCTTCAAGGTTGTGACAGAACCAGGTTCCCATCTGACACAGTCCAACTACTTTGAGAATTGAGTCTCTTTACCCAAAGAATATTCTGAGAAACTTGTGGCCCCCAGCTGTAAGTCATCCAAAAATTAGGGATGACTCATAGGAGGGGTGAGGAAAGCATTGTTAGTTGTATCCTCTTTCTTTTAACCCTCTTATCATTAAAAGCATAAATTCACATAGTGTATTTTCTCAGTTCTCCAAATACCTATCCAAGGAAAACATTTAAGGAAGCAACGAAATGTCCCTAAATGGCTTTTTTCACTAACATCTTCTACATGTTGATAAAAGTGGGGAAAAGGAAAAGAAGGGGAAGATGGTCTTATACTAAAGAGAAATCTATCTTCCAAAACAGAGCACAGTTCAGAGCCGAGAGGTCTGTACCCACAATTCTGAATACGAAGTTTACACATTGGGATTTAAATTTCCTCTGGCAAGAAGACAGATTCTCCTACTGCCCCCAATTTTCTTTCTATCATCAGAAATGCTTTAAGAGTAGAATTGAGGTGTCATCCTTCCCCACCCCAGCACTTGAGCCCTGTGTGGTGTATTTAATGGTGGAAACCAGCACGTTGAGACTTGTGGTAATGTAGGGAGCATAGGTAGTTATGAGTGTGTTCTGCTTGACAAAAATTTGTGCCCCTGCCTTTGTGGTCTGGCCAGGCACTTCAGAGGGGGCTTACACACTGGATTTGCCACCTTCTTTCCTTTCCTTATAAGATGGCCCTCATCGTAGAGGCATGGCCAAGCATGCTTTGTGAGAAAAAGAGCAATGGGTCTGGGGAAATCAGGCCCATCCCTGCATACTTTCATAATGCCTGTGTATTTCTGTAAGCTCACATAAAAATCCAATGGCAGGACAGTTGCCAGGCACCAAATACTTTGGTGACCTGAATCATGAGTTGACACCCATTCACTGCAACTCACAAGCTGGCCATATGAAGGAACTGTTTTCAGTGCCTGGCTTTCTCTTTCTCTCTGTTTCTATGCATAATTTCCAATATGACTATAAATAAAAGAGAATGAGCATCAGAAGGTCCTTTTTCAACTATAGTAATAAAACTATTAGAAGAAATGGTTTAAGGAAGACAGGGAGCAGGTGGTAAGATGGGAGAAGACGAAGCTGTAGAAAGGGGCCTTGGGAGATGTCTTAGTTACTTTTCTCATTGCTGAGACAAAGTAACCAACACCCAAAGTTAAAGGAGGAAAGATTTCTTTAGCTCACAGTTCATAGAGGTTTCAGTCCATAATCAGCTGGCTCCAAGGCAGGGTGTCATGGAAGACAGGCATCTCAGAGGAGAAACAGTTCATGGTGGCCAGAAGATAGCAAAGCAAGCAAGGGACCTTAGCAGCTTCTTTCTGCCCCTTTCACACTCTATCTGGGCTACTGGGTTTAGGACGGGTGCCAAACCAATCAATGGACTGATTTAGTAATTACTCACCCTTGATCCCAGTATTACACACTCCAGATTCAGCCACCCCTGAAAAAGCCCCATCTATGACCACATGAGGATTTGGGGGATATCTAGACACAAGCCATAACAGGGATCTGGGATTCTGGGGTCCTCTGCACCCCAGACACGTGGCTGTTGCTGTCAGGGTGTGTGCTGAACATTGTTGTTGGGCTTCTGAGGACCCAAAAGGTACCAGGGAACCCACATGTTGGTGGAAGAGAGCTCCAAAACTGGAGGAAGCAGAAATCTTTCAAAGAAAGAACCTTTCCTCCTAAATAAATCTTTCCTCCTTTAACTTTGGGTGTTGGGTATTTTGTCTGAGCAATGAGAAAAGTAACTAAGACATCCCCAAAGGCCCCATTCTACAGCCTCATCTTCTTGCATATTATCACCTGCTCTCTGTCTTTCAAAGAAAGATCTTCCAAGAAAAAAATGGCCTCATTTTTCAACACTTTTGAGAAAATATTAAAAGATGTGATATACCTCCCAGCTGTTCCCCAATTGAAATTGGGGTTCAGGCTATAGGAATTGAGGAACCCTGACTCAGAATTAGAGGCCTCAGCTTTAGTTCACATACCCTTAGGTAGAAACCAAGATAAGAGTGATTTCCCCTGCTCCCATAACTGAGGGGGAGACAAGAAGATATAATTGAGCCCTGTCTCATTGTGAGCCCAGACACACCCACAGAGTAGGACCACTGATGATGTGAAGAAGGCAGCTGCACATCCCCCCCATGGCTTGCCTCCTGGGGTAGCTATGGGTAGAGAGGATACATCTTTCTGGCCACTAGAACTTGGTAAGATAGCTAAGGAGACATTTTTCATAGGTTAAGCATACATCATTTTTCAGAAGTAAAGATCATCTTGGTTTTGACAAGCTCAAAAGCTTCCCTTTCTGGGCCAGATTCTCATCTGATGTAAATCTTTGGGAGAATCAAGTTGTAGCACTGTTTTGCATCAAGTGGGACTCTAGCCAGTCTTTCCCCAGAGTTACTCTGGGCTTAAATCTACTACAGCATCTCCATGGCAACCAGCGGCTGGCCAGTGTATGAGGTTGCCTTCTAAATCCCCTGCTAGTTTCTCCTCCCTGCTCTGTCTTTCCCATTATTAAGAATGATCTCCTTCCCTTTCCTCTCACTCATTCTCCCTCTCCTGTACCCTCTACTGCTCTGTGCCCATATTTTCTGTTGCAACTTCCCTTCCAATCTGCCTTCAAAATCCTCCATTCAATTAAATTAAAAGAAGAAGAAGAAGATGCATTAGTCATTGCTTGACAGTGATAACTAACCTGTTTAGACAAGACCAGGCTGATTTCAGTGGGCACAGAAGCCCTAGCAAGCCAAAGTGGAATTTACCTTCAAGTCTCGCCAGCCTAATTAATACATTGTTTGAGAATGCCAGCCAGCCAGCCCACATATGGCATTTCCAGCCATTTGGAGAATCTGCCTAATCTAATACCAGTGTGTATTTATGTGTGTGAGTGTGTGAGTGTGTGTGTGTGTGTGAGAGAGAGAGAGAGAGAGAGAGCGAGAGAGAGAGACAGAGACAGAGAGACAGAGACAGAGAATTTTTCTATATGTTACTGAGTCATTACGGTTAAACAGGAAGAAAACCAGCTTTGTAACGTACAGCTGTCGGTTGCGTTCGCACACTTGTTACTTACCAGCTGAACAACTACAGTTGACTGAACGTCTCTGAGCCTCTGTCTCACGTGCCAAGTGAGTGTGGCGGTCCCTGCCCCACCGAGGCATGAGTAGGAGACAACGTGGAGCATTTAAAAGTGCTTGGCACATCCCAAAGACGAGCGCCCCTTTCGTCTCTGTCCCCTTCCCCATGCGCCCCAAAGCATGTGCCGAATGTGTATCTCTATTGCTCTCTCCTTTTCTTTTGTAAATAATTTCCGATAGTCCGCGTGCTCTCGCCTAGCAACACTCTCTGTGTCTCTCCCCCAGGGGGCACCCTCCCGCCGGGGACCGAGCCCACGGTGGACACGGTGCCCGTGCCGCCAGTCCCAGCCTACTGGTATTACGTGGTGGCCGCCGGGGGCGCGGTGCTGGTGCTCGTCTCCGTCGCGCTGGCCCTGGTGCTGCACTACCACCGTTTCCGCTATGCGGCCAAGAAGACTGATCACTCCATCACCTACAAAACTTCCCACTACACCAACGGGGCCCCTCTGGCGGTGGAGCCCACCCTAACCATTAAGCTAGAGCAAGACCACCGCGGCTCACACTGCTGAGGGCGAAGCAAGGATGCACCCAAACAAACGAGAAAGACTGCAAACCCGTGGCCTCGATTTTGCACTTTTTTCTCCGCGCCTAGTCTCTGTGTGAACGCACAGACAGCTCTCTCCCAGGCCCCAACCCTGAGCGCCATTGTCCACCCACCCATCCTCCGTGGGTTCATTTTCTTTGCTTCTTTTCTTTCTTCTACTTCATTTCTTCTGTTTCTCTTTCTTTCTTTTCCTTTCTTTCTCTTTCTTCCTTCCTTTCTTCCACCCTTCTCTCTCTTTCTCTCTTTCTTTCATCTTTCCTTCTTCCTTTCTTTTGTCATTCTGCACTAACAAACCCACCTCTAATGCTGCATCTTGGACGATGAGAAGAGATCACCCCTAGACACTTCACCACTCATGGCTCAGCTGGTTTCGCTCCAGAGACTGGCTCTCTTGTTTCTCCCTTGCCTTATCCCACCCTTCCTCTCCGTGGGCAGGCTGCCAGGTGTCTTGAGGGGAACCTGGCTCTGTGTGTTTGTACATAGTGTGCACTCTTGCGTGTGAATAGCTCTGTGTGTGTGGGTGTGAAAGAGTGTGGCTCATTGGGTAGGGGTTGAGTGTGTAGAGAGGACCCCTTTCACGCTTGTGTTACTTCTCCTGGGGTACATGTTACAAGAAAATAATATGCCGTCTATGTTTTGTTTACTTGGAGAAGAGATTGAAGCTTTTTGTTGCCTTATCTAGCTATGGCTGGCCTTCTGTTGACTGTCATTGTCATCTCCAGGCACCTAGTAAAACAGAGGGCACATGGAATGCAGCGTGGCCCATCCCTTCCCATCCCCCACCGGAGAGAAAGGTTCCCCTAGGGCCCTTGGATGTGACCCCCTGGTCATGTCTTCTGGTGTCTTTGAAGTCCCATGATAACAGCCATTGGGTGTGTGTGGAACCATCTCTACTTCCAGCCCTGAAGCAAATCTGTGTCATTTTGCCTTATAAAAAAAAAAAGCTCATAATGAATGTTTAGCTTTGATCAGTTAAGTTCAATCAATGGAGTAAGTCATACAGAATAACAAATCTGGGACTGCTGTAGGAAAAGCAGTAGTCCGTTTAAATTGAGAGCAGGAGAGGGCTGGGGTTTTAGCTCAGTGGCGCAGTGCCTGTCTCAAAAGCGCAAGGTCCTGAGTTCGATTCCCCATACCAAGAAAAAGAAAGAAAGAAAGAAAAATTGAGAGCAGGAGGAAGAGGAGAGAAGTGGAGAGAAGGAAGGACCAAAATGGCTTTTAATATTGCCTCACCCTGGGGATCATTACCCAGTGTGGGATGATGGCAAGAAGGTTATAAAAAAACACATTCTTTGGTATTATATTGATCTTTGTAATAGCATTTGTAAAATATGTGGGGAAAAGGGGATCATTTGTTTTCCTTTCATGGTGTTAATGTGTGCCTGAATCTATAGCCACTAAAATATAAGGCTGTCCACCTGACTTATTTAAATATTATGAGAATAGAAAGTGATCGTTTGTTTAAATGTTCCAATGTACTACCCCTTACAGCACTCATAGCATCTGGCAAATACATCCTCATAGGCTGGCCTGGCATATCCAGATGTTGCCCCTTGATCAGAGAGAAGGTAGAATAAAGATGTATCTATTGCTGCTCATTTGTCTTCTTGAAGCAACGCAGAATGTTAGAAAGCAGTTGCCTGATGATACTGTGCAAAGTATGGGTTACATAATGAAGTCAGTCTCATTGATGGAAAATGTGCATTTTAAGATTTTTCAGTGTAGCACACTAAAGCTCAGCCTTGGGGGCATTGTTTTTTACCTTCCTGCTAGGAATCCACTGGGGAAGTGTAAAATTATCTCAAAAGATGGGTTGCCTGGGTTGAAAGCCTCCAGGTACCTTCTGGAACAAAATGCTAATGATTTTCTTTTTTTTTGGTTGCTTGGAAGAAAGCCTTTTGGCATTCTTTTGGAATATCCGCAATAGGTCCCTCCAGCACACTACACACTCACACTCAGCTTTCCCATCTGGTTCGTTTCACCCTCCTGAAAGAACAGTACTCTCTCACTCTTATTCTATTTCAAAGAGCTACTCAGTCTCAAACACAACAGCCCTGCCAAGAAAAGGAAAGATGAAAGCCTCAGGCCTGGCTACCTTGAGATTTCTAGAAGTGTCCTATCCCAGCTGAAGACAGAGAAGGGAGCAGGATGGGGTAGCAGCTCAGGATGTCCTGTGGTGGCCAACATGGCAGCCACTGAGGGGTTTGTATCACAGGTGTCCATATCCACTGAAGCCTTTGGGGCCAGGCGTTTCCTCCAGGTGACTGACGTTCCTGTGGGCCCCTCATGGAGGCATGGTATCAGGAAACCAGACCTGGAAAACCCAGCCAGGGTAGCAACTGGCTAGGTTACCATATTCCCTTGGGGATTCTCCATCTTTAAAAGAAGATGGCAACAACTTTGTAAACTTGCTATGTGTTTACCCCCTGCTCCAGGCAGCCTCATCCCATCATCGCTGTGTGCATGCCATAGTTGATAGGATGAGGTTTCTCAGATCTTGGTGGATCCTAAAGCATACTTCAGCTGGGTCTCTCTCTCTCTCTCCCTCTCCTCCCAACGCCAGCAACTTTCATAGTATTATCCAGCTACTATGCTAAAGGGGCAGCTCCACTGTAAAATCCCATGCCTTGCAGCTTTAAAAAGCAAAATTCTGTATTTTATGGAGGGAGAGAAGAGTCACTATCTTCTAAAAAATAAATGGCCTGGACAGGTGAATGCATGCATGCATGTGTTTAGAGTTGCTTCTCCAAAGAAAAGAGGTGATAGCAACTATTAAAATATGAATGAATGAATGAATGAATGAATGAATGGATTAGGTGAAGGCCTCACTTGGGCTGGTAAAGTTTTTGCCTTAGAAGAGATTTCCTGACAAAACTTCTAGACAGGGACCCCTTATCTTTGGGGTTAAAAAAAAAGCGCCCTTCCTTGATATTACGCTGGCAATCACAGCACCTAAGGCTGGCCAAGGCAGAAAAAGGAAAAGGAAAAGTCATAGCATTGCCACTGATGAAACAGGATGCTAAAATTGTCTTCTCCCTTGTCCTGAGTTTTTGGAATCACAACCAGAATAGGAAATCCAGTAATATCTCTGAGGTCGAGCCCCCGCCTTTAAAAAGACTGTCCTTAAAGTGGAACTAGCAGGCAAGCAAACACCTGAAAAATAGAAAATTACCAAAGAACAACAGCAAAACAAGAAACCCTAAAGATTTTTATTTCCTATTCTTCTCCCCTCTCCCTATAACTGTGACATCCTTGCATTGCTCTGTTGCCTGTGTGTCAAAATAACTTGTGGATGTTGGAAACTATTTGAAAATGTATTGTGTGGAATGTAATAAAATGATGATATTTTTATACAAACATCTGGGGTTTCTTTCTCTTTGCTGATGAGAACAAAGTTGAAGTGTAGGCTTTGAACAAATTGGTTTTTCCAAAGTCTACACATTGTTTCTGGGCTATGGGGCATTTCTGTGGGAGGTAGGTGGGTTTTCTCCTTAAAGGCTGAATGCCAGCTCTTCTTTCTTTTTATTTTTGTTACCACTTGTTAGGAGTTTTATCCAATTTGTGCAGCTGAGCCAACTTTTATGATTGGTGTGGGATTTTGTGAAAGTTGCTAAGTGCTAAATTGCTAAATATGATTCCACAAAATTTCTCTTGATGGCAAATCCCCAGAGATTGGACTGTACTGTCAAAGGGCCCCAGGAGGAAGGGACCAGCTAAGCTGAATCATGTATTCAGCTCTACTGAGACATTTCATTTCCTTTGGCAAAGCAGCAGCAACATCTTACTCCTCACCTTCCAAATTATTACTTCCATAGGGATGTTGATCTCCAATTTATAAGT
Source organism: Heterocephalus glaber (assembly GCF_000247695.1). The sequence continues at coordinate 10,389,800 of NW_004624765.1, read as the reverse complement.
GATTTCCCAGTGGGGGGAAAAATCAGAAACTTGTAGCATGTTCAGGGCTCAGATATTCTAGACTTCATTTTTGAACAGATAATGAAGATAATTATATGATTATTTGTGAACCTGGAACTATCATAGTGGAACATTTCATAAAAGGAATACACTAATCTAGAAAAACCTTGTGCCTGAGGAAACTTAGTCAAAAAGCCTGATCTTGTTTAATATGTATTTTTCTTAGGTCCTCTCTTTGAATAGTTAGTGATCTGGTTTTAGAAAATATTGTAATCAGAGGAAGCTTTGGAAAAAAATATATGGGAAAGATATCTCCCAATGGCTTAAGGTTTTTATATAGAGGCCAAGAATTGGTCACAAAAGGGTTTTCCGCAACTCCACATTTGTGAGGTGTATCCGAAGTCTCTCATTGACCCAAGGGCTTTCCTCAGTGATCCAAGAACCATCCTGAAAGGTTTTGAGGTGAGGCATGTGCCCTAGCAAACCCTCTTTCTGCCAGGGTCCTGCTTTTCTAGGTCTTATCCAGACTTTAATCCAGGAAGGAGTACTTTCATAGCTGGAAAGCCTCTCCAAATGCAGGTAAAAGGAGACAAGCTTCTGATTTTCAGATGTTACAGGAAACTATCTGTACAAGTAGTTCTGGAGAGGTGTCGGTATCTGTCCTCCATAGGAGAAGAAAATTAAATGTCCATGACTAGAACTTTAGAACATTGTCTGTTCCTCCAGTGCCAAGCACAGTTACTCTTTTTGTCTAAATAACATTTGGTTATCTTTGCAACCATTCGTTCCCATTAGTAAAAGGTACAAAAGTACAAGCATCTCAAAAGTGTTTCTTTCCAGCAAAGACCCAGGCTTAGTCAACATCTTCCTGAGCTGACCTAGAACCTAATTTGCCAGACTGAATTAAATGAGCCATCATTCATGATCCATTAGCATTTCTGGTTTTTGAGCCACTTTTGGGATCTGTGCCATCTTGATTCTAGTCGCAGGACTTATTTTAGGGATACTCTTTCTCCCCCAAAAGGGCAAAGACTGCTAGAACTTCAGTTTTACACATTGGACTGTTGACAGTAAGCATTCCTTAGCGTATTTCAAACTTAGCCCAAGCATAAATATTACAGAAATTATGTTTCTATGGATCATAAATACCAGATGTCAAGGCCCAGCATGGTCTGTTTGTGTTCCTACCTTGTCCTTTATGATGGTTTAAATGTGTGTTCTTGCTTCAACCACTGTCCTAGCTCCAGTGCCCAAACCCCAGCCAAACCAATGCGTTTTCCTCGCCTCTCTTCACTACCTCTGCAGTTGTTTGTGCACAAACATTGTGGCCTTTCTGTAATCTGTGATGAAAAGAGCTTCATTTTGAAGTTTTGATTTGTCTGCATTGAGGGCTGCACATCTAAGCCAAACTCCAGATCAGTAGGTGCGGGCTTGTTTTTTCTCTTTAATTGTGCAGAGCACTGGGGCTCTCACAGCTGTAATTTGCCTTTCATCCACTTCATTGATGGCCCAAAGAAAACACAAAATAAATCCAACCAGAGGAAAAGGAGGGGAGCGGGGAACACCAGCTCATGATCTTACATCAGCAGAGGAGGGAAAATACCTTATATAAATAAACTAGAAGCCAGGAATAGTGTAGGAGTTAATTAAGCCTAACACAGATCAGGTGCCCTGAGCATGTACAGAGGTCAGTTACAATCAGAAACCTGCACCCTTAGGAGTCATCAGACCACAAGTTTCAGCCAGAGTGTGTTTGCATTGACTGCTTGGAATTCTCCTTGGCCTCAAACCTAACTGGAAAAAGATTTGAGAAATCACCGAAGAGCAAAACCTCTTTTAACATGAGGTGGACCAATGGAGAACTTGGGAGCTTTGGGGACAAGCAGAAGCCATTCCTGCCCAGACACCTGAAACCAAGAGGCCAACAAACATCTCTCTTTGGAGTAAAGTAGTTGTTCTTGGGCTTTTCTGACACTGACCTCTGATAGACAAAGAAACTACAGTAAATTTCCATGGGCACTAGACCAAGAAATGAGGGGGACCATTGGAAAGGTCAGCAACAGAAGCAGTGGAGGCAGGACGGGGGGTAGGGTGGGAAAACATCTTTTCTTGGAGACACAGTGCCGGAGTGGTTGTTGAGAGAACTTTTATGATAATAATTGGCTGCATTTCTCTTTCTTTTCAATTCACAACTTATATGTCACTATGTTTTCAGAACAATAATACAGAAAAGCAAAAGTCCACTTCTTTGTTGACCAATTCCATTCTTCTCCCCAGAGGTAACATCAGACATGAATTGAGACCTGGTTTCCAGGCCTTGTTTTACACATTTGCAAACATATGTGTTCATATCAAGTATGTGGTTTGGGTTGCCTGGGATTTGGGGCTGTTTTCCGTAAATGGTATGATAGTGTTTGTTCACTTGATTGGACAACTTGCTTCTTCTCATTTGACAATGTCTCGAGGATACTTCGAGACACACCAACAGACTTACCCCATCCTTTTTAGCTGTTGCATAGTGCTCTGTATTATGTTGATATGCCATGGTTTACTAACTGCTCCCCGACTGGTGAGCATTTAGGTTGTGTCTAGTTGTTTGTGTGTTTGTTTGTTTGTTTGTTTTACCATTATAAATAACACTATAATGAAGTTACGTTTTGGGGCACCTGTTTCTCTTGAATATAATTTCTGAGTCAAATGGCATTCCTGTTTTCATTTAAACAGATACTACAAATAAGTGGCTGACGTCCTGTCCCTATTTGGGAGGTAACAGGTAACAGAAACTACTGGACATCCTGGATTAAGATCCCCTGCCACATTCACACAAGCTATATAATCTCTGTGGCCTTGTCGTTTTCTCTAAAGTGGGCCTAGAGTTTGAAAGGAAAGACTTTGGCAGTTTTAGCTAAAGGGAATTTTAAATTCAGAAAGTGCTTCCCTTTAGATTTTAAACTGCCAACTTGTAGAGAACATGGGCCTGGTTGTAAGTGGAAGCTGTAGCAAAGCAGTTAATTCTGTCCCTGGCTTCAGCAGACAGAGTCTTGTTCTCCATGATTAATGAGTTCCACTTGGTTTCCCCAAACAGTGACTACGCTGTGCCTGGCTGTTATTTATTTATGTTTTCTCTTTAAAAATTCATGTCAAAAACATCCTTTAAGGTCAGTGCACAGCACTGTGCAGCAGGCGCAGGTAGACACAGATGCCAAGAGAAAGGCTCAATTCCTTGGGGCTTGGGACCCTCTTCCCTACACTGGCCCTGAAAGGAGCAGACCTTCAGGGCATTTAGCATCCTTCCAAGGAGGGTCAGGGCTACAGGGACCAAAAGAAAGTCACTGAACAGCCAGGCAATAAAGTTGTTTTTTAGTGGGGTGTTTATATTTGTCAGTAACTTCACTGGCCCCACATGACTCCAGCAAGCAGAGGAAGAGGAAAAGAAGAAAAAAAAAACGGTCTTCCAAAAAGCCATTTCTAACAAGAGCACTGTCCTGATTTCTGTTGAGTGCTGAGACAAAAGAATCATAATCATGTGACTTGACTCTGAGCATAATGGGTAATAGCTATAACCGTATATCTTCTTTGTGGACTTTCTCTGGAGTGCCCAAAAATCTAGGGTTGCTGTCTTTTGGATATGGGACTGAAGCATACAACTCAGGGAGAAAGGGGCATGAGCATGAGGTCTAGAGATGTCAGCCCACATACACAATGCTTGTTTTGTCTTCTCTGTGTAATGGTGCAAAATTGAGCCCTTTTAATATCATTAACTTACATTCCCCCAAGAAAAGGCTCTGGTCCAGAACTGGAACCGTATTATATCAGGCCTTGGCTTTCAACAATAGTAATGTCTCAGTCTGCCCCCAGGACTCATTAACAGTATGCCTGGACTAGAGCTGTCTGTGACTTATTGAAAGAAGTCAGCTCCTGTAATGAAGGGAGTGTAGAGGCAGCTTTGAGCCAGAGGTGGCCCTGACCAAAGTCCAATTCTCAACTGTCTGCTGGTTATTGAAGCTTTGTTTTAGTACAAAGAACCTTTGTGTCCCTTTGAGTTTCCTTGCTACCAACAAGAGCCTTGGAGAAGGTACATAAATATTTGAGGGGCTGGTACACACCTACCCATTGCCTCTCTCCGGCAGTTCCAGCTGGCATAGAGGGGGAGAAGACAGGCATTCGGATCTCAACAAGGGATACAAGGTGGGTCAGAGGAGCCCCAGAGCTGTGTCCTTACCATTGTAGACCAAGAGTGTGATCCAAAAGCAGTGTCCATAGGAAGCCCTGGGCCCATCACTTTCTGGCTCTATAATTCCAGATGGGGCCACTGTCCCCACCTCGGTCCCCAAAGAGACCCCTATCCCCACCTCTACCTTTCCACTAGGTGTGGCTTGTCTTCAACCTCCACCCTCCCCTTCCTGATCTCTTCCATCTTGATGCCCCCTTTTTTTTCTCCCCTGGCATCCTCCACCCCCCCTCTGCCGGACCCTGCTTCCAGAAAATCATGGGTCAGATTCCATCATCCAAATGCTTAATTGGTTACTTCTTCCAAGTTCAGGTGTTTTTGTAGGAAAACAAACCTAATCCCAGCAGTATCCTTCTGTTGTAGTTACAGCCCTGAACCACCAGCAAGCTACTGGAGACTGTCATCCCTTGACTAGGCAGAGAGACAGACCTTTCTGACCCCTGGGAAACCCTATCACAGAGTCATTCATTGGCGTGTGCAGACAAGCCCAGATTTTAAGTACAGTATAGCCAATTCTCTTAAAGCTGTGCATGGGAAGAGAGGTTTTTTCAAGGACAAAATAAGAGGGCCAGTCTTTAAGAAGACATAATTTTTCACAATGTACTTTGATGTAGTCTTAAATCTTCAATTCCACCCTTACACTTGTGAAGTTGTACCAAAGCATTTCAACTGACTAGTGTTTCTAGCATGTGTACTTCTTGAATATCAACACTGTACAAGAAGAGAAATGTCCACTGGGGAAAACTCCCTGAAATAGAAACACAGAAGAGTTTTCCCCCTTACATCTGAGGAAAAAAATTAGACCGTAGAGAGAGGGGACAACACTTTTTTCCCTGAAGTTTTTGGCATTTTTCCCACTTTTCTACCCTAAGAAAAAGTAATGAGCAACAGAAGCACAAAGAGCCCATTTCTTGCTGACCTCATCTACTAAGGGCTTAGAAAATATCTCTGTTTTTTTCAAAGATTTAGAGTTTTTAAAATATTCCAGAAATTCCTCCCCTCAACATTGTTGGTTTTTTCCAACCTAAACCATTGTGAAGCTTCTCTTTACGGTGAACCACTTCTTTGGCTGTATTTTTATTTTCATATCATTCTTGGGGCTCAGTGGAGACATTGGAGCCTGAGCCCTCATCTCCCTCCATGCTTGAATGTATTGTTAAGTCATTTCACTGCCTTTTTCTCTGCAGTCAGAATTTCCAAACCTTTTTAGTGTTTCCTCCTGGTTATTCAACTAAAATTAATAGAAAATAATGACTAAATGTAAGATCAAGCTCATCCAGAAATCTCACACCAACTGCCCTTTACTTTTCTCTCTTGAAACCATGTGAAAAACTCCAAAAAATATTTTTCCATGATCTTGCATAAATTTGACTATAGCCCAAGAGATAAAAACCCATGATAAAAGATCTTCTGGTTTCTTCTAAAGCTTTGAGTTTCTAAGCTCAAGCCAAACTCAGCAAGGGATGAACAGCTCCCAAGTAGCCCAACTTTCTAATGGAGAGGATTTGGCAAAGTTTAGATCAACATCTGAACTTTTGGCTCCTCTTTGCAGCTGGGGATGAACAAACTGGATTAGGGAAATTAAGTGTGGTGGGGAGGGAGGACCTTGAGCCAACACTAAATGTTAAAATGAATTAAATATTTGGAAATGCCAAGAAATATCTCCTTAGTCCTTCATTATTTCTCATTTATTGAGATCTCAGTGTTGTGTTTCCTGCTGGGATTACAACAGAATGGCTGAGAGAATTTTCTGAAGGCTACTCCCATCTAAATGGTCCAGTGATTTAGCTGGAGCAGGGGGCTCAGGAACTTGGAATCAAATTCAACAAAGGCTCTAAGTGGCCAAAAGCTTATCCCAAATAAATCATAAGCCCCAAACAAGGTGTTGAAAACCTGTGGTTTACTCTCAGTTCCACAGCTGTTGTTTTCAGTGACTTACTACATTTTTCTACCCTCCTTCCTCAATTTCATCTTTGATGTAAAAGCAATGACACCTGGTACCTGTGGAAATGAATGACTTCAAAGGTTTCCTATGTGGAAGAGGCTCTTCAATCCTTTCAAGACTGAGGCTCAGTGGACTAAGCAGACATGCTAAGGCTGGATTTCCATGAGGTTCTATGAGCTCAGTTAAGGTGGAGACTTAAAACTAGGGGCACAACTAACTGTTTTGTTGGCTCTTGGGCCTCTACAAGTAGGACTTGGTTCTAAGACAGGAGAGAATTGAAAACATGGAACCCTGTGGCTGACCTTTCCATAGTCTTCTCTTTCCACATACACCTTGAGATAGGTGACTTGAGGAGTGACCACTTCCAGGAGAGGACAGAGCTGGGGTGAAGATTGAGCAGTGGGCAGTGGCAGTGACAGCTCTTTTTTAAGAAGTTCCCTGTATGCCTCAGCCAGCAGCCTTCATCAGAAAGGCCATCAGAGCAGTCTGGTCTTTCTCTTGCAGAGATGATAGAAGACACCAGTGGTGACTTTACAGAGGAGCACCCTGAGACTCAGGGAGGTCAGTGACTTGTGGAGTCTTGCAGAAGACTATAATATTGATTATGCCCAAGGCAGGCTGTAAAGAGTTAACTCCACAATTGGCTTGTTTTGAGAACCGAGTCTGGCCGAAGCCTACATGCCGAAGTCAAAGTAACTCGCACCCAAATTCCGTTCCCACAACTAAAACCTTCTGAGTAGAAGGGCAATGTTCTAGTTACAGCCATATATTTTGTCTATTCTGTACCTAATTTGGGAATGCTTTGTCTTGTCCTTTCTGAGCCTTGTTTACATTAATTTCCATAGAAACTGCATGTAGCTTGCCTTTACCCCAGTTGATTGCTAATTAAAGTCAGTGCCTGGGACTGGCCAGTGCCTTTGTCAGTTGCACCGGCATTGGTCATCCTGGCTCCCCACTTTTCCCCTCTTAGTTCTGTCTCTTAGTGTATTTTTTTCTAAGGCTTGCATCATATACTGGGCAGGTGGGTACTGGAACCTAACTGCAGGGGTCTCCAGTAGAGGCTCTCATGCCTGGGGAAGATCCAAGATAAGAAGTCAACACCTGCTCCATGTCCTCTGCCACCTGTCTTCAGGTACAGTGATACACTGAGCAGTTCTGAGAGTATCTCTGCTGTACATTTCGGATGACAAACCTGACCTCTTAATCCACTACTCAGAGCTGGCATGAAAGGGACTCTTAAAAGAAAACCAAGGCAAGTCAGTATCCTGAAATGATCTGTGTACAAGTGACCCAGGGACAGACTGTTTTAAATTATTCATGTGAAAACAGCCAGTCCTTTGGAGCAGACCCTCACTCCCCTAGCTATCCTGTGAATCGCCTTTTATAATGCAGAAAGTAAATAGAGTACCGGCAAGGCCAATGTGCTCACAGTAGACTGCAGGGTAACTAGCGGCAAAAGTGAAGGTTGTAAATTTTCCATGAGAAACTGCAGAAAAACAGACCAAAGCAGGAAGGCTAACCCCAAAGAATCCTAATTTAGAAGAAGGAAGAAAAAAAGGTGAGAGCGCATTCTTGTTGGAACCTAAGTCGTACTCAGTGGGGATTTCCCGACTAAGGTGGGAGTGTCATAGGCAGGTGTTCCCTAAGTACAGATGTGATGTGGTCTTACAGCGCAGGCAGGGGTCCAGACCCCTGGGGGAGAATGCTGTTCAGTAGCAGAGGTTCCACTTGTGATGGGCCGTGGATGCTCACCATTTGTGCCACTGTGTTACAATCTACTAAGAAGGACTCTAGAGAATGCTTGACTCTTCCAGGGCATAGGAGTTTCTGGAGCAGTCTGTGGGTGTTTTAACAGCTGGCCACTGTGTCTTGCACTCTGAAAAGTGAGGACAATGGGCGATGGGTGGAATCTTGAATCATTCTTCACCATGTACCTACTCTGTCTCTTGATCATGCAAAGAGAAGGAATACCTCGGGGAATAAAGAGACTCTTCCACCCAAAATTTCTATTTCAACGTGAAAATGGCCAAGGTTTTGTTGAGGTGGATTGTTTTAGTTTTTAAGCAAAGACTACTTTACCTGCTCAATTACTCAAATTCCATCCAACTCCCTTCTAGTCATCCCGAGTTCATCTCTTCCTCTCAATGTGCTGGCCTGCAACAACTGGTGGAGGAGAGAGGGGTGCAGAGATCTGACTTGCATGTGGATAAATACAGAGTATAAGATTTATGGTCAAGCAAAGCAATCTCTTTAAATTCCTTGGTGGGTTTGATACAAATGAGTCTAAGCCTAAACCCAGGAGACTCATGTATTGGTGAAAAGGTTTGGATGCCATGTTGGAAGGCATCCCATTCATCAGGCAGATAAGGGGATGGAACACCCCAAGCCCACCTTGTAGCAGCCTTTATACTGAAGCATCCTCCTCTAGACCCCCACATGTCCCTTGCCAGCAGGGCCCAGCTTCTTTTGCCCAGTACGTCCCCTGGATTCCAGCAGCAGATAGAGTCCCCTCTATGATGCCTCACTCTTTCTTTATGCTCTTTTGGCATAAAACCTTGAGTCTTTGCTTCCCAACCACTCTGAAGGGCCATGGTGGCAGACACCTGTTCCCTATCCATCTTTATTTCCCAAAGTCTTCAGTGTGGTTTCTGGGCACCTAGTAAAACCTCTTCTTGAGTCATAGTTGGTGGATTGGTTGGTTGATTGGTTAGTGGAGACTGCTCTTTGAAAGACTATGTCTTTCAGCCTTCTTTTTCTGGGTGATGCCTATTATAGAAAATATGAAGCCCCAAATTTTAGATTACTACATCTTGACATTCATGAGAAGCCCCACAAGTTCCCACTGAAGTGCTGAGCCAGGGATACAGTCAAACAGCTAGGGAGTACAGTTAGCCAATTAAAGGCTGAGTCAGGGCAGACCCTGTGTTTCTGTTGGAATGACCAGTATCCTACCCACCTGAGAAATCTGAAGGCAGACTTGGCCTTAATACAGTGCCTTGAGTCACCGTTCAGGCTGTAGAGTCAGACTGGCCTGAGAATGAACCCACAGAAGGCCCCAGAAAGAATTGGATCATGCAAGCACAAAGGTTGAAAGTGGGAGTCATGTGGGTAGTAAGAGCTGCTCCCCGCCATGTGCTTGTAAAGTTGTGGCCCGTTCCTCTCTGCCTAGCCTAACTCATCCTCCCAAATACACCCACCCCCTGAAAGACAGTCTTGGAAGGCCTTGTCTGTGTTTTTCCCCATTTAAACAAAATTCTAAGTCCCTCTTCCTTTCTCTTGCTCCATCCTGATATCTACTCTCACTGCCCCAGTGGGCACACCATCCTATAGCTACCATTTCCATGTCCCAGGAGGGGCTGCTGCATACTCTGCCTTGAGCTCCTAGTTCATTCTTCTTCCTGTTCCACAAGAGACCCAATACCTCCCCCTGCACACCCCTGGATTTCCTCTTGGCCCCTGCCCAGCCTTACTTTGCCTTTTCTTTGCTAGAACTATAGGACCTAGTGGGAGAACCACAGTCCTTCCTGCCAGCATCCTGAAGACACAGGCAGTTTACCTACTGGGCTCAACAAAAAAGGAAAGTGGCCCATGAAGGGCAAAGAAGCTTTTGAGAGAGAAAGCTCTTAATCAAACACAGATATCAAGAATATGAGCAAAAACTAGAGAAAATTGCTGTTAAAGTAAATTGCTTTTTGTACAAATGTTCCCTTTATTTGGGTTTTCCCCAGTGTGCCATTTTTGCTTTAGAACTTGGTGAACAGATGCGCTTTTGAAAATGTTGATTAACTTATCCTTTTTTCGACCCCTTCCCATTCACCCAAACTCTTGGGAGCAATGATTATACAGAAAAGCCAAGTTAAGCCTCTAAAGTGTTCCTCCTCACCTTAAGTGGCCTTTGATTCTCCAGGTGCAGAAGTCTCAGCTGCATCTGAGCCCTTGATTCCATAGAAACTTAAAAATGGGCCAATTCTTGGAAGTCGTCTCATCCAGTCCTCTGCCTCCAGAGACAAGAGGCTGTAATCTCCTGGGATAAAATGTTCTCACAGTCATTACCATCCATTTATCCTTTTTCCTTCAAAATCAATGCCACACCCGTCCCTTTCCAGCACATGATCAATAGTATCCTAAACCTTCTTCCCAGAAGTTGTGAGATAGCATTCTAGCCTTTGACAGCTTGTCACATCCTTGGGAGAGACCAAATCCCTAGAAGGAAGAACAGGATTTGGCCCAAAAGTCACTGGCAGGAGCCTTGCAGTTCTTGTTTGAGTCTGATTCACATATTCTTATCCAATGTTCTGTATCTTTTAACCATGAAGATATTAAGACATATGAGCATCCCATCAAAACTACTAATTGTCAGAAATGTGACAGTTTTCTTCCATAATCTTTATTTCATAAGTTTAAAAAAACACCCTGGGTTGACTTTCATAAGCTCAATTGATCCCTGTGACAGACACACCTGTCTCTTGTGGAATAACATACACGTCTTCATTCCAAAGAAATAACTTGCTTTGTAGAAGCCCGGAGAAGAACGCAAGAGATGGGCATTGAGGCGGGAAAGCTGGAATACACTGCAGGTGCCAATTGTTATGCTATAAACATGCCAAGAATGGGCTGGGTTTATGGAGGACTGGTGCCACGTGGCACTGATCTTCTCAAGTGAGACCTTGCCAAGTGGTTCTATGCATCCCTTTCTAGAGACTGAGAGGATGAGAATGTGCTTTAGCACTTTGACCAGGAATAAAGAAGTCCTCTAATATGATTTAAACACCAGCTTCAGAAAAAAAAACCCTGAATTTTAAGTGTGATAGTGACGGATCGATCCTTAGTTCAGTTCATGGTCAAGTAGAATGTCCCTGAGATATAGTGCTAAGGAACAAGATGCTCAGGGTGGTCTAAAGTTCTTTGCTTCCTCTCATTTGGTATTTTCACTGTTGGGGATTTTGATTCATGTCTTCAAAGCTGTGCATATACTTTGGTTGGAGAGAACCCCTAAAGAGCCATATATATTCACCAAGACTATTTCAAGCTGACAGCCTGGGAGGTCATAATTATCTTGACAGATAGGAAGAAATGATAAGACCATAGTCTTTGTTACATATTGATTCTCTTTTTAAATGTTTTACTATTTTAGACAGCTAATTTATTGGCTCTGCTTTCTGTAAAATGGACAGTATTATAAATAGAAAGACTTGTATTACTCACCCCTCAAAAAAGTACCATAAAAGAACCAAAAGATAGGCAGTGATAATACTGGGGGGAAATTCAGAGTAAATTAACTTAGCTCTCTTCCTGTCTGGGCTTATCAGAATGGATGCCCATGTTTGATCTATTCTAAACTTCAAAGAAAGCCAGTAGGAAAAATAGGCCAGGGTGGGAGGTGGGGATCAAGAGATGTTAACACAGATATGTGAAGGTGCATGGCCATTGTGATTTTCTTTCCATTTCTACTCAGAATGATGAAACATGACTTCCTTAAATTAACATCCATTTATTCAAAATCCAGAAGAGAAAGACTTCAGTACTTTATTTCCACTTAGATGTGTACACATGAGGAGATACATTGGATGTCATCATAATGGCAACTGGTGATACATAGAAGATGCCACTGAGGGTGCCTTAGATAAACCTAAACCTATCTCAGTAATGAGTGACAGTTATTTCAAAGGCACAGGTGATAAAGTTTACTTAACACAAAAACCTGGCCTTTCTAATTATTTCTGTTTTACCAGTTGTTGTTGTAAGTAAAGATGGAGAGTGTGCAGAAGAAATGATTCACTAATGCATAACTAGTTGATCTAGAAGTGGAGATGATTCTCTTGCTGCCTGTCATAATGGGGAGTCATTCTTTAAAAGGTTATGTCTTTGTCTTTCAGTTATAATGATAGAACATGTTACAAGTTGATTTGTTTGTTTTCCTTATAGTGAATATCCCAGAAATACATGGGAGAGAGGGCTATGAAGATGAAATTGATGGTGAGTATCACTATGATTCAGCAGATAATCATGGAATTCAAGTTTGGTTATAAAGATATCAACAAAAAGAATGCCCGGAGTATTGGAGGGCCAGAATTTAGAACTATCAATCAGAAGTAGAAATGGAATGAGTCCAAAGAATGAAGAAATCATCAATTGTTTGGCCAAGGCCAAATGTAGAGATTTAGAAAGTTTGTCGAGTCCTCTCTGCCTAATCTGAATCAGGTCTCCTAATTCAAGTAACTTTCTACATCGATGCGCTTCGAATCTGGATAAACCCTCTAGAAGTGAAAGCTGAGTTCGTGTGTACCTGTCACTGATTGAACCCTGTGACCTCCTCCCAAACCAGGCCTTAGTGAATGAGTGTGGATGTGGATATTCTCCCGGGCCAGCTATGGTATTTGGTTCCCCAGCTTGGGCAACACCTTTGTCAAGCTATTCAAGACTGCAGTCTTTCTTATTAAAGACTTGGTCATCTCTTCACACTGCATATCTCCTATTTTTATATTTATTCTAAGCTCTATTCCTGCACTTCAAGTGCACAAACCTCAGGAGGCTGAAACAGCTGTCTTACTGGAGGGCAGATGGAATTTCTCCCATCCACTCAGACCAGTGCAGGTCTCCCTGGGCTTCTCTCAGTGCCAGCATTGGTGTCCATGAGCCTCATCAGCAAGCTTTTACTCAGACTAAGACTGGTCCTTCCAAGAAGAGCAGTTTATAGACCAGCTGCTTTTAACCTGACCTTAGTCAAAACCTTCAAGTGTAGTTATAGATACCAGAGTGACAGACCCAAACAGCACCTTGTTAACGGGCTGCAGACTCTCCCTGCCAAACCCAGTCCACCTCTCCTTTTATGGGCAAGAGTGTGTGACCGACCTTTGTGGGCAGGCTGCAACAGATCAAGCAGCAGAAGCACTTCTTGAAACATAAAGTGCAAAGAATCAGGATCTAGAAAGCCTGATTCCTATTCCTACCTTAACTGCTTCTAACTCTGTGACTTGAGTCAGTCACCTAATTTCTTTAGGTTTCCTCACCCACTAAAAACATGATACCATCACCCTGCCTTCTTCATAAGGTTGTTAAAAATCCCAAGGACATGGGCCCTGGACGCAGTCATGACTTGGTCATACATTACGGAAGTGTAGGATTTTGGTTTTCTAGGACCTTCATAACAGTACCACAAACTCCACGAACTTGGTAGCTCTGAACACAGATATGAATATTCTCAAGATTCTGGAGGCTAGAAATCCAAGATCAAGGTGTGGGGGCATTGGTTCCTCCTGAAGACTAAGAGGAAAGGGGCTGTTCAAAGCCTCTCTGGCCATTTTCATGTTCACTGTGTATCCTTGAGGCATATCCATGTCTAAATTTTCCCTGTTAATGAGGACAACAGTCCTATTGGATTAGGGCCCACCCTCATGGCCTCATTTTAACATGATCACCTCTGTAAAGACCCTGTCACCCAATAAGATGACATTCTGGGGTAGTATTGGGGGTGACATGTATGGGAGGGAGCAGTTTAACCTAAAGGAGTATGGTTTGCATATTGAAGGAGGTCTGGTGTTCCTTATCTGGCCAGGAATGCTGACTCAGGAAGCTTGTCATTTAAAAAGACTTTGATTTAACTTGAAGCAGCTGAGAATGAGGAATAAGGGGCAAATAAAGAAGTATGCCTGGAACACTAGGCCATCACATGTGCTCCAAAAGCACCTGTTAAAATCTGATTATCAATCCCCTAGCGTTGTTAGCCATCCAACGAGATGTAATCCACTAGTAATATGCCTGCCTAGTATGTGCCCGGCCCTGGGTTTGATCCTCAGCACCACACATACAGCCTATGATTACCTATCTAACGTAAGCCAAATTACTAAAATGCCAAATATTTAATACTTACAATCTGCCATATGTCAAGCACTTGATGTATAGTTCACTTAATTTCCCTAACAACACAATGAGATCAATTTTATTAATACCCTCATTTTACAGATAGGAGAACAGCGGCAGATTTAACCTGCCCAAAATGACACTGCTAGGGCATGGCAAGGCTGGACTTGGAACCCAGTCTAGTTCCTGAGTTCCTACTACTCACCTCCTATGGCTCAGGGCTGGGAGCCTCAGTCATTTCCCCCCGAAATAAGCAATGCATGCAGACTCTTGTGTTTTATGCCATAGATGAGTACGAGGTGGACTGGAGCAACTCTTCATTCCCAACCTCAGGGGCCGGAGACCCCTCGGCAGACAAAGAAAAGAGCTGGCTTTACACGCTGGACCCCATCCTCATCACCATCATTGCCATGAGCTCGCTGGGTGTCCTCCTGGGGGCCACCTGTGCGGGGCTCCTGCTCTACTGCACCTGTTCCTACTCGGGCCTGAGCTCTCGAAGCTGCACCACACTGGAGAACTACAACTTCGAGCTCTACGATGGCCTCAAGCACAAGGTCAAGATGAACCACCAGAAGTGCTGCTCAGAGGCGTGATGGATTGCGCCTGAATCGAACCTGACATTTCATTCCAGCAAGAAGGGCTGGTAAAGATTACATTTTTTTCCCTTTGGAAACTGAATGCCATACTCTCGATCAAACCGATCCAGAATACCGAAGGTATGGACAGGACAGACAGATGAATGGAGGGAGGAAGGGAGATGTAGCCTCGGAGGGGATCATAACCCACCTAGGACTATGGTGGCTAAGTCATTGCAAAACAGGGCCAGAGTTCTCCACTGGGACAAAAACAGGAGCTCATCTCTTTGTGATCACAGTTCTATTTCGTTTGTGAGTTTGTTATTCTTATTAATTATATTTCATTTCTTTGGTCTGTGAGCAACTCAAAGAGGCAGAAGAGAAGAATGATGTCTTCAACAGAAAGGAGGGGCAGCGATCAATGGATACTCTCCGCTTTCTCTTTCTAATCAACACTTGAAAAGCAAAGGGTCTTTTCAGCCTTTCCATCTTTAGAAATAAAACTTTAAGAAAGCCACCCAGCTTATCCCTTCCTCTGATGGTCTTAGGATTTAAGGTATTTGCTGTGGTGTGCATTCTGCCAGTCACCCCTC
Source organism: Heterocephalus glaber (assembly GCF_000247695.1). The sequence goes on along the minus strand of NW_004624765.1, from coordinate 10,374,596 downwards.
CAAGCTGCCATATCCAGTCCTAGCATCTAAGTAGGATGTTGTTGCCTTTAACTTTTTTTATCCAGGGGAAAATTGCCATTTTAGGGTCAGCTTGAGCAGCTCTTCCTCATTTAGTAATTAAGAGAAACAAGAAAAGAAACTTCACACTTCAAAACCCATAGATGCACCTGCATGTTAGGAGCAGACAAGCCTTAAAGTGCTTTGTGAATAGGAGCCATTCGTTAAACCTAGACCCAGAGCTTGTGGCTGTGGGGCTTCCCTTGTGGGGCCTCTGCTGGTGATTTTGCCTTTTCTTTTCCCTCCTCCTTGTTCCTCTAAAGTCTATACATATATATTTACATGTGCGTGCAACACGTGCTCACACACATTCATGCACACACATTTTTAGGTCTCTAAGTGCCAGGAAATAGCAGTGTTTGATATTGTCAGAGGCAGGGGAGAAAAGACGGGCTCTTGGTATGTTTTCTCCATCAGTGAGATGTGCTAGTTGTGAAAAGAGCAGCTGGAAAAGGATGGAGGAGATGCCCGAGCTTTGTGATCACGTTCTGGCAAAGGCTGAGCGGTATGGACAGAGACATTTTGATTTCTCCTTTGGGCACCTGCCACCACTCCAGCCCTTGGGAGAATCAGGGCACAGATGTGCAATCGCCGATTCCAACTAGAAGTCTGTAAATACTGCAGACTAAGCAGCTCACTACACTGCTTCAGCCCCAGAGAGGCTTAGATTCTTATTCATACATGTACCTCCACCATACACACACACACACACACACACACACACACACACATGTCAATTTATGTGTTTTTTATTAAGTGCCTTGAAAAAATGAAGAAAAATATACTTTCCCTCTGCATAGAAATCATGACTATCTTAAAAGTTAAGGCATTCCTCCTTCCCTAACTTCAATGGCTCCATTTCCAGTTCCCCCAGCTCACTGCTGATCCTACTAATGGAATGAGCCCCACTACCCAATGGGTAATCTTAGCTCTAGATGACTCTCAACTACTCCAGAAAGGGAGGCATCAGGAATAGGATGAAACTGTATGAAGGATAAAATTGTCCACATCAGGATCCAACTCTTAATTTTGTATTAATGCCTAACAATTGCCTGTGTGCTGGAAATACATCGAAAATCCAACTAGGATGTCCAGCCTGTTGTAGATCAATGGCAAACTGTCAGACCATTTTTGCTGCTATGGTCACCCACAATTCCATTTGTCTCACACCCAGGTGAAAGGGAAAGGGTGAATGGCACCAGCTAATTCCTTTAAATGTTAACTTATGAAAATGCTAGTTCAAATGGTGATGTCATAGTGTTTCATATGCAGAGAGGCAGAATTCATACCGACAGCTATTTATTCACATATGTGTGTGTCTTTGCGCGCCTTTGAGTTCTCTGTGTCTACTGTGTATGTGAATGGTCACGTGGGACTCAGTGGTGGTGTTGTGATGTTGACCTAGGGCCCAAGTGTAACTTCTGATCTCAGCACTCATTGGCACAGTGGTAGTTAGAGGTGAAAAGTAAAGCTGTCAAGCCCCAAGGGCTTAGTGTTAGATGCCCTCTGAGCTGGGCATGCGGTAGAAGCAAGTGTTTAATTAGCTCACCCTCCTCTTCACCCTTCCACGAAGCTCAGTGTTCAGAAAGCTGGAAAGTTCCAGGGATTTCCAAAAGGGAAGTTCCAAACTCTGTCTGGGGGGTCCTGGCCCTCTTATGCCCAGTGGGCCATTTTATTTTAATTCCCCAAAGACCATCCCTGTCTCAGGCCCAAAATTCACCTCTAAGTTATTACAACCCAGCCTGCATCCTTCTGAAAGTCCTACATCCATATTCACCACTGGCTGATTTGAGGCACTCAGTGAGCCCTGAGTACTGAACAGAAGCAGGGTCCCCAGTGTAGGTAGATACCTCATCAAGGCTGGAGGCTGGGTCCAATTCTGACTTGGCCAGGGGATGACTTGGTGCATTTAATATCTTTGTCTGCAGGTAGGCAAGCTGACCCGTCTCCTTCAATTGTTCCCTTTTTGAAACCCGACTCACAGTACTGATATCCTTTTTTATTTGTACTCAATGACACATTACCTCCACGCTCTCCTGGACCAGGCAGTCAACAGGGCCACAGGGTTGCTGTCTCTCTTTGGTGGGGTTGGGGAGTTGTCAGGGATGAGGGTCCAAGGAATGAGTATGAATGACAGACAAAGAAACAAGGGAAAAAGTTAGACTCACACAGAAAATTAACTTTCCCAGCGTTTGTTTGCAGTTAAAGGTATTTGACCATTTGCTGGCTGAGCCAGATCACGGGAACTTGAGAGCTTTTACTGTGATTCTTCAGTGTAAAAAATAAACAACAATGTCAAACTGTGTTTATATGATTTGTATAAAGCCTTTTTAAGATTACTATTTAAATAAACATTATACCAGAGATATTCTTCTGCACTGTCTTTATTGGAGACAAAGAGACTTGGGGCTCAGGTGACGAAGCCATCCCAGGGAAACTTGCCTTGACTTTAGCAGCAAAAGTCTCATGTCCTGCAAAATACCTTGTCTTAATCAGTTTGGGCTGCTATAACAGAATACCATAGACTGGGTAGCTTTAGGCTCAGCAGCTCTAGAGGCTGGAGTGTCCAAGATCAAAGCACCAACAGACTTGGTATCTGTCAAGGGACTCTCTTCTGCCTCACAGATAGCTGCCTTCTCTCTGTGTGCTCATCTGGCCCTTCTGTGGAGAGAGTAAGTAATCTGTCTGTCTTGTTATTCCTATAAAGGCCCCAGCCCCTTCATTAGGGGTCAGTCCTAACCTTGCGGCCTAATCTAGTCCTAATAACTTCCCAAAGCCTCTACCTCCTAATGCTATTGAAATGGCAGTGAGGCCTTCAACACATGAATCAGGGAAAAGTACAAATATCCATCAAACCAAGCAAACTAAGATGATTGGTCATTCTCTTGGGACAATATTTCTCAACATTGGAGTTAGTAGGGTGGGTAGGCTTTTTATAAAAAAAGATATTATGGAGATTTGTGAGGGACCATATGGCCAGGTGGGCTACTGTAAGTCTTGCCTGGTAGACACCAGAGGCTGTGATGCCTACAAACACTCCTTCTCTCTGGATATTGCCACATCCTGCTGTTTTAGAAGCTTTGCTACTTCCTTTCTATTCATACTCTTAATTATCTATGTCTCTGGTGATTTCAACTTCTATGACACCGCTTCTCAAAGTGTGGTTCTGGACCAGCAGCATTAATATATTCTTTGAACTTGTCAAAGATGCATGTTCTTAGGCTCCATCCCGAGTACACTGAATCAGAAATTCTGGGGGCAAGACCCGGGGATCTGTGTTTCTGCAGGCCCACTAGCAAATGCTGATGCACTTTCAAGTATGAGAACCACCAGTCTAGCAGAAGCTGTCTCAAAGATCTCTTACCTGTTAATTAGTGGATTCAAAACAGACTTTGGCCAATGAGTGCTAAAGGAAGCCAGGTATATTCCTTAGTAGTACAGTAAGTTCCCAGGCAAGGAAAAGGGAGAAAAGAGAAAGTTTACCATGAACCCCCTCCCTGTAAAAGCTATGAACCAGAGCTGAATTCACTGCATCCTGGGGCTCTGTTCACCCCCACCAAAAGGAGCTTTGGATCCATCATTTATTCAAGAAATATCTTTGATACCGCAAGCACAGGGACCCGAGTTCAATCCCCGGTACCAAAAAAAAAAGAAAGAAATGTCTTTGAGCACGTCCTGATTTTACATTCCAGGCAGGGGATGGAAAAGAAATACCTGGACAGGTAAAATAAGGACTGGTTCAGGTGTCACTTAACAGTTAGCTCTAATAGAAAATTAATCAGGTGTGGTGACACAAGCTTATAGTCTCAGCTACTCAGGAATCTGAGGCAGGACAATTGCTGGAGCCCAAGCGTTCAAGGCCATCATGGGTAATGTAGTGAGACATCTAGCTAAAAATAAAGGAAAAGTATTAGAATCACACCTTATAAGGGCCAGCAATTTAGCTCAGTGGCACTGTGCCTGCCTCAAAAGAACAAGGTCCTGAGTTCGATCCCCAGTACCAAAAAAAAAAAGAAGAAGAAGAATCACACCTTATAACTGGGAAATCAGAAACAGCCTTTCTCACGGGGTTATATTTAAACTGAAACCTACAAGGAGAAGGAAGAGTAAGCTAAACAAAATGCCCAGGAAAAGCTTTGCAAACTGGAGAAACAAAATGTAAAGACTCTGCCGTGGCAAGGAGGTTGGTGTGTTCCTAGGAGCACAGAGCAGCTACAGAGCTCGTGATCACCCGGGAGAGGTGTGAGAGCTAAGACAAGCCTGAGTCAGAGCCAGAGCAGAGGCACCTGAAGGTCAGAGGGAGGAGGTGCTCTTGACCTGTGCCATTCTTCAGCTTTCTTAATCGATAGAAGGGGTGGCCCCACCTACTCACTCCTCGTGGGCCAGCTCGGTCACCACGGTCAAGTCTCGCAACCTCCCTCCTTGCTCCTCTAGTGACCCTCACACCATCACGAGTTTCCTGAGGTGCCCGGTTCTATGGTAGCAGTGACCCCAGCAGGAAGAACAGAAGTTAAAATGAAAGCATGTTTTTTCTTGCCTTTGTTTGAACTTTTGGGAATTTTTAAAGCCCTAATAAACTAATAATATCTCCTGGTCACTGGCCATCCAGTGTTTATGTAAGTTTTTTTTTTCTTATCGGCATCCTTCTGGAAATGTTTACAAGATCCTCAGGGGAGGCAGGCAGGCCAGTGGAATGAAGTTGGAACGGGCCCATCCTTGAGGGAAACAGGACCCATCTGGCTGCCGGGGCTGCCAGGGCTGACTCTTCCCCTGTGACAAGGTTGGTGGTGAGGACCGGGTGGGAGGCCCCCGAAGAAGTGGCAGGATGACTCTTGCTTCACACAGTCTTCAGACTCTCATCTCAGGCTGAGATGTGTTCCTCTGAGGGATAAGGTGTGAGATGGGGCTGAGGGGAGTGTGCTAGTCAGAACAGGAAGGCTACCTGCTGTGGGTCCTGAAAGTCTCACCGCTCTTCACCCAAGGCCTCACCAGGATTTAGATGCCAGAGCTGGCAACAGCTCCAGCAAGACCCTAAGAGCCTTCAGCCACTCAAAGCTGAGGTGAAGGCAGGACTGCCCTGAATCCCTCCCTTTGGAATTCCTCAGCCTCCCAGGGTAGATCCTCCTCATTCCTGAGTTTCTTCAGTGAGGCTGAGGGAGGCTCCTGGTGGAAGACACACCTTCCAAGTTCTCCCAGGAGGATAGACTGAGACCTCCACGGCAGCCATGAGCAAATTGTTTCTGCAGCTGATCTAGAAAAGGACACCTGCTTCCTCTCCCTTCCCTGTCAGAAAATCCCACAGGCCATGTGTGTGTGTATGTGTGTGTGTGTGCACACGACCTCACACGCACGCATACCATTCCTGTCTCCCCAGGTTTACACGCCCTGAATGGAGAAAGAGGCCCTTTTGCTAAAGAAATGCACCCTCATTTCTCATCCACCTTCTGATGCCAAGTGGTGTGAGTGCAGTAAGGCCTGAGCCAGCCCACATAGTGCAAGCCCAGACCTCCAGCCCTGCTGGCCCAGGTGCTCCTCAGAAGTGCCCAGCCCTTTGCAAAAGCCCCCGAAGTTGAAGCCAGGCATTAGGGGTGTGAGGAATTTGAGGTGCTTGTTCTAGGTCATTCGCCTAATGACTTGGGCCTGCAGGCCTGGGCAGCTGAAGTCAGCCTGGGACCTTCCAGCCCTGATACTCAGTCTCCGCTGGAAATAGTGTGGTTCCACCTGTGAAGCTCAGGACACAGATCCCACAGCCCCTGAGGCAGCTAGGAACCTGCTGCAGAGCCTGTTGCCATAGTTAAATCTCATCCCAAAGCCCTTGCCTCTGTGGCTGGGAGCTGTGGATGGCGCATCTGCACCACAAGCCAGCTGGGCCTTGACTAGAACAGCACAGTGGCCGCTGGATTTGCCTTCTTCCCTGCCTCTTGGCCTCTCTGTCCCCTCATCTCACCTTTCCTTGAGCATTCGTTACTCTCTTTCCAGCCACCTATTTTTTTCTTGTTGCCTGAAGATTTTTACTTCTTTCAAAATTTTTTTATTAGTCCATGTTTGTAGTACATAATGTTTACATTCCTTGTAGAGGAGTAAGGTACATGTACATAATATATCTTAATTCCTTTTTTCCCCAGCCAACTATTTTTAATGGTTGTGGGAGTTCAGATAAAACTCCACAGGGTTTGCAAATCCCCAGTAGACTTGGACATGCTGTGGATGTGGGGGAATGTTGTTCTCAGGAGATCGGAGACCAGTCTCACTCCTGCCTCTACCTGTGTGACTTTGGGGTGGCTGTGATGTGTCTTGGCTTTCCCACCTGTAAAGTGGACGTTGAGCTCCCAGCTCTGACATCCAGGTGTGATTCAGCCTGGCTGTGGGTGTCTGTGTCACATAACCCCGTGAGGATGAAGCTCTGCAGGTGCTGGTTTCTCTACAGTCCCTCAGACCCATCTGCAGAGACACGGAGAAGGCACCTTTGGGTGCAGTTCTACCCTGGAGTTGACCCCAACTCCAGCTTCCCAGCAGCACAATTGCTCTTTTCCCCAGTTCCCTTAACACCTATCTATTTACACAGAAATCAATGTGCTTGTCTGTCTCCTACAGCTACCTCTTGAGGGAGGCATTTATGCATGCATCCACTTTTATAACATCATATTTTATATTAAAGGACTAGGATGTGTTCTACTAGGTGCTAGGAAATGCTGGATGATAAAGACCTAGTTCCTGTCTTCAGGGAGTTTCAAGTCTAGAGAAACATAAGCAAATTGAACAAGCACACAGACATATCATAGCAATCATGGAAAAAGGTGCAAATTGAAGTGCAGGAGCTTAGTATGTCTCAGCACGAGCTGAGAATCATGTGCCCTGGGAGCTGAAGGCCTAGGGTGAGGGGCATGAGTGGGAAGTGCAGGTGGCAGAGTTGACAGGCAGAAGAGCTGGTTTGTGCAAAGATGTGGTGGCTAAGGGGAAGCTGATGAGGGCAAAGTGGGGAGTGAGGAGGACACCTCATTCCCCTTTACACAGGCATGCCCAGCGCCAACCTGGCCTCTACTGTGTGTGCCCAATAAAGGTTTTGAAAGAAATGCTGTTGAATGAATGGATAATGCATAAATTCCCCTTTGGAAAGTCATCAAGCTTCCCAGTGTATACAGATTAAAATATAAGTATTTTAGTTCTTGCTTATTACTGCCTGTGTTCCACTGTGGTAGAAAATATGCAAATAACTTTCTGAAACTCTGAACTGAGGAACTATGTCCACAAATTCCAACATAGAGATAGTTGCTATTAATTTCTGTTTAAACATCATAACGTAGGTCAAGTATATTATTCAGATTAAAATTCTGTTGAAATGGTTGCAGGGCTGTCACATTTAGCAAATAAAAATGTGCCACCACTATAGAAAAGTATAGCATTTCCTCAAAATGTTAAACATAGACTTATCATGTGTTATGGCTTGCATCTAGCTGTTTCCCCAAAGCCTCATGTGCTCATAGGTGGGGCTTTTGGGAGGTGGCTGGATCTAGGGCAGTGATGGTGAATCTTTTAGAGCTTTCAATGATACAAACAGCCCACTCTGGCATGCATGCTGTTGGTTCACCACCACTGATTTAGAGTGTGTGAATATAGATTTAGGTGTGTGGTAGCTAAATTAGTCCACTGACTGGTTTAGCATAGTTCTGAGTGTGGATGATGGGAAGGCCCCCCCTAGGTGTGGGTGGCACCACCCAGTAGGCTGGATGGGATAAAAGAGAAAGGAAGGCACTCACTCCTTGCTGCCTTCTTGCCTGCCCTGTCATGGACTGTTTCTCCTCCACCAAACCCCTCTGCCATGTTGCCCTGTCTTGAAGCCAGCTGACAATGGACTGAAACCTCTACAAGCTATGAGCTAAAATAAACCTTTCCTCCTTCAACTTTCGGTGTTGAGTATTTTGTCCCAGCAATGATAAAGTAACTAAGATGCCATGTGATCCAATAATTCCACTTCTAGGTATTTTTACCCAAAATAATTGAAAGCAGGGACTCATATATCTGTGCATTCATGTTCACAGAAGCATCATTCACAATAGTAAAAAGGTAAAAACAGTGCAAATTCCCATGAATAGATGAAATAATATCAAAAAATGTATACATACATATACACAATGCATTATTATTCAGTCTTAAAAGGATTGATGTTCTAATAAATATTTCAACATGAATGGACTTTGAAAATATTATGTTAAGTGAAATAGGCCAGACACAAAAGGACAAGCAAATTTATATATACACATAGATCAAGCAAATTTATACAGATAGAAAGTAGATTAAAGGTTACTAGGGCCTAGAAGGAGAGAAGATTGGAGAGTTATTATTTAAGGAGTACACAGTTTGGGACAATGAGAAAGTTCTGGCAGTGGCTAGTGATGATGGTTGTACATTTTGAATGTACTCACTATCAATGAATTGTACACTTAGATAAATTTCATGTCATGTGGATTTTACTACAATTTTTTAAAAAATCATCTGACCTTTAAAAATGTTCCATGTAATACTGTACTTGGGGCCACACAGCTGCCCCCTGGGATCTGCATACACTCACTGATGGAATGGCAGGCCTCTGGCAGAAGCCTGCATGCCCATCTTTAAAATATATTATGAAACAATTATCTTTAGCAACAGCATCAAAATGAATAAAATATATCAGAATAAATTTAACAAAAAATTACAATATATATATGCTGAAAATTACAAAACATCATTGAAAGAAATTAAAGAAGACTTGAATAAACATGAAGACATTCCATGTCCATGATTTGGGACGTGAGCAGATCTGAAAATATGGGTGTGCAAGCAAGAGAAACCACCATCAGAGTGAAGAAACAACCCACAATCTGGGAGAAAATTTATACCAGCTGTTCTTCAGACAAAGGTCTACTATCTAAAATATATAAAGAACTGAAAAAAATCAGAACCCCAAATTTAAAGACCCAATCCAAAAATGGGCATCTGAAATGAACAGACATTTCTCACACAAAGAAGTAGAAACAGCAAATAAACATATGAAAAAATGTTCAACATCACTGGTCATTCGAGAGATGCAAATGAAAACAACACTGAGATTCCACCTCACCCCTGAAAGAATGGCTGCTGTCAAGAAATCAACCAATAAGAAATGCTGGTGGGGCTGTGGGGAAAAAGGAACCCTTCTCCACTGCTGGTGGGAGTGTAGACTGGTGCAACCACTGTGGAAATCAGTATGGAGACTCCTCAAAGAACTAGGACTGGAAGTCCCATTTGACCCAGCTATTCCCCTGCTGCACATCTTCCCAAAAGAATTCAAAGAATCATACCACAGTGATATATGTGCACCCATGTTCATAGCGGCACAGTTTGTAGTACCTGAAACTTGGAAACAGCCCAAGTGCCCATCAACTGGAGACTGGATAAAGAAGATGTCGTTTTTTAAAATACAATAAGAGTACTACTCAGCCATAAAGAATGATAAACTAGAGGCATTTATAGCTAAATGGATGCACATTGAGGCCATACTCTTAAGTGAAATAAATAGGACACACATGTGTAAACACAGAATAGTTTCTCTGGTGTGAGAAATTGAAAGCGTAAATGAGGATCAGATAATAGATAATAGATAATTTAAAATAGAAGGAAAAGGTCCAAAGGGTAAGGGGAATTGGGAAGGGTAGAGGAAAGAAAAGAAAGGAAAGGAATAAATATGAGAAAAGGAAAAACAGAAGCAAAGTCTTTGTAAATAGGGAGGAGTGAAGGGGTTGAAAGGAGAGCAATGGAATGGGGTAAAATAAGAACAGAGATGCATCATGTAAAGGTACAAACTCCCAATGGTGAGTGTAACTATATTGTATACCTAAAATGGACCAATAAACTTAATTAAAAAAATACTATACTTGGAACATATTTAAACTAAAACTTTGTTCATTGTTTATCTGAAATTCAAATTTAACTGGGTTTTCTCTATTTTATCTATAATCCTAGCCAAGGAGCTCTCTCCTCACCATGGACTTCCCGGAATTAGGGGCCATATTGTCCAAACCAAAGCTTAGTGTTCATAGTCTGATAAGAATGAGTGTACAAAATAGTGGCAGGAAGTCAGGGGAGCAGTGCCTGCCCTAATTATGGATTCAACCCCAGAGAGGGACCACAAAATGACTTCTTCAGCCCTTGCTTACTCCATCAGTGAAGAGGAAGAGATTAGAAATCTTGGTTGGGTTTCCATCTGTTGCTTAATCATCATGACCTAAAAGTGAAGTAAAAGCCTATTTTAAACCCCTTCTTACCATCGACTGCATGGCTAGAATTACAGTTGCAGATGGTGAAGCTCATGCATATGACTCAGATGATAGCCCTGTCCCCTGACACAAGACCTGGTAAGAACCCATGGGGTGCCCAGATGCCTAATGGTACCATCATTGGCACCTATGTCTTCTCAGAAAAAGAAACTGCCTGCACAGCTCATCATGCAGCAGGAAACAACAGGTGCAAAGACAAAGGCCACTTTGGAACCATTTGGACTGCAGACCGTGGCTCCGTGTGACAAGAGGGCCACAGACTTCGAGTGCCTGCACTAATCTGCCTGGTCATCCCATCCTGGGTCCAGAGCCTATGGCTGCCATTGCAGGTGGTCCCACCTTCCCTTGTCTCTATTGAGATGAAAGGCAGCTGGGGAGGGCATCTTGTGAAGAGATGGGTCTTTTCCAAATCCTTTTTACTAGGTGCTGACAAGTCACTGCAGAATTCTGGAAATGTGTAGCACAGCAAAAACACAAGGGTCACAATACACTGGTGAATGATTACCAGTGGAAAAATTCATTACAGGCTGCTCTCAGCTCTTGTCATGTCAGAAAGTGTTACATTAACAAGATGGAAGGTCCCTGTGGTCCCGTCCCCAATACAGCCCCCACTGCTACTGCCTGCCCCCCCCCATTTCAAATTATGTTGCATGGTGGGAGCACAGCCCAAAGGCAGGAGAAGTTAATTCAGCTATACTAATCAAAAAGGGGTCCAAGCCAAGCCAATGGAAGCAGATCCAACCTGCGTGGTACATGAAATTCTTTCTGCCAGCTGGCACCAGCTATGACCACTGTGGTCTGGTACCTACAGACAGCAATCAAGCAGACTGGGTCTTTTTTTAGCTCTTTACATAACTTTCTCCCACTCCAAGGGTGCAGGCATCCCTACCGAGAGCCTGGCTATATCTCTTTCCTGATGTAGACACAGACCTTCTAGGGGACAGCATGGAACCTTGTGCTGGTGACTGTGGAATGTCAATGATGAGCAAGACACACTGGGCTTGGATCAGCTCTGGACCAAGGTCTGGGGTAATAGCAACAGAGTCTCCATTTCTGGATGGCCAAAGGGATCAAGTGGCCTTCAACTTCTGGCCATTGAGTCAAATGAAGCCTTTATCTCATTCCTCTTTCTGAACTCTCTTCCCCAGTGACTACATCCTAAATGAAAGAATCATGGGCACAAATGGCAGACAGCCAAGAGGAAACGCCAATAGAGATGGGTCAATAGCTCTTCCTTAATGAGATCTCTGTTCCTGCAAGGTGCATTTCTAGAGGAGGGACTAGCCAGAGGAATCCACATTAATGTCAAGTGCACAGCTGAGCTCAGAACAGAGGGTCTGTGCCCAGAAGGGGTGCTCTTCGCTGTGTCTTCTGAAGGAGATGGGAGATCTTAGGACGCAGTTTTGCCCTGAGCCCAACCTCTCACCTCCTAGAGGCCCATGAAGCCCCCATTGCAAAGGTCACCTTGAGTGGAGGAGCCAAGTCCAACACACTCAGCAGCCAACACGATGCTAAACATTAAGCTTCCCTGTAGCTGGCTAGGCTGGAAGCTGCCATTCCACTATGCAGCCTTCTCCGGGCTTGGGACGAGGAGAGACTACCTCTTTCAGAAGCACCGGGGAGGCCTGCCCTCCGCCTGCTCAGCACTGGGGAAACCTTCCAAGCCATTCAGTTTGCCTGAGCCCCACCCATCTTTAATGTCACCGTCTATATTATCTCCTATCCTCCTTTTTCAAAGCAGCCAAAAAAGAAAATGTCACTACATTGGGGGCCAATTCAAAAGTCAGGCTTAGACAGAAGTTCTGTTTCACTCTGAGCCCCCCGCCAACGTGAGTTTATCTTCTGAGGAGACTTTAGGACCCCCCCATCCATGTGCTCATCAGGTGTCTTTATGTCCCCCCAGTTGTGCATCCTCCACTCACCTTCACAGAGTTCTCTGTAGCTACAGCCCTGCTATGAGGACAACATGTTAGCTGCAGGACTCTGATGGGGACTTCAAGGTGGGCTGACACCACGTCCATCCACTTCCTGACAGGGATCTGGAGGCTGCACAGCTGATGTAAGCAAATGTCTAAAGCAAGGAGAATCTTCACCAGCCTTGGCAGGCATGGTCGGGGCCTTGTACGTACCTCCTCTCCGCTGTGGGCCTTGAGGAAACCCTCGAAGGCATTCAGGGCAAGTGGCAGCTCCGACGAAGATGACAGTCAGAATGCGTCCTTGACAGCTGCCAGCTCGCCCAGGAATAGAGAGCCCATGCACTGATTGATACCTGAGAAGATGGCTGTCATCAGGGAGGGTACAGGAGCAAGATAAGGGACTCAATCAGTGTCAGGCCCATCCCAACACAACACAGCTGTAAATCACTTTGGGTAAAGATTCTCAGCTGCTACAGTGCAGCAGTGCAAGCAGGTAATAGAAAAATAGGGAGGTGCACCTGTGGGGGGAAGGAGGAGGGAACCATGCTCAGTCTCGGTCCTGAATAGGGAAGTAGATGCCTGGCAGAATTCTGAGCGTCTATTCTCAGCCCAAGAGGCATACAGGGTTTCCCTGAGCTAATTGCACAAGGTTAAAATATAATCCAGGGTGAACCCTACAGTATGTGAGTTATGCCTTACTCATAGTATGTGAGTACGTGAGCGTGGTTGTTTGACACACATGTATTCCAGCCAGCAGCCTGGTGGGCTGTGCTGGGCATCTTCCCTCTGGCCCTCCCATGGAGGTTGAAGAGATGGTCGCAGAGGTGCTAGCCTTGTCCTTATCCACTGATACCTGAGTGAGATGCAGCACACAGCAAGCTGTGAGGAAAACAGGACTCATAGACTCTGCATTTTGATGAGAAAAGATTTCTTCAATTCCAGAAAGCCTCAAGTCCCTTCAGCTACCCCAACCATGTTGCAGATGTAAATAGCACAGGCCAAACCCATTTTAGAGATTGTCTTTCAAAAGGTGTTAATTAGACACTTTAAAAAATAATTCCCTTATGTTTTTGTTCAAGGGACAGAGATTCTTAAGTTGGAAATAATGAACGGATTAGTGATTAATTAATTGCTGGCAGGTGCGGGGAGAAGCTATCCATGGCTTCTTAGCATTTCCCTCTCCTCTCTTAAGATTATTCTTTCTTATTTTAATTAATTCTTTTTCTTAATTTTAATTAATTTTTTATTTTAAGGGCTACTCCAGCACTTCTTTTATCAAATAATCAAATAAACTAAATAAATAAAGTGTACTGAGACCAAAGTACTCAATATGGTGTTTAATTGGAATTGTAGCCTGTTTTCTCCCAATGGAGTCTTGGGGTACATGGAAGCTTTCCCTGTCAATGGAATTGGACTCCAGAAGTGCATTTTAGCATCTAGTTAATCTTCCTTTCAGGTGCCACGTGAACAGCCTGATTGAAACAAGGAAATGTAAGCCTCTCGGTGGTTTGTGGTTTCTCTCCCCAAGTAAGCAACAGAGGTGATGACTCATCTAGCCTGTGGATCTTCTATCCATTCACTCTGCTCCACTGTGGGTGGGTGTGTGCCGTACAAGCACACTGGGCACATAAGCCAGCTCTTGGATGGGCTGGTCTTGGCATACAAGTACCTTGCTGGACTTGGCAGGAGGGCTGTCTTCATCATTGCAACAACTAAGTCTAGAACAAAAATCCTGTAATCTCTGCTCTCAAACCCAAGCCAGGGCCAGGAAGGGCAAAGGACAACCAGGACATGTGCTCACCTGCAAGGCCAACCCTCTCTCAGGAAATTTGGCCTTTGTGCTCTGTTCTTTCCAAAGCATCACTGGGAGAATACTATATGGGTCAAGGTAGCTCCCCATTTGTGAGACAGTGTCCTGAATGGTGAGCACCCAATCTAACTGCAGAGGGGCTTCGGGGACGCAGGTTTGTCATGGCACCAGAGCTGTTGGCTCCTTCAAAATGAGTTATAGTTATAGTTGGCACCTTCCAACAGTCAGGAGATTCCTTAGGGGGGGGCCTCCACTATCTTCTCTAGAGCCAAGTTTCCAAGCCACAGTGACAGACGAATCCACAAATGATGACTGGTAGGAATGAAGAAGGAATGGAAGGGGGTTTTAAAAATGGGTCTCTGGTGGCCACTGTGTTGTTCAGCCCGAAGTATTCTTCTCCAGATTGAGGCAAAGACAGAAGACACAGCTGTCACTGATGAAGCTCAGATGATTCTTTGCCAAGCATTCCTGTAACCTCCTGTGGAACGGTGGAGCAGTGTCGGATGGCAGGGAGGGAGCCAGGGGCAGTAGGGGCATGGTCGGGCAGTTAGCTGGTAAAGAAATGTGTCCTCAGCTGAAGGCCTGTGGAGGATGCCCCCGAGGAAAGATTTCCTGATGTTTCTCTCCATTTTTTTTCTCTCTCTCAGGTTTGGAAGCATCAAAGAGCTCTGAAATCAGGACAGGAATCGCTAATGGAACTCCTCACATTGTCATGGATATCCCTTTGAATTCTCAAGGTAGACTCCTGGATATCTGTAAGGAACATAAGAAAGCTCTTTATGGATAGATAAGAAAAGATCTTTACAAGATACAGATAAACAAAAAATCTAGGTAAAGTAGAGGCTATATTATTTATAGGGGCCAGGGCAAAAAGAAATTGTGGGGTTCAAAAGCTTGTAAGACTTTTAAAATGGGGATAGCAAAGCATTCAGCTAAGTGCAGGGCCCTGTGTGGCCACACATTCCACACCCCTATGGGGCCAGCCCTTGCTTATTAGCAACCATAGCCACAAACCAGAATGTTAGACAAGTAATACATAATAAGGCTTGCCAATGGGGAGGGAGAGGAGGACTAAGAGAAAGGAAGGTGGTGAATTTCCACTAAATGCCTGTTTATATTTGCTTAGTATTTAAACCATGTGAGTGAATTTACTCAAAAATTTAAATTAAGAAAAAAACCCTCAGGGTGTCAACAATCCCCACATAGACCTAAGCAATCTGTGGGTTCCCAAACACATTTATCCATGATTAAACATTGTTATGTGGAGGTCCTGCAGGTGGGAAGAAACTGAGAGCAGAGGCCTCAAATTATAATGACGAAAGCAACCACTGTCCTCTTTCTCACCTGACCACTCACTTGTCAATGGATGCAGATTTCTAGGAAGCCAAATAAAAAAGTGTTGAGCTGGGGATTTAGCTCAGTGGTTCTGCTGCCTGCCTTGAAAGCACAAGGTCCAGAGTTCAAGCCCCAGTACCAAAACAAAACAAAAAAAAAGTGTTAACTCGCTCTGTGATCTCTGTTAGGTTCCTCTCAACTTCTGGAACTGAGGTTCAGGCCACAGAAGCCAATGCCTATTTTCACAGCTGCCCTATAAGTTAATAAGTGCTACTCTGGTGACTCCAAATCTCATTAAATGCATGGGTTGGATGGATGTTTCAGAAATAATAAATGCTTTGAGTTTAACTAATGAGACCTTCTCATGTGTCTCTAGACTAAAGCAACTCAGAGGAAGGGGAGCAGAACATGCCCCACACCCCTGGTCCTCAATAATCAAACTAACAATGCAAGCACCTACAATGCACTCAATAAATTCTTCATTTAATCCTCATAATTCTGTGCAAGGAGGCTCAACTACTTTCCTCATTCTGTATAGAAGGAAACCAGTCCAAAGACAAAAGGAAACTTGGCCAACGTTACCCAGTGAGTGAAAGATGAAGCCAGACTGGACACAAACATCTAACAAAACGCTCATAAGTTTGACTGTTATCCACAAAGGAGGGAAGCACCAATTTTAATGCAAACTAACATGTGATATGTCTTCTGAGGTATTCCACTCAGCAGAATCTTCTAGTTTCCAGAACATAATAAGTTTATTTTGAAAGTAAGGGCTGCCTGTTTTCACTTGGATAGATACAGCTGTGCCTTCTTTTATCCCATCAAATCAATTGAATGCTGGGCTCATCACTCATTGAGGCTCATGTAAGTGTTTTGTATGGCCTCAAACCTTCTTTTCCTTGGAAACATTTCTAAAATTATGACGATTTGATTGTTCTTGGGAACAACTCTCTTGAGACAGTTAAAGAGTGTGAGGGGGTACCATATTTACTTCTATGAGTACAGAAAAGTAATCCAGAGTCACAGAAGGTCAAGCTCACAGGCAGATGCCAACATTCTTGGACTAAGAAAGCGACTCCAGGACTTGGTTTATATTTCGAAGGTGGAAGCAAACCCCAATATTCCCTTGAGAATATTTCCCCTTCTGACACTAGGAATAAGCATCTATGTAAAACAATTTTATATATTTTTATACCATTTGTATTGCCTTGCATGCTAAACTGGGGAAGTCAGTTTCAGATACTGTAAAACTTTCTGTCTCAGAACCTAAAACACTCCAAGACACAAGATGAATCTTTAAGACATATTTGTTAAAATGGTGAATGAATGAATGAGTCAACTGTCAAATAATATTCAATCATAGTCCTTAGTGGACATGTTAGACAAGTAATAACTCATATGACAATTCCACTTCTTCCTGTAACATACCAGTAAAAGATTTAAATTATTTATATTCTAATAATATGTTCTATTATCCAATCCATCAAATCTTCTATCTAGAGATTAAATCCAACCAGTATCAACTTTCCTCATCAGATATTGAAAAGTGAAAACAAAATAACTGGAAGGCAATAAAAGAATACTTGGTAGACCAAGATAATGCCCTGGAAGTTCCTACTTTTGTGTGTTGTCAAGTAACAACTCATAAATACTTAAAAGCTTATTTGGCTTGTTCAAATTAAAACATTAAAAGAAAGAAAAAAAGTTTGTCTGCTTTTTACAAATTCAATAGCCCAATACTGTGGAAGGAAAAAAATCTGGCTTAGGATTTCTGTAGTTGCTGATTAGTTGAAAAATGATCACTGGTTTAAGTGAAAATAAGTCCCCTGCCACATCTGGAGGAACCAGTTGCAGAAGACAGGGTGTGGCTTGGCTTACAAAGGAAAATTTTCATAAAATCTCTATTTCATGCCATGCAGTCTCCCCCTCACACACACCTTCTTTCAAAGTGATGAGACACAGGAAGCAGGAAGACGGTTTGGAGACTGTTGTGAGATGTGTAAAGCCATGTTTTCTTAGGAAAAAGGCAAGCTGAACTCTGGCCAGGTGATGAGACATCACAAGAAGGTCGAAGTATTAAAATTTCCAGGAAAAGCTGTAGGATAAGGCTGCCAGAAACTTAGAAACTGACAGACTAGGGATTTTCAATATTCTTAACAGTAATAGAAAATCTGAAATTTTTACTAAAAGGAAAGACAGAGTTACCTTTAAACAATGATTGATAATCAGCAAAGGCTAATGAGATAAAGAACTTAACCTGAACATAGATTTTTGTACATTATTTTATTGTATGTTGTTTTAAGCTGAATATCATTTTCTATATTGTTTTTACTGTTTTAAGAGATATTTAGCTTTTTATTTTATAAAATTTATTTTTCTTTTATTTTTTTCTTAAAATGTGTAGTTCTCAAAACGTCATCTCCATCACAATTACCAAGAAATCTTTTCAAAAAGGGAATTTCCTGAACACAGATACTATGTGTAGGGTTGAGGTTCAGGAGCCCGCATTTTAACAAGGTAAATGTGCTAGGTCCTAGGGAATTTGATGTGAGTGATTCACAGTTTTATTTCCAGTGTACACTCTTATGATTTATGTAAAATTGCCACCTACTGAAAACTTACCAAAATTACAGGCACAATGGAAAGAAGAAAGAACTCAGTATGGTGATTGTGTTTAAACTGTGATGTCAAATAAACACCCGTAAAATGTTTCAAAGCTTATGTGGCTTGTTCAAATTTAAAACATTAAGATAACTAAAAGAAATTTGGATAATTTTTATGAATCCTGAATGTTACCTGAAAGAACGTAAGAAGTGGAAATGGCTAATTTATAGTAGAATTTCACAGTCCAGGGCACATGAAAATGGTACCCAGGAGGGAAGTTGAAGAGCTACAGAAACACATTTCACCTGCTTTCAATTCTTCTGGCATCTTTGTGGAAGTAATGCCTGATAACAAACTTGCCAACATGTCAACGCCTGAATTAGGACGTCGCTGTGTGCTGCAAATCTCTGCTGTCCATTCACCTTGCCAGGTAAGGTGTGTATAGATCTGTCTTCCCAGTTCACAGAATGCTCTTATGACTCAACTGCAAGCCCTACTTCATTTGAAAAGCTCTGGAAGAAAACTGACTAAATGAAAAGGAACCTACTCCAGGCAGCATTTTGCCCAACAACTCAGCTTCCTCCAGTGGGGAGGCGTTTGACTGGGAAGTCTGAGACTTCTTCACCGACCTCTCCTCCCTCCCCTCGTCACAAACAGCAGATGGCAGAAAGCATCACACCCCGTGCAGGCAGCAGCTGCCTTGTGGTATGGCATGAGAAAGCAGGGAGCACTGGGCTGGAGATAGCAATTTGCATGACCAAGTGTAAATCACACAGCCTCTCCAGGCATCATTTTCCTGCTCTGTTAAAAGGGGCACTCCTGCCTTCTGGGCTTGTGAGAATTTGAGCTAATATATGCAAAATGCCTGGGACTTAATAGGTGTTCAATAAATGGTAGTTATTATTTTATGCATGAGCCTTGGGCTAATGTATGTGTGAACATTTAGTTATTAATTAGAAGGTAAATGAGAGCTGGCTGGAGGGAATTGCATCTGACCTTTAGCAAATTATTTCACTTAGATGCACTGATGCAAAACTATCACATCTTGTGAAGAAAGATGAAAATAAATCTGGCTGACAAAAGATATTTTAATAAATACTCAATCTTCCTCCAACATCCACTCAGTATATGGTCACCCCACTATAATTGGTATGCTGTCTATGGAGGCTTTTGTGTCTTTCTCTCTTGTCATAGTCAATTACTGGCCGATCAGAGTCCAGACTCAGCTCTGAAAGACCTATTTGAGCTCCTGCAGCTAGAGCCTGCTTCAAAAAGCAACTTATAATGCTTTTTCCCCTTCAATTAAGCTTGCCACCAAACAAGTGTGGGTGTCCTGGGGTTGTTAAAATCTAACTGAATTATTCCTAGGCTAAGTGTGGCTCAGCTGGTGTAACATGATGCAGGGACCTGATGCAGTTGACCCTCTACATGCCCATTTCATTGGCAGGCAAAGAGATTGCATTGTGCTCCACGTAAAACAGCAGACAGGAATCAGATTATGAGTCACTTTCCCTGCAGAACTGTGATGCCTTACAGGGAGAACAGTGCACTTAGTCCAGCTGATGAGACAAAAGGAAAAACAGGAAGTTGCATGGACTTGCAAACCAGAAAAAGAAGAGAAACACAGACACATCGTTACCTTAATTTCCAAATCCTTGGAAGTCCCCTTAGGCATGCAAGAGTACTGAGATGCACAGGGAGTGAGGGGAGGAGGAATAAGGAAGGTAAAGATTGGTGAAGATACTTCTGGAATAGAGAGCAATGCCTGACAGCAGGGCTGGTGCTAATCCTTCTTGGTGGGAGAATCAGTGCCAAATAACAGACTCGAAGCATTAGGAAAGGCAAGAGCTAAGTCCATTGCACTTAAAAAAAATAATTAAAGGTGGCCAGGAGCATAACACAGTGGTAGAGCCCTAGCTTAGCATGCATCAGGCCCTGGGTTTGATCCCCACACCATCTCCCCCAAAAAAAGAAAGGAGAAGGAAGGAAAGCTGTAAAAGGAAATTGCTTGCTATACTAGCCTATCGGAAAATTGCAGATCCCACACTAAAAGGAGATTGGGGCGGGGGGGGGTTGTTGTTTGGGGGGGGAGTTTCTTCTTTGGTACCAGGGATCAAACTCACGACCTGTCACTTGCAAGGCAGGCGCAGTGCCACTGAGCTAAATCCCTGGCCCTGAGATTGTGTTTTCAAGTGTGATTTCTCTCCCAAGGAGTGACAGGGGTAAATGGTGCTGTCAGGGCTTCAGTTTCTCCGCTTCTCAACTTACCTGGGATGAGGATGCATTAGAAAGTCCAAAACTGTGAACTTTGTAAAAGAGCTGTGATTAGCTTCAGAAGGCTCCAACTGTGCAAGCAGCCGATATAATAAGCTCACATGTTGTGACTGATTACCCCCATTACCATGCCTACATATTTCTGCCTTCTAATGCCCACAGAGGAGTTGGAAGAAGAATCAGGCAAACATCTTTGGGACTGGTTTATTAAGGTAATATACCAGGCATTGCCCATTTTGCATCCTGAGGAGCCATCAAGCCCTTTGAACTTAGCATTTTCATTAGAAATCATCAATTTTAAATAATGATACAGTGAATCTTTGAACTGCTTTTTATCTAAGGACTTCCAAATACATTATATTACTTCTGATTCTCAGCATTTGGTAGATAGCATTACACATATTTTCTAGATGGTTAAACTACAGCATGTAATAGTGAAATGCAAAACCAGCTACAAAGGTAGGAAAAGAATTTATAGAGGACAAGGTCAGGACTTATATCTACATAACTATATTTAGCATGTCCATCCCAATATCCAGATTCACGATTATGAGCTTTGAGCAAGTGAAGACTTTATAGGTGCCCATTTGCAGAAGACATTGGTCATGTTGGTGGCTGCCTGGTGTCTTTGAGATCTGCTTCCTTTGTTTGGGGAGGAACTTATTTTCCCAGTCTCCCACGCAGCACAGACATGTGACTGCCAATCAGATGCATTGGCAGGAGAAGCAAGTCTAATCACTGGTGCTGAGGTCACAGTGGAGCAAATTAGGGTGTCAAGGTCATGGTGATGACAACAGTGGCTTCCCCATCAGACCAGTTTGACAGTACAGCTGTAAGCTCTCATGTTTCTAGAAGGTTAACTGTTAAGCCTACTTCTACAGCCCTCTTAATGATTTTATGAACTTCCCAATTTCTAACAAACTTGGGATGTAAGAAAAATGAGCAAAATCTGACATGGCCACCACCCACAAGACCTTACAGTTTATCAGGAAAATCAGACAGTAATTGAAAAATGACACTGAGAACTGTAAAACTGCCACCATGATTAGTGATGTGAAGGGCATAGAAAGCATTCCTGAGGGAACGATGTTAGTGTGAGATGTGCCTTTGAAAAGAGCACACCAGAGTCAGTTGGAGAAGGAACTGGAAGTCAAAATAGGTGCAAGCAGTCCCAGTAGGGGGCAATTTTAGTAATGGGGGGGGAGGGTGATAGTACCTTAAACTAGCAATGAAAAAGGACCAACCCAGAAGATACTTAGGAGGTAAAGAAGACTTAGCAATGGGGGGAATTTCAAAGGGGTCATAGATGACTCAGCTTCCTTACTTAAGCCACTGGTTAGATACTTGGATCTACCTTCTAGAGACTGCTAGAAGAGAACCAAGTAAGGACTTTGTGAACTCATGTGAGCAGACATACTCAGTAAATTACCTTTGAGGAATCTGTGACAGTTGCACAGTAAGGTTCTGGAATTCAGACCAGAAGATTGGCTAGAGACATGAAAGAGACCTTCCATAATCTGAGTCATTGTGCTGATGGGATTTCTGAGGGAAGGGTATAGCCTGAGATCCAGAGATGACCTGGGACTTGGGTGTTTTTGTTTGTTTGTTTGTTTTTTGGTACTGGGGATCAAACTCAGGACCTTGCGCTTGTGAGGCAGGTGGCAGAACCTGGGATTTGTTCTTAAGGAGAATGAAAGATAGGTGAAAGAATGAAGGAAGCACTCATCAATGGCTGCTGAAAGATATAAAATGACAATGCAGTGAAAAACACTAATCCAAGAAGCATGTTTTAATTCTCAAACTACCAACTCCTCTTCAGTATGGATCACAAACTCAGGGGGCCTGGCCAGTCTTCTACTCAGCTAATGGGCTAAGTGTGAGGTGGCACACAGGAGAGCACTTGTCTTGTCTGGAAAGGGCACGAATTTTAAGCTCAGACAAGTCATCCCCAGATACAATACCCAAATCCAAATCCAAACCCCTTTATTACCACAGTTTCTATTTACCTGAATGGACCTCTGCCACGTTTCTGGAAACAGTGCCTATCTGCCTCTAACTGGGAGACAATCTTGAATCCCTTAAATTATTTCTCCTATTGAAATCCTCTATTTTTCTATTCCCAAATGGCCCTGATATCCTGAAAAGACTGCTCTTCTGCTCTAAACACTTTCCTAATTTCTAATGCCCCCCAAGCCTATTTTCCAACATCCAATGCTCGAACCATAGCCAGCCCACTCTGATATCCCCTCCATTACCCACTCTGAAGAAACGGGTCCTACTGGTCATCTGGCCCCATGCCGTCATGACCCCATTGGTAATTCGGCAGCCACCAGCATGACCACAGTGCGGGATAAAAGAATGAATGGGCAGCTGAAAAAGGGCAATTGTGGCCTGGTGCCACAAGACAGCTTAGATTTTTGAAACCAAGAGAGTAGACTACTTGAAGTAAAGGGATAGTTTTTAGAAACCAGAAATAGGAGTAAAAGAAAAGGGTTCTGGGGCAATCTTAGAGATGGCCTAGTACAGAGGACAGAAAGTTTAAACAAACAAACAAAAAAGCAGAAATAGTGGGAGAAACTAACTCTCAGTGCTAAGTAATTCTAACCTCTGATGGCTTTTGCTCTCAGAACCAGTAAGAATATTTGCCTGAAGGTCTAGGAGATGTTTTTCATTATAGGCATTCAGATTTTTTTTTTTGTCTTCTCAATATTCCTCTGCAGTAGTAGATTGCATGTCCTAATTCTAACTACCAGATATTGACTAAATCTGATATGTAGTTGAAGTGGATTTATTTCTTAGCTTAGTATTACAATAAATAAACACAATATAGACAATCAAGTTCTCTCCCCTCTTCCTACCTCCCCCAACCTCAATCTATAATTATTAAGTCAAAAGACATTAAAGAAAGCACACTGTGAACACACTTGTACGGGACTTGCTCCTGCTTCTGCACATACCAGTGAGTCAACATACATCTTACCTTGTGTGGCTGCTTCCAAGGCCAACATCCTTCAGGAAGCACTACACAGCACCCAAAACGCAATCACACTTAAATATCCATGGGTATTTTCTGCAGAATTGTGGTCAGTGTGAGAAAGAGTTTGCCCCAAAATTCATTTTCTGTTGACATTTGGCAGAACTTCTGTCAACAAAAGTACACCAACAGGGCCGGGGATTTAGCTCAGTGGTTCTGCTGCCTGCTTTGCAAGCGCAAGGATCCAAGTTTGATCCCTGGTACCAAAAAAAAAAGTACACCAACAAACACCTAGCAGTGTGTGGCACCTGGCAAATACCTAGCAGTCCTTTTTAAGAATCCAAAGAAAATCAAATGAAAATGAACCATGTCTAATCTCATAATGAGTTAATACAGCAAGATATTCTGTGCCTAGCACATAATAAGTACTATATAAATATTGGGTATTAGTGCTGTTATCATTATCTGCAGTCACTGTTGCTTCTTATTTACATTCCAAGAATCAGAAAGCCTCTCCCACATTGCTCTCACACCCCATCCTTCTTACTTAAATACTATCTCAACTTTCAAAGAAATATAAACTACACCTCACACATGGCGCTAGTGCACATGCACACACACACACACACACACACACACAGAGCAAGACAGTGTGGCCTCACTCATGCGTTGTTGATGGGAGCCAGCACAACCCCTATAGGGGCAATCTGAAAATACCTATCTAAATTACCAACACATATGCTTTTCAATGAGCAGGTCACATTATAGTGCATCCTGCAAATGAATGGTTCATATCTAGATGTCCCCTGAAAGCCTTGGGGGCTATAGCCAGGAATTTTGAAAGGTGAATGGACTTAGAGCTGAATTGCTATTAGGAGGGGAGGTATGGTCTGCACAGTATGATCACTGGGGGCATGGCCTACAAGGGTTTATCTTCCTCACCCAAGACCTCCGGTCCCTCTCTACTTCCTGTTTGCCCTGCCATGAGCAGCTCTCTTCCACCATCTACCTCTGCCATGCTGTCCTGCTCTGGAGCCTGCTGACCATGCAAGGAGTAAAACTTCTAAAACACGAGCCAAAATAAACCTCTCCTCCTTTAAATTGTGGGTGTCAGGTATTGTTTCCCAGTGCTGAAGAAAGTGACTAAAACACACAACATGCAATAGGTGCAAGGTTACTCATTGCAATCATGTTTGAAATAAGATAAAAATAAGCTAAGTGCTTATCAATACAGAACTTGTTAAACAAACCTTGGTAGAACATAGAATGGAATATTACACAGTAATGAATCAAATTTTGAATGAAGAAAACCTCCAAAATATACTGCTAAGTGTTCAAAACATCTCAAATTTCATATAAAAGAGTGTGGGGGGGGGGGGTAAAAATATAGTCAAAAAACTGGGTTCAATGGCACATTCCTGCAACTCCAACACTTTGAGAGACGGGTGGAAAGACTGCAGCTTCCAGCCCTACCTGGGTGGGCACCTTAGTGATTTAGCAAGACCCTGACTCAAAATAAAAAAATAAGAAAGGGCTATGTTATGGCCTGCATCTAGATGTCCCCCAAAGCCTCATGCAGTCATAGAGGGGGCTTTTCAGAGGTGGCTGGATCTAGAGTATGTGGTGCTGGAATCAAAGGTGTGAGATTACTAAATCAGTCCACTGATTGGTTTGGTATACTTCTGGCTAGGATTAAGGGTGTGAGTGCTATGCCCACCCAAGGGCTGGTAGTCTACTCACCTGCCTGCTTGCCATGGACTGTTTCTCCTCTGCAATGATGCTCTGCCATGCACCCTACCTTGGAGCCAGCCCAACATGGACTGAAACCTCTACAAAGTGTGAGCTAAAAAAACTTGTCCTCCTTTAACTTTGGGTGTTCTGTATTTTGTCTCAACAGTGAGAAAAGTAACTAAAACAGGCTGGGATGTAGCTCTTTATGAAGTCTGAGCTGAGGTCTAACCTCCAGTAACCTCCAGTAAATAAAAAAATAGAGAGAGAAAGAGACAGAGAGAGCCAGCCCTCCATGTGCTTGGATTCAACCAACCAAGGATGGAAAATATTTGAAAAAAATCTATTTTTAGATTTTTGTAGATGAACAAACATTTTCTCTTGTCCTTATTCCCTAAATAATATAGCATAGCGGCCATTTTCCCTGCATTTACATTGTATTAGGGATAAGTGATCTAGAAATGATTTCAAGTTTACGGGAGATTGTGCCTGGATTATATGCAAAGGCTGCATTATTCTGCATAAGGAACTTGAGCACAGGTTTTGGTATCTGCAGAGTTCCTGGAACTACCCTCCACCCAAAGATACTGAGAGGAAGCTATATCTTCATTGTTTTACATTAAGAAACTCTAAAAAGATACAGTGGGGTCTAAGAGGAGTGATTGCCATGGCAGGGAATGGAGAATTAAGCAGAAAGGTAGGACAGAAAGGATTGGAGGGAAAACTTTTACTATAAAACTCTTAATTATTCAAAATACATGACAGAGAAAAACAGAGGGAGAGGTAGAAAGAGAGAATAGATAGGTCAGATGATAGAAGACAGATAGACAGATATAATACACACTCACCTTTGTTTGAAGAAGAAAACCTGGTCTTCTGCTACTCAGTGAGCACATTCACCTGGCAGGGCTCTGGGGCTGAACTTGAAGTTTAGAATCTTGAAGGCCCTCCTCCGTCCTCCAGGCCTCTCCCCCTCCCCTTGGCAGAATGCTGCTCCTGTTGGGCAGGCCCCCAGCCTGGCTGGCTTACTGCAGTCTGTTGGGCTATAGTGCTGGCCTCGCATGTGTGTATTCCTTCTGGGACGCACAAGTATATGAATTAAGAACAATCTCTTGGGTCACAGACTCAATATTATAACTCTTCAGTTCTTTGGTATCATGAATTTCAATTCAGACATTTAACGTGATTCGCAAATAGCCTTGTGTGATAGGATATTAGAGGTCAGAGGACTTTTCAATCCATCTGAAAATACATAAACACGCTGCAACAAAAATCCATTAAAAATAGAAATAGCTAATCCTTAACATGGGGGGAATAAATAATTCACCTCAAGGCTCTCCTACCATAAATCAGTAGTGCTGTTATCAAATGCCAGTGCTGGAATAGGAAAGCAAAGCAGCTGTATTAAGCTATGACAATTGGGTGGGGGATTTAGCTCAGTGGTTACACTGCCTGTCTTGAAAGTGCAAGGACCCAAGTTCAATCCCTGGTACCAAAAAAATAAAAAATAAACTATGACAATTGAAGAAGAAGAAGAGGAAAAAGTAGGGCGGAATAGTTTGCTTTCTTTCCAAGTAGTTCTCTAAACAGATGACATAATGAATGAGCTGGTGAGAGACTAGTGACTTAATTCCATTTCTGATGAAAACTTTCTTAACTGTTTAACCTCATGTAAATGGTCCCTAGGACATCTTATTCTCACACTCAGGGTTCCAACAGTGGCACAAGCCAATCCTCAGATGTGACTCAGGCACCTTCTCACGTTCCCCCTGCTCCAGTGAAAGGCTTGGAGAGAAGAACCCATCATCTCGACCATCTCGACCATGTCAAGTTCAGAGGAGGGAGCGAAGGTTTGGGATAAAAAACACAAGGCTCATTTTACACCATTGATCCCTATCCTAAGGGACCATCCAAACTCGGGTCCAGATGGGTCCACAAAAGGGCCATAAGAAATAGAACCATTTCTAACCCCTCCTGAAGCAGAGTAAGGACAGCAATGCAAGAGGTCTAGATATAGAGAAGACCCAGTCAGGAAATCAGGCTTGGATGAAACCAACTACTCAAGTCCCATATGACTGTACAGCAAGATCTTCTTCTTTCCTTCCTTTCTTCTTTGTTTCCCCTCCAGTATTGGAGATTTAACACAAGGCCTTCTCACCAAGCTACATCTCTAGCCCTTTTTTTAAAAATTTTATATATTCAGACAATCTCACTAAGTCACTAGGTTACCCAGACTGGTCTCAAATTTGTGATCCTCTCGCTTCATCCTCCCAGACTAGTGGGATCATAGGCAGTTTTTTAAAATAACTTAATTAGCAAACACTTGTATGAGGTCACTCTGTGCCAGGTGCTGTGCTAAGAGCTTCAGATATCAATTTCTTAAACCCTTACACCATTCCTGTCAGTAAGTTTTATTGTTATCTCCATGAAGAAATGATAAATAAACATGGCAGATTTCATCTAATCGTGGATCAGGAACCCCAGGTGTTACTGGCTAGGTAGAGGGCTGGAGTCTCTAGTTAGAGGTGTATTCCAAGTTCTTTTCCAACTTGAAGAAAGACTTGAAAAAAACAAGCTAAAACTAGTGACAAAGTTTATTTGAAAAAGAAAACATGAAGGGTAAGGGGGAAACTGGCTCCAGAGCAAACGTGGGCCAAGTAAAAGAAGAAAAATCAAAGCAAAAATCAAAATAAAAGTACACCTTGGAGGACACATGGCGGGCTACCATGAGGAAAGCCACAGTGGCAGCTCTTCATGGCATCTGTGGTCCTTTTATTTCCTCCACACATTATGGGAACCCACAAGAACTCCATTACAGGGCCTTGGGAATTATTTGGTGTGTTGTGTCATGGAATCGGGTCACACTTACTCCCCCAACCAGCTTAGCCATGCCCTGCCTTTCTGCCTCACAGGGAGGCTTCAGTTTGCCACCAACATTGCACTCAAGACTGCCCTGCCACCTTCAGTTCTGTTCTGGGCCCTGGAGTGAGTTGCATGTGGGGAGAGAAGAGAAAACAAGCAGCCAGAGACAAGGCTGCAATCTGAGCCTAAGAGTCAGCGCAGCTGTTTTTGTGATCCTAATTATTTCTATTAGAAAAGCAATTGTTGAGGGTTTTAATGGGCTTTCTTTTCTTAGGATTCCTACAGGTCATCTGTATCCAGTTGAGAACCACAGAGGAAATGGCTGGGAGTCAGCTGTTCTCTGATACCAAGTGATGACGTATCAGGAAGGTTGTGGGATGATCCTCAAAACAACCACACCCTACTGCTTCAAGATAAAGCAGGCTCAGCATGGCATTTCAGAACACAGCAGATGGCTGTAGTGAGGATGCGTGAAACATGAAGCAAAAAAAGATAAGCTTTGTATCGACTAGCTGTCACCACAACGAAGCTGTGCAACAACCTCAAAACTCAATGGCTTTTGTTAGGACGACTGAATATCTACATGCAAACAAAAACAAAAGATTTTAAACCTTGTTTCATGTCATATACAAAATTAACTCAAGATGAAGCAAAGAACCACATGGAAGAACTGAAACTAGAAAACTGTTAGAGAAAGAAAAGAGTAAATTTTCATGACCTTGATTTGGCAATAGATTCTGATATGACACCAGAAGCATAAGTAACAAAAGAAAAACAAAAAAGATCAGTTAGGGCTCATCAAAATTAAAAACTTTCATTTATCAAAACACAATATAAATAGAGTATTTACAAATCGAAAGAAGACCAAGAGTTGAAAGGGTCAAGGAAGGACAGGAGGGTTAGAGGATGAAAAAAAAAAAAAAAAGAATTGAGATGTGTTAAGTAAATGTACCAACTCTCAGCCATGAATATAATTGTTAGGTACTGCAAACATCTACTAATGAAAAATTTTTAAAACACAATATAAAAAAGCAACCCACCAAATGAGAGGATAGTTATAAATTATATATCTGATGAGGATCTAATAATCAAAATATAGAAATAACTCTTTCAACTGAACAATAAAAAAGATCTTAGTTTTAAAAGGCAGAAGAGCAATGAAAGCCAGGCATGGTGGACTGTAGTTCAACACTCTGGGAAGCTGAAGCAGAATAATTGCAAGTTCAAGCCCAGCCTGAGCAACTTAGTGATTTAGCAAGACCCTGTCTCAAAATAAAGAATAACTGGTGTTGGAGATGTAGCGCAGGCAAAGACCTTGAGTTCAATACCCAGTATCACAGGGGGAAAATGAGGAGGAGAAGAAAAGAAAATGTGGGAGAGAAGGAATGAAGGAAGGAAGGAAAAAAAAAAAGAGGCAAGTGACTTGAATAGACATTTCTCCAAAGAAGTTATACAGATGGCCAACAAGCACATGAAAAAGATGTTCGATATCATTCGTCTTTAGAAAAGTACAAAGTGAAACCACAGTGAAATACCACTTCATGCCTACTAAGATGAATATAATTTTTTAAAAAGAAAGACAGGAAAATAAAGAAAATAATCAACATTGGTTGATGAGGATGTAGTGAAACTGGAGTCCATGGTGCAGCAACTGTGGAAAAGTTTGTCAGCTCCTCAAAAGTTAAATGCATAATTACCATATGACCTGGCAATTCCACTCCAAGGTATATACCCCAAATTTGTGAAAACACACGTTCAAACAATACCTGTACAAAAAATATTCATAGTAGCACTGCTCACAACAGCCAAAAGGTAAGAAAAACTCAAATATCCATCAACTGGATAATAAAATGTGAGAAGGCCATATAACAGGATATTATTCAGTCATAAAAAGGAATGAAGCACTACCTGCCACAACATGGATAAACCCCAAACTGTTGTGCTAAATGACACACAGTGAACACACGATGAATGGTTCCATTTAAATGACATATCCAGAACTGGAAAATCCATAGAGTCAGAAAGAAATCCATAGTCACTTGAGGCTGAAGGAGAAAAGAAGTGGAGAGGGACTGTTCAATGAGTATGAGGTGCATCGTTTTGAGGAAATGAAACATTCTGAACCTGGATAGCAGTCACAGTTGTACATTATGAATGCACTAAATGTCACTGAGTTTGTTGGTTAAAACGCTGAATTTTCTGGAAATTGAAATGTAAATTTTATCTCAGTAAGAAAAAAACTCAATGGCCTTTTTTTTAAGCCAGGTAATCTCATCACACGATCTTTGGCTTGGCTAGGGGTAAGGTAATCTAGTCACAGCTGGTCTGGGCTTAGTTTCAGGGTGCAGCTTGGATCCAGGTCTGCCTTTCATGTCCCATCCTCAGACAATTGGACCACACAGGGCATGTTCTTCTCCTGGTGATGGAAGAAGCACCAGGAGGTGAGTCCAACAGATGTATTTAAAGCCTTGTTTGCATCGTGTCTGATATTCTGTCAGTCAAAACAAGCCACACAATTAAGTTCAAGGACAAAGGACAGGAAGTACACCCCATGCTGGTGAAGGTATTGCAAAGTTGGATTGCAGAGGACAAAGCAAGGAAAGTGTAGAATTGGGAACTCTAATGCAATCTACCACCACTCCTTCTTGACACAGGTGACTTCTTTCTTCTTTACTCCTAGATGACAAGGATTCCTCCACATCTTTTCTGCCAGCTTTCATGACCCAAATTCTGTCAAGGTAACTCTTATTACATTACATGAAACACAAACCAAAATGAGTGTTTAGGAAGTTAGCTGAGCTTTTCAAATGCTTATCAGAAGAGGATGCATTTCAAGAAATTACATGATCCTTGGTATCAGATAGTGGATTTTTGATGCTTTAGATCTCTCCACCATATTAAATGGCAGGTTTTAAAACCAGCAGCAAAGAGAAAGAAGAGGACATGAAGAGCTGTGTAGGAATTTCAGGGGCCAGTTCTGGCAGTAGTGTATGTCACTTCCACACTCCATTGGCAGAACTCAGTCACAGCATTGCAAATTGAATACCCACAGAGGAGACTGGTGGGTGCGATACAGGCAGCCACACACTCAACAGGAAAAGGGAAGCGGTGAATTGTGTTCTTGGACAGCCTCTGCCTTTACTTGACTGTCAAAACTTCTAAAGTTGGTGTTTGGAAAGTGCTAGTCACTTGGTGGGGTTTGGTGAACCCTGTTTTGGAGCCCTGGTATGAGGACCTTAGAAGCAACAACAGCTAGAGAAGCATCCATGACCCAAAGACTTTTATTACTGGAATCCAAACAAGAAAATGGAGCGAATTCTTCGAGACAAATGACATTAAATGACAAAAGCCTTGACCTCACTCCAGTCTGGCCTGAGGGAGCAAGACTTCTGTGTATGTTACATATTTCAGTGCCCCATTAACGGCTTGCTCCTCAGACATTTACAGTCACTCTCAATAAATTTAAGGTTGAACGAAGAATGGAATCAAAGTGATTTGGACACAAACGTCCTCTTTCCCATTCTCTCCCATGCCTTTCACCAACCTCCCCTCATCACAGTTGCCCAGAACAAAAGGAGAGGAAACGCTGGGCCAACAACGCTGTTAACATCTCGAAAGCCAATGAAAGACCAAAAAAAGTCAAAAATCACACTTCCAAAGCTCTCCTTGTGCGTCCCTGAGCTGGCAAGCTCTTTATTTCTCTGCAGTGACCTGATCTTCTCCCCCTGAAATGTCAAGTCGGTTGCCATTTCCACCCCTCTCAACTGGGGGCTTTATTATCTTAAGGTGTGAAAAGTTTCTTCGAAGAAGTCTGCCTGGGAGAGAAATCAGAGTGATTTAAGCAGTGCCCCTGTGTGTTGGGAATGGAAGAGAATCCCCGGCTGACACATCAGACAGGAAAAATGTAAGCTCAGATGCATTTATTAAGGGAGGTTGAATATCTGCTCAGCAACACCCCTCTCCTTTTTTTTTTAAACTCTTACATGCTATTTTAATGAAAAGCCACCGCAAGTCCTCAGCAAATCACAGCTTTGAAGGAAAAATGTCAATCCCTATCAAATGCTGAAGAATTGTTGGAGCTGATGGAAATCTAAATTCATCTGTGGTTTCTCCATTTCCCTCTCTATTCCTTCAGACCAACCCCCTCCTCCTCCAATGGCCCTAAAAGTGCCGGAATGGAGCTGCAAATCAACGCCTCAGGACATCCTATCAGACAATGGGAAGGTCTAGAGAAAGGTTAAAGCAGAAAGGAAACTGAATTTATAGACTTAGCACTAAAATCTTAAAGGACCTTAGGAACAGCAATGAATCTGATGTTAGGAAAGGCAGAGGCTGTCAGAGGCCACGGCAGGAAGGCCTGACAAGGGCCATAAATCTGAGCACAGAGGGGAGAAAACATAGGTGTCCTTCCAGGCAGAGGCAACGTGATGAAAAGATTCCAACCAGGACTTAAAAGACCAGCAAGGCCACAGAGCATGGTGGGGAAGAAGGACTGGGGACTACAAATAAAGAAGGAAAAGAGCAGCAGATCATGGGGGTGGGAGAGAGGCTCCGGCTGAAGCCAGCAGAGGCCAGCAACAAAGATGCCTGCAACACACTTTTGGCTGTTGGGGAGGCAGAGATCTTTGAAACTGATCCACCAAGAAGGGAGATGGGATAGCATGCTTGCTCCTTGCTGTACATAGGCGATGGAATGCAAAGAACCTTAGAAACAACCAGAAGCAACGGGGAAAGCCAGGCATCCCAGGGCCAAGACAGATTGTTGAAGAGGCCAAGGGAGCTCAGGGCAGGAGAAAGGCTGTGGGACCCGATGGACAGGACAGAAGCCAGGAGACAGAAGCTCCTGGGGTTGCTATTCACTTTCATTCACCCATTCAGTGTATTTTTGGGTTTCATTTCTTTCAAGTATGCAAAATATGTCAAAACACTAACAAAAACAATAAAATAAAACAATTGCAACTGGAAATAATAGACCATGACTTATTTTAAAAATGCCAAACTCAAGTGGCCTTCCCCTTCCACTCAGCAGCACTGTGATTGCCAGGGCTCCTGCCATTTCACCTGTGTCCTAGGGTGGCACACTGTTTCCTCTGCCTCTGTTTCCCACCATGGAAAAAAGTGGGGAGATGAGTTTCATTGTTGCAGGAGAGGATTCATTGAATGAATAGCATCACTGTATATTTCAAACTCTTGAATTTAAGTGTAAGTACTGATGTGATACTAATAGCATATACAGATATTCCACCTTTAATGATCTACCTGGTTAATGACTGTTTGGATTTATGATTTGCTGCTCAGACTCACAACCTGCATTCAGACTTATGACACAGGAACATGAGTGGCAGTGAGGACATATGGTGGCTTCTTCTACACTACACCACTGGAATTTTTGCTGATTGTACTGTACAGTACTATAGTTTTATATTCTGTTACACATTACAGTACTGCATGTAAGAGTTATGCAAATAAAAGCAAAGTCATCAAGCTGAAGTTTCTTTTGACCATTTCTTTGTTCTGAATATCACAATGTACGCACTATATACAACACCTCATTTAGCAACTAATTCATTCAATGACCCAGGCGCAGGAATGGACCTCACTTGTTAAATGAGGGATATCTGTACCATAAGTCCCCAACTTACGAACATTTGAGTTGTGAATTTTCACAGATACAAATGGACCTTAAATTTGCAGATGCAAACAGATTGCCAAAGTAGCTGTGTAGTTGTACTGTACTATACCACCATTTTTAGGTAACTGCAAAAGTAAAAATAGATTATTTACAGTATTTTTATATGTGTATTTGGTTTTTTTGTGCTTTACATTGTATATTTGTGTCAAAAGTGTATAAGACTCACTTTGTAGGGAAAAAAAAAGAACTCACTTTGTAAGACTTTCAAACAAATACGACTTAGGAACATTCACCCAGAATGGAACTCATTTGTAAGTTGGGGACTTACTGTATACCAATATCAATACAGACATCAACAATGGTGTAATGATGTATTACATGCATACACCCATTCATGAAAAGCAACCTGCTCGGGTTTTTTGAAATATGAAAATCAGTATACCATCTCCGTATGTCTTACCCTCCTTTGCACTCCATCTGTCTTCTACATCTGCATGGTCACTTTTCCCTTCTTATCAAATTTCTGTCTACTTCTGTTTCCTCACTTCCATCTTCTCTCTCTTTTCTGCCATGTTGACTCCTCCATCTCCCACTTCTCTCACTTGCCTTGGAAAGGAGAGAGAACATCCCATGTGCAATGTCATTTCATAGGTGAGTACATATGGTTATTAATATTCATTAACTCTCTTAATCTTTTTTTTCTTTCAGTAAAAACGGGGAAATACTACTTTACCATGTGTCAGACTGTTTGATTAGCAGGTTCTGCTTTTACAGCACCGAACTCTTATTCTACAGAGAACTTAGAGGTCTGAATGCTGCTGGGTGGTGGATAATTTTCCTTGGACCAACCAAGGAGAGGGAAATTAGCAAAACCAAGAGATGATCTTTTTTCCAGGGAAAATTTCAGCCTCAAAGTGATAAATATTATAACATTCAGGAGTGAATTCACCTAAGTATATTTCCCGAAGATGGTGATCATCTTTTTACGTCCTAAACTCACAAGCAGATCAAAAGATTTCCCTGAAAAGTTAAGAATC
Organism: Heterocephalus glaber; assembly: GCF_000247695.1. Next base: position 10,340,072 of record NW_004624765.1, on the reverse strand, counting down.
TTGCTGCCTGCTGCACAAGTGCAAGGACCCGAGTTCGATCCCCGTACCAAAAAAAAAAAAAAAAAAAAAATCTTGAACTCTGAAACACAATAAATTCCCTAAAGTTGTTTTCTGTTTCCTATAAAAAGTCAGTGCAGATCAAGAATAACTGGCCTTTGTGATTCAGACCTAGCACACACTATCTTAAAACACAGAAAAAAAGGTTTTTTAATTGTGCAATAGGTAAAAGATGTATTAAAAGTCTTTAAAAATTAAATTAAAAGTTTGAAAGGTAAACACTGTTTCAGGTATAAGGATATTCTGATATTTATGACCGTGCATAAAAAATAACAATTTTTTGTTTAAGTCAATGGATCCATAGATAAAGGGACTTAACCTGACTTCCAACTCATTTGGTGAAAAGGTAGTGGACCAGAAGTTTATTTGTAGAAGTGAGGTCTTTTGGCAACTCAATAACAGGTTTCCTGTTTGACTTCTGGCAAGTTACTTAACTACCTGATATCTAAAGTTACTCATCTGTAACATGAGTAAAACAATATGATCACCTTGTTATTTTTGGCTCTTGGACTGCTCCCAACCTAGAATGTGTAACTGAATCTCACAGAGAAATTTCGCAGAATTAATGAATATCTACAAATGCTGAAGGGCCTCAAGTCAGATGTTGGCTTTATGGTTATCATTATAGAGTAGGCACTAATAGCCCAAATGCCGTCACCCCACTCCTAAGTCATCACTCTCTTCTGTCTGGTGTGACCTCTCTGTCCCTCTACCAGGAAAGCCTCCATTCCATTCTCCCATCCACTGTAGGCCCTCCCAGATCTGTCCTCTTGAATGCATAAGTAATCTTATTAACTTTGACTTGGCTCTTTTCCCTCTCTTCTAACAAACTATAATCTGGTTTCTCTCACCCTTTATAATTTTGTCCATGTCAAACTCAATAACCCCATTATGTACAAGTCACTACAAAGGAGTGTTCTCCCCCCAACTTTTTCTAGTGCTCTGATGGTTTATGTGTAGACTTCAGCAGTGCTTCCATGTAGTAGATCACCTTCAACCTTTCTGATAACTCTTTGGCAGAGTCTTATTTCTCTTTCTGCTCAATGACATCCCTCCTAATTCTTCTTGTCTTATCATGTGGTATTCCTATCAACTGTATGTATACTCTCCAGCTTCTATTCCTTATCTGTTTTAGATCTGCACTATGAATTCTGTTCAAGATACTTGTACCACTTATCCATTATCACAGTAATAATGCATAACATAACCCCTTCAAATTTAACCAACTGTATTAGTCAGCTGTCGCATTGCTAGGACAAAGTACCTGAGACTTAAAACATAAAGGAGAAGAGGCTTAATCTAGCTCATGTTTCAGAGGGTATAGTCCATGGTAAGCTGACTCCAAGGCAGAAATGATACAATACTTTACATTCTCTAATATTGCCAAATCATAACAACTCTTTCCCTTTGTTAAATTCCTTAGATCCTAGATTTTCTAAATATGTTTGAAAATTGTAATAAGATTCAAACCTGGTCAAGAATTTCTAGAACTTGTGGGAAACCACTTTTTCATAAATTTACTTGTTTTTATTTTTGTATTAGTTCATTTTGTATTGTTGTAACAAAATACTTGAGGTGGATGATTTATGAAGAAAAGAGATTAACTTAGCCCACAGTTCTAGAGGTCTAAAAGCATAGCACCAGCCTTTGCCTGTCTTCTGGTAAAAGTCTCACGCAGAAGGGACCACATGGTGAGGAGAAAGCAAGAGTAGTGAGTGAGTTAAATAGAAGATGCCAAAACACTGTGAGTAGCCCTGCTTTATAACAGTTTGTGCTCTTGGTAATTTATCCAGTTTCATAAAACCAAACATAGTCCCTTGAGACCAAATCCAATCTCAAGAGGCTTCATGAAGCCTTGAGAAAGACATTAATCTATTCATAAATGTGCAGCCACCTTGACTTGAGTGTCTCTTAAAAGGGTCCACAGCCTCTCAACACTGTTACCTTGGGAATCAAATTTCAACACAGCAACTCTTAATCCTTGTCTGCTATTTTGCTCAAATGCCCATGTCCCTGCCTTGCGTATCCTTTAGCCAAATTCTGGAGGACAAGAACTGTGTCCCCACCATTCTTCTCTCCTCCAAGCTTCCCCACACTGTTTTGGCACACAGCTGGACTTTAATATGTATTTACTCTTCATAGTAGTGGTATGGGCCTCATTTTAAATGGACCACCCCTCTGTTAGTGGACTTTACAAAGGCACAAACTTGTACTGGGAAAGTGTAGTCTCTTGAACATCTGGAGCAAATGCTAAGACTCTGGGCTGAACATTGATCCCTGGAGATTTCAAGTTTGTCTTTCTTTTGAGTTTGTATGTGTGTGGTTGTAACTATTGTTCTAGAAAAACCAATGTCTGGTGTTTCTTTGGATTTTAGACTTGGTCTTAAGTAAGCTAACTTTAACCCATTAAGAGTTGCCCTCTGTACTTTTTCTGGAACTTTGGTTCCCATTCACATTTTATTTACCCTATGACTTTTTAAGTTTTAAACTCCAGGTCTCAGAGTCAATATTAAAAGTCCTTGGCTGCCAGGGATTTAGCTCAGTGATTCTGCCACCTGCCTCGCAAGCGAAAGGTCCTGAATTTGATCCCCAAAACCAAAAAAAAAAGTCCTTGGCAAGAGGATCCCCCTGGTTTTGTTTAGCATAAATTCTAGCCCTTTCTCCTCACTGTTTTCCATGCTCACTGATTATTAATTGCCACATGGGATCTCAAATGGTGGTTCCATCTATACATTTTCAGGTTCCTGTGCCCATTCTTTGGGGACTACTTGATCTTCCTTGGTCATCTTTGAATACTGAACCAGTTCGTTGACTCCTAGATTCCCCTCCTGTTTTCAGTATGAAGCCAAGCAGACCAGAGATCATAATAACCAAAGGAGGACAGGACCAAGGTTAGAGATGATTAAAATCCTCAGGTTGTTTTTCTTTCATATATCCCCATGGGTAAGGGATCCTTCCTAGCATGTTGACTTCAGACTGCATACTTTACTCTCTCCGACAGAGTTCACCTTAGTCCTCTCCTCTCCTCTTCTCTTCTCCACAGACCCTTGAGGCCCTAGAAAGTCTTCTTTCAATCCATACAGACAGGCAGTTCCACTTATTAGTTTGATTCAACGCCAAGTTACTTTTCTGAAACACTTTCAGCCTGCATTATAAGCCAACACTCCCATGAGGGTTGGCATGTTTCTTTCCCACACTGATGGTGTGAGGGGGGAAAAAAACACCCTACATATCAAAGAACATCCCACCCACATCTATGATTGGTTGAAAGGCAATACAGGGCGTGGTTGTGGTTGGCTGTTTAGCTCTTTTACCCACCCTCTTTAATCTACAGAATGGAATAAATGATCAACAGGAAAAGTAAGCAAATCAAGCAAGATAAATTAAATGAGCTTGTCTTTCCACTTGCTAATCTGCATGGTAATGGGGAACAATTTCAAATAAGATGTGAGCAGTAGCCAAAACTATTAGTAGGTTGTGAAATGGGATGCATCAAGGGTCAGATTTATAAAACAGTGCTCTTTAGCCAAATCTCTGAAATACTAAACAAAAATAACACTTGGATCCATTGAAAAGACCAACCCAAAGCATCTGTTTTCCTTAGCTGGTGCACATAGCAGGAGAAATGTTGGCAGAACATTTGATTACCATAAAAGAGAGAGCTATGCAGAAACCACATTAGAGTAAACGCAACCAAAACAAAGTCAAATGTTTGAACTGCTTTGAATAGATTATAGTAGAGACATGAAAAGGGGTCTAGCCTGGATTAATGAGAAATGCAAATGAACTGACTTAGAAGCAAACCAGCTCCCTCTGTGATTTGACCCCTTGTCCCTCAGATTTGGGGGTGAAGTAAATACCTGTCATCTAGAGAGCCGATCAGAGGCACAGCACATCCACATGATGGGTGGCTTGAGCCAGACATGTTAACCATCTCCAGAGAAGTGATAATTCAGCCCGATGCTAAAGCATGCTGCAGATCTCCTTCACTGCCAGCCCCACCCTCTGCTCTATTCCTTTTAGGTGAAGAACTGCACTGAGCAGCTGGTTTTGATCATTCAATCCATGGCAAAGACTGTGAGAAACACATTTATTTTGGTAACACACAGCCATATATATTCATATATATATATATATATATATATATTTACACATATATATTTGCACATGTTTTTTCTCTGGGCTGTATATGTCTATTTATTGCCTGGTGTTGGCAATAACTTTCTAATAATCTATCTTTCATAGTGTCCTCTTATGAGCTGTCAACAAAACCTTCCCTAATTTGGGTTTTTGGCAGCTGAATTCAACCACCACTGGAAACCAAACTGCTGGGCTCTGGAAAGCCAACCCAGCCCATCCATCTGGATGATCCCTTCTCAAAGGGACCTCTACCTCCCCTGGAGACCCTCCCCTCTACACCCCTACTAGCATCACTGTGCTAAAAAAGACTGTCAAGAAACTAATATTAGCTTGAGAATATGTGAGTGGTTCTCATTACACTCTCCAGACCTTAGCCCGAGTGAGAGCAAAGACTCAATGATTTGTGGGCTTGGGGATTCAATGAATCAGGAAAAATTTCCCAAACTAATGTTAACAAAAAGAATAGGCTAGAGTATGAAATGGGCTTGACAGAATGACTGGGAGGCTTGGTTATGGCTCTGCTTTCCTGTCAGGGGAATTCATGCTGAGTAATAACCTTGCTGATAGCGAGTTATTTTCACGAGGGCACTTTAGTGGGCAGCTCCTTCTCCCCAGACAGCCAGACTGCCTCATGCCAGGGATCCAGCACCACCCCCGCTGCTCCTGCTGCCCAGTGCCTGGGGTTGAAAAATATGAGGCAGCTGGGGGAGATGAGAGCCAGGCATCCTTCTATTTATTTAACTACTCTGCTGGCCTGGGTACAGCTGTGCAGTTTTCCATCTACATGATCTGCTAATTGAACACCATTACCTGGCCAGCCTTGGTCCATTCGTAGGGATCCTAGACTCAGGCCTTGGCTATTTCATTTCAACTATGCCCCAAGGCCCAGGTTGGCCAACTAAAACACCTGAGAACAATCTCTCCCTCTTTAGCAAGCATTAGAACCACCTGGTGAACTCAGTAAAATGCACATTCTCAGGCCCTGCCCCAAAAGATTATGATTCAGTAAGCCTAGGGTAGCAAAGAATTTGAATTTCTAACAGTGAGAGGTTGATGTTGGTCTGTGAGGATACTTTAAGTAAGGCAGTGCCTTCGAAGGAGGAACTATTAGACAAGGTCAAAAAGTTGTTTCTTTCTCTTCAATCAAGTCAACAATGGATGCTCATTGGAAACTCATTTTCTCCAGGCAAGGAAAAAAAGGAATGTTGGTCCTCAGGTGCATATCTAATCCTATTCATCCTTCAAGGCCTGGCTTGAGTCCTTCTGGATCTCAACCAGCTCCTCCAACCACTAACATCTGCCTTAGCTGAATTGCTACCGCACTTCCACACAGTGCTGCCTTCTTTTGTTCTTAATTTAATTGCTCCTTGCATGTGAATTTTGTCAGAGACCCGGACCCTAATGCATTTGGACAAAAGCCTTCTCAACACTCAGATCTAGGAGTAGGCACAGAATGTTTTTTAAAATGGATTTCAGCCATCAAAGCAGAACTAAACTACTAAATGCCTGAATGTAAGAACAGGTAATACTACAGAGCTGTGATCACAGAGAAACTATCGGATCAACACATCACCATGTCATTCAGGCTGGGGTTCTAAATTTTTTGTTTGAAGTGGCTGGCGCAAGATAAAGAGAGTCTCTGTTGTGTGAGACAGCAAATGACTTACCTTTTGTAGTATTTTTTCTAGGCAAAGATTAGTTCAAACTGTTTCCAAGATGTTCACAGATTAGAGGTTGCTTTATGAAATGAATTAAAAAGTGATATGGTGGGGACTGACTCTGGTACAGCAAAGGGAAATGTGGCAGACTCTCTCGCTGGATAAATGCCATTTAACTACTGAGAGTTTTTCGGGGTTTTTTTGGTTTTGGTTTTGGTACTGGGGATCAAACTCAGGACCTTGCGCTTGCAAGGCAGGCAGTGGAACCACTGAGCCAAATCCCCAGCCCACTGAGAGTTATTTTTTAAAAATAAATAAGATGTGTATTGTAAGCCCTAAAGCAACCACTAAGAAACAATTCAAAAATATGTAATTAAAAAATTATTAAAGAACTTAAAATTTTCTTCTGGAAAATATTCACTTAATGCAAGAGAAGTGTCAAAGGGGGAACCAAGGAACAAAACAACATGAGCCATAGAGGAAAAAAAGGAAACAAAATGTCAGGCACAAGTCCAACCACACCAACAGGAACCCTAGATATGAGTGGATCATAAAAGCCAACGAAAAGGCAGAGAATTCAGGCTGGATAAGAAAACAGGCCCAAATAAATGCTGTCCATTGAACACACATAGTAGATTCAAATACACAAATAAGTTAAAAGTAAAAGAATGGAGACAGTTGTACCATGCAAAGAGCAGCCATAAAAGAACCACAACGGCTATCAGACAATTAGCTATAAAACAAATAATGTCACTAGAGATAAAAGGGATATTTTCAATGATAAAATTACCTATCAGGAAGACACAGCAATTAAAACCTACATGCAACTAATAATTGAGACTCAAAACATGTGAAACAAACTTAACAGCTCTGAAGGGAGAGAGAAAATTCAACAATGATAGCTGAATACTTCAATATCCCAACTTCAATAACAGAGCAATTAAAGAGAAGAAGAGAAGATTTCTAAATAATACACCACCCAGCATCAGAAGCATATTCTTCTCTAGCATGCATAGAACATTCTCCAAGATGGACCGATGGTAGGCCATCAAGCAAACCTTAGGTAATCAAAGGAGATTGAAATCATATCAATTGTTTTCTAACTACAATGAAATTACATTATAAACCAATAAGAAAATATGGAAAATATATGAATATATGGAAATTAAATCCACACTCCTAAATTGGAGTAAATTTAAAACCGTAGAGTAAATTTTCTTTTCTTTTTTTTTCTCTTTTTTTGGTACTGGGGATGGAACGCGGGTCCTTGTGCTTGCAAGGCAGGCTGCAGACCCACTGAGCTAAATCCCCGGCCCAATACATTTTCTTTTTAAGAGTAGGAAAAATTTATTGGGAGCAAGAAAAGCTTCTGCCTAAGAGAGACAGAAGGGGGACCAGAAAGTGGGGGGACCAGAAAGTGGGGGGACCAGAAAGTGGGTTACCCACCCCCCCCACACACTTTTTTTTTTTTTAGTGCCGGAGATCGAACTCAAGTCCTTGCACTTGCATAGGTCCTTGAGCTTGCACAGCAGGCGGCGAAACCACTGAGCCAAATCCCCGGCCCCCACCCCACTTTTCAAGGATGTTTTATACAGCAAAGCCATGTGGTGAGGGAGATACAAAATGGGACAAAACTATAAGACCCACCAGAGAAACTATTCGGTTTTTACATGTGTGTCCTATTTATTTCACATAAGAGTATGGCCTCAATGTCCATCCACTTAGCTATAAACTAAAAGTGTAAATAAGGATCAAAATGTATAATTGATATTGTGAAGTAGGAAGGAAAGGTCTAAAGGAATAGGGGAAATGGGAGGGCTAGGGGAAAAGAAAGAAGGGAAGAGAAAAAATATGAGAAAAGGAAAAAAATGGAAACAAAGTCCTTGTAAATAGGGAAGGGTGGAGGGGTTGAAGGGAGGGCAGGAGAATGGGGAAAAAATAAGAACCAAGATACAGCATGCAAAGGTACAGGATCCCAATGATGAATGTTAACTATATTGTATACTTAAAATGTACCAATAAATAAATTTTAAAAAAGAAAAACAAAAATCCCCCAAAAAACTATAAGACCCAATGGAAATTTACAAGGTGAGCACGAGGTGGGGCAAAACCATGACCAACCAATAAGATTACAGGTACAGTCACCAGGTAATATTGATTAAAAGGGGGTCAAATGGGGGAGCAAGTCACGTAGCAAGCAGACAAGGATTTTCAGTAAGGGGGGTGTCAGGGATATTTCCTGGAAAGGCTGGGTTAAAACCTTGGCCCCCCACCCAGGTGATTGATACCTGTTTAAAATATCAATCACTGCTATTCATCCTAATGGGTGTGGTAGTTTCTTTCCTTTTACATTGCTGGTCTTCAGTAAATGTGTCTTCACTGTCCTCCCTGTTGGCTCCTCGTGGGCTGGTCCTGTCTAACTGCCTACAAGATACCTAATTAACTTACCTATCTGCAATATTCCCTCCTCTGAAGAAGTACCCCTAAGTGCTGTGAGGGGGCAAAGAAGGAAGACAGGTCTGGCTACTCCCGGCTGAAGAGGGTCATAGTTGTGATCAGCAGTTAAGAGTTACTTAAAACTGTAAATTTGATGCCTATGTCTAAAAAGATGAATTTCAAATCAATGACATGGACTTCTACATTAAGAAACTGGAGGGCCGGGGACTTAGCTCATTGGTTCCTCCACCTACCTTGCAAGCACAAGAACCCGAGTTCGATCCCCGTGTACCAAAAAAAAAAAAAAAAACTGGAAAGGAAGAGGAAACTAATCCCAAAGCAATCTGAAGTAAAGGTATAATAAAAATTACACCAGAAACAACTAAAATTTAAAAAACATTTTAAGGGTCAGGGGATTTAGCTCAGTGTTTCCGCGGCCTGCCTCACAAGCCCGAGGTCCTGAGTTTGATCCCTGGTACCAAAAAAAAAAATTTTAATAATCAACAAAACCAAAAGTTGGTTCTCTGAAAAAAAATGACAAAATTGACTAACTTTTGACCAGACGTACCAAGGAAAAGAAGATTTAAATGACTAAAGTTAAGATTTAAACAGGAACAGTACTACTTACCTTACAAAAATACAAGTAGTTGTTAGTGAATACTACCTTATACATTTGCCACGGTCCTTGAATATTCTGTCCCACCGATCTGCCCACCCTTTTCTGTTCATCTTTATCTTTGCTTTTTGATTTAGGAAGTTCCTATTGATTTATCTTCTAGTTCACTAATTCTTGTTTTTGTTTGTTTTTGTGCTACCAGGGATCAAACTCAGGATCTTGCATTTGTGAGACAGGCACTGTGCCTCTGAGTTAAATCCCCGGCCCTTAGTTCACTAATTCTTTCCTCAGCCATGTCCAGTCTTTTGGATGCTTTGATGGCATTCTTTAGTCCTGTTACAGTGATTATTTTATTTCTAGCATTTTCTTTTAATTCGTTCTTAAAGGTTCCATCTTTCTGTGTACAGTTTCCATCTGTTCTTTCATGTTGTCTACTTTTTTCATTAAAGCCCTGGTACATGAATCAGTTATTTCCTAGTCTGATCATTCAAAAATGTCTTCCATATCTGAGTCTAGTTCTAATGTCTTATCTCTTCAAACCATTTTCACCTTTTAGAATGTCTTACAATTTTTATTGAAAATAAGTCAGAAGGAATGGAATTAAATGGGCTACAGTGTGAAGTTCTATGTTTATCTAGCTAGAAGTCAGGCTGAGTTCACTACTGTATTTGCTGTAATGGTAGATATCAGAGGCTAAATTGCCTTTGGTGGCCTTGTTTTTATTCCCCTGTTGTGTTGGGGTTTCTATATAGAAAACAGAGTCAGACCATTGCAGTTCTTATACCTGTAATCCACTGTAATTACACAGAGTCTGGAGAATATGGTGTAAAGGTGGAGTGAGAGGGAACCATTGGACAACCCTATGATCTGGTCTTGTTGTGAGCCTATTCCCTGGGCTGTAATCATCACAAGCTTCTCAGAGCTACTGTACCCGCTTAGGTGACATAGTAAAACTAGAAGAGGTGGAGTTGGGTTTGTCTTTTTCCCCTGGTTCAGTAGGCACTGGCCAAAAAAAAAAAAAAGTTTCTTTTGAAGTTTATCTTTTGTTAAAGAGAATAGAATTCTCTTGTATATTCAGAATGGCTACTTTTCTCCTCCCCAGGATGAAAGCCAAGGGAGACTCTGCATTCTTCACTCCAGAAGCTGGCAGGACTTCTGGAGGTAAACTTCAAAAAGCATGAGGTTCTTGGAGGCTGGGGATTTAGCCCAGTGGCACTGTGCCTGCCTCGAAAGCACAAGGTGCTGAGTTTGATCCCTGGTACCAAAAAAAAAAAAAAAAAAAGCATGAGGTCCTCCCTGAGAAGGGCCCAAAGCTTCCAACTTGTCCTGTTTCAATTCTTTAATGTAATAAGGGTTGTTGATTTTTCAATTTGTTCAGCTCATTTGATGTTGCAAAATGACAGTGACACATTTGTAAGCACTTTGTATGTCTGACCAGAAACTGGAAGTCATAAGGGAATATAAGCAATTGTACGCCAACAAATTAGATAGCTTAGACAAAATAGACAAATTCCTAGAAAAACACAAGCTACCAAAACTGACTCAAAGAAATATATACTCTGACTAGACCTATACTAAGCAGAGAACTTGAATCAGTATGTTTTAGACTTCCCCCAAAGAAAAGCACAGCCAATGTGGTGAGTTCTACAAAATACTCACAGAAAATTTAATTCCAGTTCTTCAAATTCTCTCCCAAAAATTGGAAAGGAAGGAATCTTTTGTAATTTATTTGTATTACTCTGATACTAAACTACTAAAAGACATCACAAGTAAAGAAAACCTCAAAGTAGTATCTTTTATACATATAGAGATTTCTTGACAAAATACAAGCAAATCCAGCTTCACATAAAAAGAATTATGCACCATGACCAACTGGGATCTATCCTAGGAATATAAGGTTTGTTTAACATCTGAAAATCAATGTAATACCATGTTTATAGAAGAAAAGACAAAATCCACAGAAGCATCTCAATAGATACAGAAAAAGCATTTGACAAAACCAGACTATTTAATGATAAAAATACTCAGCAAACTAGGAATAGAATAAAAAGCATCTATGAAAAAACTGCAAGAAACATATTTAAAGATAAAAGATTGATTGCCTTCCCTTAAGACTAAGAACAAGACAAGGATGTCACTTGCCATTTCTATTCAAATCATACTGAAGTAGCAAGGGAAAATTAAACAAAGATAAGAAATTAAAGACATCCAGATTGGAATGAAAGAAGCAAAACTATCTCTATTAACAAGTGATGTGATCTTACACATAGAAAAACCTAAAGAAACCATCAAAAACCATCGGAACTAGAAAATGTGTTCATCAAGTTTTCAGGATAAAAGATCAATATATATATTAGTTGTAGTTCTATTGGTTAGCAATGAAAAATCAAAAAACTAAAATTGAGATAATAATTTCACTTACAATAACATCAAAAAGCTAAAATATGTAGGAATAAAAAACACAAGACTAGCCAGGGATTTAGTTCAGTGGTGCTGTCACCTGCTTCACAAGTGCAAGGTCAAGTTCATTCCCTGGTACCAAAAAAAAATAAATAAACAAGACTTAAATACTGAAAACTACATTGTTGAAAGACATGAAAGATCTAAATAAATAGGTAGATATCCCATGTTTGTGGATGAAAACATTTAATATTGTTAAGATGGCAATACTCCCAAATTGATCCACAGATATAGCAAAATTCCAGGTTTTTTGAAGGGGGGCATCAGCAAGCTGATTCTACAATTCATGTAGAAATGCAAAAGACCTCGAATAGCCAAAACAACCTTGAAAAAAAACAAATTTGAATGACTACATCCTTCAAATGATACTTCCTTCAAACCTCCTATAAGACTATAATAATCAAGACTATGGTAACAACATAGGATAGATATAAAGCTCAATGGAATAAAATTGAGAGTTGAGAAATAAACCTTGTATTATAGTCAATTGATTTTCAAGAAGGTACCAAGATAATAAAATGGGGATGTAACAGTTTTTTCAACAAAAGGTGCTAAAGATAACTGGATATGCACATGCAAAAGAATGAGTTTGGTCCCTTCCTCACACCATACATAAAAATTAACTCAAATTGTTCATAGATCCTTGTACATATAAGAGCTAAAATTGTAAGACTTTTGGAAGAAATCACAGGAGTGAATCTTCATGACCTTGAGATTGGGGAAGTTTCTCAGATATCACACTAGAGCACAGCAAGAAAAGAATAAAAAACAGATAAATTGGACCATCAAAATTAAGAACTTTTTTTCTATAAATGACACTATTAAGAAAGTAAGAAGATAATCTACAGAATGAGAGAAACATTTTCAAATCATGTATCTGATAAGGCTTTTGCTAAAAAAAAAAAAAAAAAAAGCAGCAAAGGAAAGATCACTTACAACTCAAAAAACCTCAATTAGGTCCGAGGATTTAGTGCAGTGGTTTCACCGCCTGCTGCGCAAGCGCAAGGACCAGAGTTCAATCCCCAGTACCAAAAATTTTTTTTTAGAACCCTCAATTAAAAAGTTGGCAAAAAGGGCCAAGGATTTAGCTCAGTGGTTTTGCCGCCTGCTGTGCAAGCGCAAGGACCCAAATTCGATCCCTGGTACCAAGAGAAAAAAAAAGTTGGCAAAGGATCTGAAAAGAAAATCCTCCAATAATTTCCCTATTGGCTCCTGATTTTGAGCACATTCTATATAAATAGTTAACAAGCACTTTAAAGGTGCTCAAAATCAGGAACCAATAGGGAAATCCAATTGAAAACTACAAGGAAATACTATTTCACTCTCACTAGGATGGCTAAAATTAAAGAGACAGACAATAATAAGTGTTGACAAGAATGTGGAGAAATTGAAATCTACAGTGCCTTATTGGTGGGAATATAAAATAATGCAGCCACTTTAGAAAAAGATTCAGTAGTTCTTCAAAAAGCCCAGCCAGGGATTTAGCTCAGTGGTTCTGGCACCTGTCTCACAAGTGCAAGGTCCTGAGTTCGATCCCCCATACCAAAAAACCCCCCAACATTATAGTTATCACACAGCCTAGTAATTCCACACTAGATATATATCCAAGAGAAATGAAAATGTCAGCACAATTTGCAGATAAATGTTCAGAGCAGCATGAACTATACTAGCTAAAAAGTAGAAACAATCCAAAATTCCATCAACTTGACATATGAATGAATAAAATGTGGTATATCCATACAGTGGAATATCACATTAATATAAGAAAAGGAATGAGGTCCTTATACATATTACAACATGGATGATCCTAGAAAACTCATTAAGTCAAAGAAGGCAGCCACAAAAGACCACATATTGTATTATTTTATTTGCATTAAATGGCCAAAACAGGCAAATCTATTGGGACAAAAAGTAGATTAAGTTTCCAGAGCTGAGGGTGGCCTAGCAAGCTATGGAAAATGACTTCCAGTGGGCATAGGATTTTGTTTGTTATTTTATTTTTGTTTCTGTTTTTCTGAAGGGGTTGTTTTGCTTTTCATGTGGGGCCAAGAATTGAACTCAGGACCACACAAGTACTAGGAAATCACTCTACCTCTGAGCTATATCTCCAGTCCCGAGGGTTTCTTCTTGCAGTGATGGAAATGTTCTAAAATTAGATTGTAGTAACTGTTGAAAATCTCTGTGAATTGTACACTTTAAGCAGATGAACTATATGGAAGTAAATTGCATTTTCCTGAAACTGTTTAAAAATTAATAAGAGGATGAACATAGAGGACATTATAGAAAGTGAAACAAGTCAAGCACAGAAAGAAAAATACCACATGTTCTCTTTCATATACAGAACCAAAAAAGTTGGTTTCATGAAGCTGGGCATAGTAGTACACCTGCAGTCCAGCTGCAAAGAGACTGGGATGGAGAATCTTTTGAGCGAAGGAATTTGAGATCGGTCTGAGCAATACAGAGAGAACGCATCTCAAAAAAAAAAAAAAAACCCAAAGTCGAACTTAAAGAAGTAGAATAATAATTACTAAAGACTACAAAGGGTAAGGGAGTAAAGATATGATTAACGGAAAGATGGTACAGGGGTGCAGTTAGAAAGGAGGAGTAACTTCTAATTGTTCTATTATGTGGTAGGGCAACTATAGCTGACCACAATTAATTACATATATCAACATAAGTAGTAGAGAGCATTTTGGAAGCTCAACATAAAGAAATGTTTGAGGTGATAAATCTGCCAACTACCCTGACCTGGTAATTACATACACTGTATATACATATTGAAATATCATGCTGTACCCCATAAATATGTCCAATCATCTTATGTCGATTTAAGTTTTTAAAAATATGTTTCAAAACATGAAAGAGGTGAGCTTAATGGCAAAGAAGCTTCCCTCCCACAGGATGCTGGGCAGCAGAAGCTCAGTGAGTGTCTAGACAGTGCACAGTCTCTGCTAACACAGCTGGGTCCAATACTCCCGTTGCATCATCAGCAATCTCACTATGTATCTGTGTATCCCACAGGTCTGCCTTTCTCAGTGCTTAACCCATTCCCAGGCAGACTGCCTGACAAGATGACCACCAGGAGCACCAGGTTTCCAGTCTTATAGTCTACCTCTTCTCCCCTTCCAGTGAGAAGAGCAGCTTTCCTCGGACACAGAGGGGGCCCCTGGCTTAGTCATTGGCTTGGCTTAGTCATTTGCTCACCATGGAGTCCATCACTATGCCCTGTGATACCAGCTCTGGATCATCTCACCTGAGTCCCACACTCATGTCTAGGTAGATACTGACCCGCTTACCTGGCCACATGGGCTAGTGTGTGTTGTGATCCCCTAGGAATTTTTAGGTATTGATAGCAGAAATGGGTATGAGCATGGGAATTCACTATAATGGTAGAAAACACAGTGGTACCTCAGCTCACAAACTTAATTCTTTCCACAGCTCCAGAAAAGATGGCCACATTCAAGTTCATGTGGAGAAGATGGCCAAGGTCATGTTCTTCACCCCATGTAGAGTTTGCAAACCCAAACAAAATTTTGTCAAATCCTTCTATTTGTGAAGCAAATTTGTTTACAAACAAAAACGTTCATGAACTGAGGTACCACCATATAACTCACAAAGAGTGAATGTAAACATTCTGAAGTTGGGAAAGATCTATTATGATCTCTAGAAATGACTTTAAAACTCGCCTGAAAAAAGGGTGTATCCAAAGTTTAAAAATGGACCTAATTGACTGTCCAGCCATACAATTGGGGCCTCCTGAAACCTTTCTAAAATGAGAGCAAACAGTTGTTCTCTGTTTTGACAGAGTCCTGACGATCATATGGCTAGACTTGAACCATTTTAACATCTAGTTTCTGTTGCAAGTTCTCCACTTCTTCATAGCATACACATAAACCTGATTTCCAAAAGCAGGACAGAAGATTAGAAGCCAAATTAAACAGTGAGGATGCTGCCAGAGTTTTGAGGATATTATTTGACATTGTCTCCTGATGTGAATCCATACAGCACAGCAGCCTCGTGTCTTTACTGGCTTCACCCTGGAAAAGCTGCTGCTCAGGATTAGTCAGGGATCCACTTTCCAGGGATTGAATTTCAGACTGGCTTCTGTGATCTTAGCATCTGGAATCTTTGTCATCTTAACAGAAGATTTCCAGAAAAGGTTTTTAAATTCATAGTGTATTAGAAACATGCACATGGGTCCTTAAATAGCCTACTACTGATCAACTGTTTGAGGATTTTCCATAGCTTCACATTTTACAGGTATTAACTTCCCTTTGAAAACAGAGGTCAGACATAGTTGTATTGTTTTTTTTTTAGCTTTAAAAGCAACTCTGCATGTTACCTTTCATTGGAAAATTCTACTGCTACTACTGGTACTAACACAGCTAACATTTACTGAGAACTTATGCATACTAGCTAGTCTAATCCCCTCCAAACCTTTAAGAGGTTGGCACCATTTCAACCATGAAGAAACCCAGAAAGTGTTAAGTAACTTTCCAATATCACATAACTAGTAGTGGATAGAGCCAAAATTCTAGTTCTGTTTTTAAACACCTTGCTAGTATTTTGAGGATAATATCTAAGTTATTAGATCCATACAAGCCCTGGTAACTCCAACATGAGGGCTAATAACTGCAGTGACTAGAAAGGCCCACACACAAACCAACACACACACACACACACACACTATTTCTCCAGATTTCATCTCTCTTCCATCTTTCAGTCCTCAGAAGAAGCCAACAGAGTCAGATATGGAGTCAGAAGTTGGTGCCACTTCCTTCCTGGGCAAATTAGTGAACTGGTTAAATGCTCTGAACTTCCATGTTTGTAGATCATTCTGCATTCTTCACCATGTCCTTGTCAGGATCGAATCAGCTTACACTCTATGTACAGCTGTAGCCTTGGTAGCAGAGGAAGAAGTACCATTTCTTTGCCTTTCTCAGTGCACAGAAGAAAGTAGCCCCAGGCCCCTGCTCAATGTTCTTAGCAGCCCTTGATTTCCAGCATGGGCCACATTGTTCTTGCTTCCCATTTCTGAGGAACAGAAGGTAAAATGTCACAGAAGAAGTACTGGGTCCCCTCATTCCCCCATGCCAGCTTGAAGTGGCCCCGCTCAGGTTCTTTCCACTGCTTGATGGGGGATTTGAATCTAATAGTTTAAAAAAAATCACTGAGGCTACTTGGCAACCAGCTTTCTGCAAAGAATACAGTCACCTGTGACAAGCTGGTGTGTGGAACTTCCAGGGATCTTCTACTAACCTTTACAAGTTACAGCGATGAAACAGGCACAAAGCAATCTGCCTTGAGAGAGGAGGTTTCTCATATTCCAGAGCTGGATTCACAGGATCCAGTGGTCAGGGGCAGAACCATAGGGCAGAGCTTCATCATGAAGGGAGAGAAGGCACAGAATGCAGAAAGGCTCCTGTTAGAAGAGAGGCTTCTCCTCCCAAGGCCAAGGAAGTGGATCCTCAGAGTCTCACTCTTCGTTTTTGGGGCATCTGGAGGAAAGGGAAACTGAGAAGTGTTTGCTGGTTTCTTAGCCTTTCGGGTGCCCAACCTGCCCAAGTAGCAAGAACTGAGGAGAGTAGGACGTACCAAGAAGGCCAAGGTCAAGAAGAACTGCAGACGAGTCTCTCTCTACTTGTAAGTCCACTGAAAGTCCATGGAGAGTGGAGATTGGGACTGATGGCTTACCTGGCACCACTGAGGCATGGGGCATGATGAGGAGACATCAGAGAAATAAGTCACCACGCCTTCAGTGCAGGGTGTCTTGAAGATGTGCTCCAAGCTCGAAAAGCTTAGAAGACGCCAAGCTCCCATCAAGAGGTCCTTGGGGTTTGCTGGGATTTCCATTCCATGCAAACTCAGTGGCATCCAACCACACCAGGGTAACATCCTGCCAAAGGGAAACAGTAGCTCCCTGCTGGCAATGACGTAGGAAGAGCCTCTTCCCTCCTTACCCTGCTCTGTGCCTATTCTCACCCAAGAGGAAAAGTGCAGGGAACAGGAGGTATAAAGGTGTCTCCAAGCCAATGGGGCCATGAACACCACCAGTGCTAAAAAGGAGCAAGAGCTTCTGATGGAATCTGAGGTTGAAGTTGAAATTGCCAAACAAATGAGATTAAATCCCAATGAGTAGAATGAAAGTGTTCTAATGAGCAAAAATTAGTAAAAAAAATTATGGAATCCTTAATGAGAAGTTGCTAAGGGAACTTATTGCCCCAGCAGGAAGGGAGGGCCTCACGACCAACTGAGTACAGCTGGTTGAAGTTATTGGAAAAACACAGCTGTTTTGTGTTTATTTGCCAATAAGGTGAGATCTCCTCCATCTGAGCTCCAATGCCCCAGCAATGA
Organism: Heterocephalus glaber; assembly: GCF_000247695.1. The sequence continues at coordinate 10,322,351 of NW_004624765.1, read as the reverse complement.
GGTTAGGATGCATCCATTTCTACCCAAAAGGGCCAACAGTCAAGGTCGTGAGGGCAGCAATTAGATATAGAGCCCCAGAATTAGGGAGAGTCAGATCTCAGACCTAGCTGCACAACCTACTCATTGTGTAACCTTGGGCAAGTTCAATTCCTCTATGCCTCACTTTCCATATTTACAAAATGAGATTATAGGGTTCCTAGGAACATAACTAAGAAAACCCATAAAACATATGCAGTCAGTGCCTGGTAAATGCTAAGACCTTAAATGTTATTTTTTGTTCTTATTACTAATCTCTTCCCAGAAAAGCAAAGCACATTCCTCTTCCTGCCCATTCAGTATGCCTCTGTCTCTTTTCTCCCAGCTTTCCTCCTACTATCTTTCATACCTCTCCCTTTTCCTACAGTGCTGGAAATTGGAACCCAGGACCTCAGGCATTCTAGGAAAATCTTCTGCCACTAAGCTACAGCCCCAGCCCCTGGCTTCTCCTTAATGTCCTCACACTTCCTGTCTTCTGGCCTCTTTGGCCTCTGCCCTGGCCCTCTACTCTCTCTCACCTCCATGGTTTTCTTGGGTGACTACACAGATTCTCTCCACTGTAAATATCACCTACATGCCACAACTTTTAGATACACAGCTCAAGCCCAGGTCCCCTTCCTATGCAACAGGCTTATGGACCCTTTGTTAACTTGACTTCTCCCTTAGATGGCTCATGGAGGTCTCAAATTTAACATGTCTTCATTCATTCCATACCCATTCTTCCCCAACTTCCCACCTACCTGCTCACCAACCCAGTTAGTTCAAGCCAAAAACTTGGAAGTAATCTTTTAAATCTTTCCCTCTATCACTAACCACCACCAGTGTAATCCCCAGTCATCCTCATGTCTTCATCATCCATGTGCCCATCACCACAGTCCATGCCATCACAGATCTCCTGCATCAGCTCTCACAGAGCACACCTCAGCAGATTCTGAACTGAGACCCTGCTACCATATTTTAATATAGTATTTTGTGGTGAAGTACATGTAATATAAAAATTCAGCACTTTAACCTTTATAATGGTTCCAATTGAGTGGTATTTAGTACATTCGTGATGTTCTGTAACCATTATCACTATCTAATTTCAGAACATTTTCATCATCCACAAAGAATACCCCATACTCACAAACTTGTCACTCTCCTTTCCTTCCTCCCCAGCCAAGGCAACCCCTAATCAGCTGTCAGTCTCTATAGCTTTACCTATTCCAAACATTTCCTCTATATGTAATCCTGCACAGTATGTGGTCAGTAGTCTCTGGCTTTTCTGCCTAGCGTTTTCAAGGTCCCTCATGTTATAGCACTCCTTTTTAATTCCTCACTTTCATTCTCAACCCCTATTTATTTTCACAAGCTACCAAAGCATTATTCTAAATATATGTTATTCTCTGTTTAGAACTTTTTGTCAGCTGCCCATTGTACTCAGGATAGAGAACAAAATACTTTTTGTTGTTGCTGTTGTTGTTGTTACTGTTGTTGTTATTGTTGTTGTTGTTGTTGTTGTTGTTTTGGGTTTTGGTTTGTTTTTGGTTTTTCTGAGACAAGAGTCTTGATATGTAGTCCAGGCCTCTTTTGAACTCCCTGTGTGTTATGGCTTGTATCTAGATGTCCCCCTCCCACCCAATGCCTCATGAAGTCACAGGTGGGGCTTTTTGGAGGTGGATGGATCTAGGGTGTGTGATGCTGGGATTGATTCATGGTGTGATGCTAGGATTAAGGGTGCCTCTCTCTGGGTGTGAGTGCTACCCTAAGGGCATATAGCACAGGGTATAAGGAACAGCAAGAGAGTCACTGTTTGCTGCTTCCTGCTTTATTGCCTTCCTGTCTTCTGCCTGCCATGGACTGTTTCTCCTCTGAGATCCCTGTCTGCCATGCCACCCTGCCTTGGAGCCAGCTGACTATGAACTGAAACTCTACAAACTGTAAGGTGCAATAAATCTTTCCACCTTTAAATTTGGATGCCGGGTATTTTCTCAGCAATGAGAAAAGTAACTAAGACCCTGTGCAACCCAAACTGGCTCCAAATGTGGTGCTCCTCCTGCCCTGGCCTCCTGACTACCAGGATTACAGAAGTGAACCACCACAACAGCTAATATCCTACATATGACCTTCAAGACCCTGTATTGCCTGACTTCCACACACCCTCCATGACCATCTTTCTTGCCATCTCCCCAGCTCCCTCAGACCCAGCATCTTCAGCCACACTGAACCCTTTCCCATCCACAGAGCCCATGGACCTCTTCCCAATGCTTGCCTATCCTCTCTGATCTCTTCAGCTAGGATCTCTGCTCCTCTTGGGCTCTGAGCACCCTGTTACTTTGCTCCATAGCACAAATCTCCATCTACAACTCAGAATCTGTTTAAATCTTCTTCTGTGTCATGCCTCCCCACCTCCACTGGACTGCAAGCCCAAATGGAGCCAGGAGCCAACTCTATTTTCTCTACCAGTGTCATCTCAGAGACAAGTGTTGTCCCTAACACACAACAGTCAGGGCTGTTCCTCTGATAGTACTGATGAGTCAGTGAATGAGTGAATTTTCCATCACAGAAAGAGAAGGAAACAGTGACTCCACCACCTGCTATTAAAGTCTAATCCAAAGTTGTTGAGATGGATGTAAGTTCTCATTTACCCTCATCGTCACCACTGTCATCAACTATGAATTCCTGCTGACATAATGGTGGCTGCAGTGTGGTGGCCTCAGAAAAAACACACTTTCTGGGTAATCCAGTTCTTCTCCTATAATTTTCACTCCAGGCAGCTGGAAGCTAAAGGCTAGCAGCCAGCCCCATGCAGAATGACTGCGGGCCTCAGAGAGAGACTGTGGCGCAACTTCCCAGCTTTGTCCCTTGTTAGCCAAACCACCCTTTGAGCTATGGTTCTCACACTTCGCCCCACACAATGCTCTTTCAGGAGAAAAAAGAAAAAAGCACCTCCCTCAGAGCTCATGCTCACTATCCCTAAAGAAAAGGAGAATTCAGGAGAAGAAAAGCCCAGCTTAACTGAGACACCAAATAAGGACCCTCATGAGTAATTACTAATTCACACCAGCAATGGAAGCATCATAACCACATTCACCCTGTGGGAGACCAGCCTCACAGACCACCTGGGAACCTGGACCACACTTCGAGATCATCTCCCTGAGAGCATTTGTGAATTTCCTGCCAACCTCCCCAACTTTATTATTGTGGTCCCAGATGACACAGAGCCCAGTTAAGTTAGTGTCACATTTAAACAAAGGCAGAGCCAGCCCTGCTGTGTGCAGCTCACCACTCTGTTGCCACCCCACCAACCCTGCTTTTGGTGCTTCTGTCAGCTGGCATTATCTTCTTCCTCTCTTGATGTGGTTCCCCATCTGCACATGTCTTGTTCTTAACACATCTGGAGCAAACCAACTAGGTCCATTACATCTAGTGCTCTGGAACATTAAAAGACAATGGAAGGCCACAAAGTGGGTTTTACAAACTATGAGAGAGATGGCAGTGTAGTTCAGTGGTACAGTACTTGCCTGCCATGCACAAGGCCCTGGGTTCCATCCCCAGAACAGAGAGAGGTAGGAATGGGGCTTTTAACATTCATCTGCACTGCTCACCCCTGAAAATGAGCCCCAAGTCCCAAAGAACATTGAGTAATACATGCAGCTAATCCATAAACAAATGTTTACTGAGCATTACCAAGGGCCAGGCACTGGATTGGGTACTGAGGATGCACTGGTGAACCACACAGATATTCTATGTCCTAAGTTTATAGCCTAGTTCGGGATAAGCAAGTCAATGACTATATAGCTTAGTAATTGCTATAATGAGGGAAGTAAAGGAACCTCTTTTGGGAGGAACTGCTCATTGAATAAGACAGGGAGTTGGAGAAGAAACTCCACTGGCTGGTAGAAAGATGTGCAGGATATCACCTATCACAGATACAATGAATAATTTGTATGGATCTTAACTGAACTCCCCAACTAGACCATGAGCTCCCCAACTACCAGCACTATGAGAGTAGGGACTGGACCCCTAGACTTAAACAGCAACTGACTCATAATTAGCAGTCAGCAAAGATTGCATGGATAGATGAATGAATGAGGAAATGGCCAAGACAATAATTTAAGGAGCTGAAAGATGAAAGAAGGGCTTTAAAAATATACCTATATCTCTCACCATGCACTAAACTAAATTTAAAATGATCAAAGACCTACATATAAAGGCAGAAACATTTAATCTGCTGGAAGATAAAATAAGTAAAACTCTAGAAGACATAAGTATAGGCAAAGACTTATGAACAAAATCCTGAGCACACAGGAAATATTACAAAGAATAAACAACTGAGATTACATCAAATTAAAAAGCTTTTGCACAGTAAAAAAAAAAACTACCAACAGAGTGAAAGAAACCCCACAGAATGGGGGAAAATTTTTACCAGCTACTGATCAGACAAAGGACTAACATCTAGAATATATATAAAACTCAGAAAAATCAGACCCCCTAAATCGAAAGATCCAATCCAAAATGGGTATCTGAAATGAATAGAAACTTCTCAGATGAAGAAATGCAAATAGCAAATAAATATATAAAGAAATGGTCAACATCACTGGTCATTTGAGAAATGCAAATTAAAATAACACTGAGATTCCATCTCACTCCAGAAGGAATGGCTGTCATCAAGAAATCAGCAAATAACAAATGCTGGTGAGGCTGCGAGGGAAAAGAAACCCTTCTCCACTGCTGGTGGGAGTGTAAACTGATACAACTACTATGGAAATCAGTATGGAGATTCCTCAAAAAAGAAAACTAGAGGTTCCATTTGACCCAGTTATTCCCCTTCTAGGTATCTTCCCCAAAGAGTTAATAGAACCATACCACAGTGATATATGCCTATCTATGTTTATAATAGCAGCATAATTTACAATAGCTAAATCTTGGAAAGAGCCCATATGCCCATTGAAAGATGAATGGATAAAAAAATGAGGTTTTCAAGAACTCCATAAATACATGGAAATTAAATAACACCCTTCTGAACAACCAATGGGTCACAGAGGAAATTAAAGAAGAAATTAAACAGTTTCTAAAATCTAATGATAATGCCAATACAACATACTGGAATTTATGGGACACAATGAAAGCAGTCCTATGAAGGAAAGTCATAGCAGTGAATGCCCACATTAGGAAAACAGAGCAAGCTCAAATAAACAACTTAATGCTGAACCTCAAGCTTCTGGAAAAAGAGGAACAAGAAAAACCCAAAGCTTATACAAGGGAGGAAATTATGAAGATCAGAGCAGAAATCAATGCAATGGAGACTGAGAGAATGATACAAAAAATCAAGGAAATGAAGAATTGGTTCTTTGAAAGAATAAATAAAATTGACAAACCCTTAGCCAAACTTATCAAGAAAGGAAAGAAAAGGCTCAAATCCATGCAATTAGGAATGAAAAGGATGAAATTACAACAGATCCATCAGAAATCTAGAGGATCATCACTACCTACTTTGAGAACCTGTACTCCAATGAGACAGAAAACAGAGAAGAAATGGCCAGATTCCTAGATACATATGATTAGATATGAATTACATATGTATGTACATATGAATTACCAAAATTGAACCAAGAAGACATATGAATTACCAAAACTGAATCAAGAAGACACAAAACTTCTAAACAATCCAATACAAATCAATGAAATTGAGAGCTAGGCCTGTGGACTGGGAGGCCCCTGGCTGTCTGGAGCCTCACCATGCCCACCTGTGACCAGCAAGACTGTGAGGACCCCTCAGCATGCCCACCAGCCACCAGCATAGCAGTGTGGGCTGAGAGGTCCCTGGCCGGCTGGAGCCCTGTTCCATCTGGCTTGCCAGGCCCACCTGCGATCAGCTGGACAGTGAGGAGCCCTTGGCATGCCCACCTGAAGCAGCTTAGCCACGCAGGCGCCTGCAACACCCCCTCCACCGCTGCCTCTGGCCTCCTGGCTGTACTGCTACCTGGTTCCACACTACAGAGGCATAGGGGGGCATAAAGGCCATTGTCCTGACCTGTATTAATGAACAACAGGTAGAGGCCCTCTCTCAGGCTACTTGATGAAAACTGAAGCCCCCTGGAAAACTGAAGAGAATCTCTGCAATAAAGGCACATCAGACCATTGTACTTGGTAAATTGGAGGGATCATCACCTCCCATCAGAACCTGGACTATCTTCAGGGGAAGGGCAGCTGGAATCTGCAATAGAGCCTTTCAGAGTTCACCCCTACAGGAGGACAGGGAGCTCATCTTGGGGCTTGCAGCCAGAAATCTGCCTGAATTTCATGGGTCTGTGACTGCCTTGCTACAACTCATTGACTTATATCTGCACACTGCTGCCCGTGCTGTCTATTTTGACAGCAGAGACATGCCCTGAAGGAGGCCCTGCATTTTTATCTTTTATTTGTTCTTTTCAAAATTATTATTAGTATTTTTTTCTCCTGTTTTTAATTTTTTTCTACTTTTTTCAAATTTTTTTTTCTATTTTTTAGCTTCTCTTTTCTTTCTCCCTCTCTCATTCATTCCTTTGCTATGCCACATTGTTTTTCCTCTCCCTTTGTGTTCCTCTTCTGGCCCTAATTCATATTTCTTCTTTATTTTTCTTTCTCTCAGCTGTGTCCTCTGGCCTCAATGTTAACCTTCCCCTATCCTTCTACCTACCTATCCCTCCCTCCACAACTCTTTCTAACTTCCCAACCCAAAGGGTAAAGTTGCTATATTGAAGAGTTAATTCACTATAAACATATGTTGGGTTGGTCCTTGATTTTGATTTAATTCACACAGTTAAAGGTGATAGGTTAATAACTACCACAAATTGTTATTTTCTAAGATGTACTTGATGCTATGGTGTTGCTGATTGTATCACTTGGGCTAAGGTTTTGTGATTGATCTAATCAGTGGTCCTTCATGGTATAATGAAAATGAGTTAGCCTCAGAGCCATTAGAGACTCAAAACCTAAAGACCAGCTATATTTGGAAGACACCGCTGAGAAGCAATCATTCCATAAGGGTTCTAACTACAAGCAACAAAGATACTTACAATAAGCAACTTTGGAGTATCAACCCAGGAATTAAACCAAGAAAAATACCAAAAACAAAAATGAGAAGACATTTAAGCAAATCACAAACTCAGATCTCCACCCCACAAAAGGCAAATTCTGGGAGAAATGAGGTGGAAAAGCCTGATAATCAACCACCTGGACACCCTGAACTGATAGTACAGGAAGTAACAAAATAGATGAATGAGGCTCTAGAAAAATTCAAAGCAGATAATCTCCCAGATAACTACAGAGATGGTGAGCAGAGTGAAAGACATGATTAGAGGCTCTGGAACAGAAACAGATTAAAAAAAAATAGGTGAACTCAGAAACATGCTGGAAGCCATGAATACCCAGCGTCAGAAAGAAATGGAAACCATGATCACCCAGCATGAGAAAGAAATGGAATCCATGAAACAGATTCAAACAGATATCCAGGAGATTAAAAACTCCATTGAAAGTATG
>NW_004624765.1:10264668-10295802 GCF_000247695.1 Heterocephalus glaber | reverse complement strand
GAGGGGTTGAAGGGAGGGCAGGGGAAGGGGGAAAAATAAGAACCAAGAGAGATTATGTAAAGGTGCAAATTTCCAATGATGAATGTCATTCTATTCTATACCTAAAATGTACCAATAAAATTAATTTTAAAAATTATAAAATTCAACATAAATTCATGATATAAAAAAATACTGTGGAATCATTCACAATAGTCAAAAGATAGAAACAACCAAGTCCCCTTCAGCAGATGAATGAATAAATCAAATGTAGTATACACATAGCATGGAATATTATTCAACAATAAAAATGAATAAAATTAAATAAGTAAATGTAACTAAATTTTGATACATGCTACAATATAACCTTGAAAACATGTTCAGTGAAAAAAATGAATTACAAAATACCACGTTATGTTATTTCACTTACGTGAAATATCTAGAGTAGGCCATTTAATAAAGACAATAAGCAGATTAGAGTTTACGATGGGCCTAGAGGGAAAGGAAAATGGAATATTATTGGTTAATGGGTTCAGAATTTCTTTTAGGGCCAGTGGAAAAATTTGGAAATAGATAGTGGTAATGCTTGTACAACATGGTGAAAGCCATTTACTGACAGCAAACTGGGCGGTTCCTAATGGTTAAAGTGCCAAATCTGTGTTACATATATTTACCACAACAAAAATGTTTAAAAATACTCTTAGCAAATTAGGAATCGAAAACGTTTCTTTAGTCTGATAAAGAGTACCTATAAACATAAACTTTATTATAATTACCTTTTGAATAAAAAATGAGACAAGATGGTCCAGTCTTATTTCTCTTCAGCTGATATTCATGTCCCTGGTCAGCACAAAAAGAAAAAGAAAAGAAAAGAAGAAATGGAGAAATGAAACTGTCATTATTTTCAGATGACACAACACCTGCACAGGAAAGCAAAAAAAGATCTATGAACAAATTGTTAGCATGAGTTAAAAATTTTAGAAAAAGTCAATTAAAGATCTGTACACTTGGAATAGAGGCAGAAAATGTAATTAAAGAGAAGGCAAACTTACAATAATTTTAAAAGATACCAAAAAGGCAAAAGAAAAAGAAAAATATATTCAGGCCCTCTATAGAGCAAATAATAAGCAGAAAGATGACCTAAATTAATTGATGGATATATCACATTGTGGATAAGAGGATATTAGCATAGTATTATTCCTCTCCCCATTTCAATAAAGTTTCAATCACAATATTTACTTGATAAGCTGATTCTATAATTCATATAAAGTAGTAAAAGGAGAAAAATACCCAAGACTGTTATCCAAAAGATGAGTGTCAAGAAAAGGCTTGCTCCTTCAGATAATATGATTTTTGTGATACTATGGTAATTAAGACAGGCTGGTATTGGCACTGTGACAGGCAAAGAGACCAGGGAACAGACTATAGAGCTCAAAAACAGACCCTCATATGTACAGAATTTTGGTATATGACAGAGGTGGCCTGCCAGATCAGTGAGAAAATAAATACAGCTGGATAAAAAGGTTATCCATACAGAAAATATGAAATCAGATACCTTCACCACACTATATGCCAAAATTAATTCCAGATGGATGGAGGACTTCACTATGAAAAATAAAAATTTAAAACTCATAGGAAAAAAATCATTGGCAATATCTTTTAGACTTTGAAATAGAGTAGGATTTCTTAAACAATATCAAAGAGTGCCAGCCACTTTTAAAAACTGACAAACTTGGTCATATTGAAACTAAGAACTTCTATTTGCCAAAAGAAAGTGAAAAGCAAGCTGCAAATGGGGACAAGGTAGGGGCAATGTCTGTAATTATTCTTGGACAATAGGCACAACTGGGACTGCTCCAGCAGCCGATACAAGGTCAGTCACCTTCCTTAGGTCCAGCACTTCCACTCCTGGTGTCAAGTTATGAGAGACTTTTGCCCAGGACATCTGGAGACATCCACAAGAATATTCAGAGGAGACTGTTCACAGCATCAAAGCCTAGAAACAACCCCAATGCCCATCAATAAGACACCGGCTGCCTAAACTGGTGCATTCACACGGTGGAACATAATAGAGCGACCAACAGAAAAGAACTATTGCTGTGCACAACAGTAGAAATACATGCTAACATTATAAAATCGAGTAGAAAAGTAAGTCCTGAATGTATCCAGATAGCCTGATTTGCCTTTTATGAAATTAAACAACTTTCTTTAAAAACTTACTTTGTGGGAATATAATTGGGTGAGTGTGGATGGATTTAGGCTATGTTAATTTACAGGAACTACATTTCCAAGAATTCCCAGTTCTGGATTAGCAAGGGTCACAAAAGACATTTTTCACAATCTTGGAGCAGAAGTCATTTGCTATGCTCAGAAGGTGGGGACCAGAGTCCTGGTCACTACTGCAGCCTTGCGCACTGTCACCACCATCCTAGCATGGGGCACCACTTCTACTTTCTCCTTCAGCTCCTCTTGATCCTGTCCCAGAGAGTGCAGCTCCTGGGGCAGCTCTGCCCCAGGTGAAGACTGTGGAAACACTAGATTATGAGGTGCTTCAAGGGGAGAATAAGCCATCTGGTGAACACAAAAATAAAAAAGCACTCTGTGAAAGAACGTGTGAAATCAAGAGTTGGTAGGCTGGAATTGTGGATGTTTGTTTTGAAGTCTCCTTATAACATCCATCCTAAAGATCCAGAATTGCCTTTAAGAGAATCATTAATCTCCCATTGGATATAGTCTCACAGGACTATTTTTTTCCCATTAAGTTTATTGGTACATTGTAGGTATAAAATACAGATACATTCATCATTGGGATCTTGTACCATTACATGAGTTTCTTGGTTCTTTTTTTTTTCCCCTTCCTCTGCCCTCCCTCCATGCCCTTCACCCTTCCCTATTTGCAAAGACTTTGTTTCCATTTTTTTCTTTTTCTCATATTTTTTCTTTTCCCTTCTTTCCTTTCCCCTACCCCTCCCACTTACCCTGCTCCTTGAGACCTTTTCTTCCTGTTACACAATATCAATTATACATTTTTTAAATTGCAATATCAAGATCTAGGAGACATTACCACAGATTTTACAGAATTTAAAAGGATGTAGAAAGCATATTACAAAAATCTTTTTTGACATAAATTTGACAACTTCTAAGAAGTACCTTGGAAGACAAATTAATGAAACTAACTCTGGAGGAAATATAAAATTTGAATAGCACCTATTAAAGAAAGTATATTCCTAGCTTGAAAACCTACCTATATGACAACAGCAGGCTCATAAACATTTTAACTGATAAATTATATCAAACAAAGCAGAAAATAAAAGGAAGACTTCTCCCCTCATTTTAGGAAATCAACATTGTGTTAATCCTAAAACTGGATGAAGATAATAGAAGAAAAAAGTATGCACATAGATAGAAATTTGTTTAACAAAACAAACTATTAGAAGTCAGATCTGGCAGTATGTAGAAAGTGGTTTTATTATAGGGATGGCAGTGTTGGTTCAGCATTGGAAGATCCACCCCCAAAAGTCATCATTTTAACAGAGGAAAGGAAAAAGCCATATGATCCTGTCACTAGTTGGAGAAAAAGTATTGGACTAAATTCTACAGCTGTTCATGGTAAAAGCTATCAGGAGACTAGAAGTAGAACAGAACCTTCTCAACAGATTAAAGACATGTACTCCATACTTCCAGCAAAAACGCCTTATATGAATGGAGAAGATACAATGCTTTCTCCTTCAGGTGGGGAACAAGGGCAGATATGCTTACTCTTTATCTGTCCATTAAACTTTGAAACCTAGTCCCCACCAAAATAGTCTGGCAATAAAATGGCACTACTAGGATAGGATTGGCACATCAGAAGCAAAATCTTTATATGTAGATGAAATGATCATCTACAGAGAAAATACTAAGGAATCTCTAGGAGCCCCTAGGACTTGTACTTGAATTTAGCAGGATTAGAAAACACAAGGTATATATAAAAATTCAGGTGTGTGTATACTTGCTATAAATGAAGAATTGGATATTGAAATTTAAAAGTTATGTAGGAGTACAAAGGACCTAGAAAAGTTAAAACAGACAAACAAACAAACAAAACAAAAACAGTGTTGGAAGACATTTAGTACCTAATTTTAAGACTTCTTCTAAAGCTACAGTAATCAAGGCAGTGTTGGTGTAAGGAAGGACATATAGATCATTGGAATAAAACAGAGAATCTAGAAATAGAACCACACATATATGGTCCACTGAGTTTTGAAAGATTATTTAACATTAGCATTTTATAGAATATAAACTCAATTCAAGAGCCAAGGAAGAGATAGTGTTTTCAGCAAACGGCACTAGAACACCTCATAGGACTATTATTAATCAGGTACCTTATTTTCCCTTAGTCATGGTGCTAGCAAGAGACTTGTTTAGCTTTTTCAAAAGTAGACCCTAAAACATTTGGGTGAGTTTATTTGGGGAAGAAATGTGAAAAAGATGAAGTGAGAGGGGAAAGTGTTAGCTAAATGAGCACTTACTTGCATGCATGACTGAAGCTCAATCCCTTTTGGAACCATTGGAGAGACTGTAGGGGAACACTCCTCAGACATTTCTCCAGGGGAAGAAGAAGCCAGAGTATTTCTGCAGTGATTTCTGTTCCTTGGTAAGGATTAGTCAGGGAATAGTATCTCCAGCACTTCTGAGCTACCATTCCATAGGACAATCATTCTTCATGGACAGGGAGGGAGGTATAGGAAGCCAGCAGCAGGTCGGGGAACTGACAGCATTTGTTCCCAGAAGAGCTAAGCCACGTGGACGCTCACTCCCAGGACACTAAGGAGACAATGGATATACATGGAGATTGAAATAGCTGAGACCCATTTCCACCTTGACCAGACTGCTCCTCTTTATGTGGCCCCTTCCTATCCTTCTAGAGAATCCGTACTTCTAGTCCATTTCCAGATCTGGCTCTTCACATTCTCTGCCAGTTCTGGAAACTTCCAATATGTACAATAAAATTTCCAATAAAGTCTTCCAGAGTTGGATTCTGTTGTTTGCAACTAGACAACATAACTAGTACACCTGGAGACCCCATACACCTGGTAACTGTACGCCTGTACTCCTAATGCATCTGGAAATTGCTGACACTAACTTGAATCTTTTAGGATGCAAGTCATTTTTCAGTTGTTTTAAGCTTGGGATTATCATAGATAAAATAAACTATTTAAAAAGAGACTGTAAGTCATCTCTCTGCACTTCAGTTTCCTCAGAAAAAAAGATTCTTTTTCAGAGAAAAAGGTTGAAAGAGATTATTTCCAAGTTTCCATTTCATGGTAAGATTCTGTAATTTAACTTAGGCCAACTTGATTGGAAATCCCATAAAAACTTATTTCTATAACTTAACTTCCAAACTCCATTCTGTAGCCATTTTCCAACCTTCTATAAATATTAATAATATTATTGCAGGTTGACTCAGTACAAAATAGAAGAATAAGCCCAGGGAGGTAGCTCAGTGGTGCCACTCCTGCCTGGTAAGCACAAGGTCCTGAGTTCAATTACCTGTACCAAAAAAAAAAAAAAAGTAGGAAAAAAATAAGAACCAAGATGCATCATGTAAAGGTACAAGTTCCCAATGAGAAATGTAAATGTGTTGTATACCTAAAAAGTACCAATAAAACCACATTTTCTTTAAAAAAAAAAAAAAAAAAGAAAGAAAGAAAGGAAGAAAGAAAAAGTAGGATAGCAACACAGGCAGCTCTTGGATTTTACCCCTACTGTCCATAGACACAGCCCCTCAGAAAAAATTCAGGGGAGGGAGGAAGGACTTCTCTTTTATCCAGAGGAACTCTTGACAGGTAAAGCCAAACTGCCCACAGAATTCCCATCACATGGAACTGCCAGTCCACATGTAATTGAGTTTCTCTCCCTCACTCCCATCACTGTTACTTCTGGAAGGAGCAATGGAGAGAGTGGCACACATGGTCCATTGTTTTACACAGGTTCAATAGACAAATGCCAAAGTCAGGCAAAGTGTGAAGCTGCGGCAGGTTATTGTTTCCCAGCTAATGATACAGCTGAACAAACACCAATATTGCAGAAAAGGAACAGATTCGGGGCTCTGACTCTCCATGAAGTTGTGATGATTTCCCAAGACATCGAGGGTGGAGGAGAGATGCGGCTGATAAAGTGCATGGCATGAATTGAACAGCATGAAGAAAGCAATGACTGCAGCTGTCTGTGTGATTTGGCAGCCCACAACTATTCAGACAAATCTAAACAAATAACCATCCCTGGCTTCCTGATGCCTCCAGGAAAGTCCTGTAATGACTGCTCTGCTCTGGCCTCCCAGGAAAGAGTGAGGAAAATATGCAGATTCTGCAAGTTTGGGGGCTTTTCTAGGGCATCTGCTCCATGTAGCAGCTGCCACTCTTTCACAGATTTGGCTGCTTTCTGCAGAATCCAAGTTTTCATGAACTAATCATACACTTACAACCCTTCCCACTGTGCCCCTGAGCCAGCATGCTGGGCACCAAAGCCCTTTGCCCCCCATAGCCCAGCCTTATGGAGACCCAGCACCCAACGGGTAGCCCTAGACAGGAAGAGCTGAAGTTTGCTCTCTGCCTAGCTAGCCTTCAGCTGCATTTCCAGGCTGGAAGCTGGAAGTGTTCAGAGCAGGCTGTACACATGTGGCCTTCAGCATCAGGCCAGCTCCAGCACTTGGTCCTGGCAGCTTCCTTCCCCCATCTTTCATGGTTACATTTTGCTGGGGGTAAGGGCCTGAACTTATCAGTCTAGAACAGAATATGGAATGGGCAGGTAGAAGAGAGAACTTGCCATTGAAGTCTTCTCTGCTCAAAAGAAAAACAAGCGGAGGGTTCAAACTTGCCCCTCTTGCTGCATCAGCACCTCGGGGAGCAGCTCTGAAGAAAGCAGCGATAGGAAGGTCTGGTGGGGACTCGCAGAGACTGCTGGGCCCTGTTGCATGCCACAGCCTAGGAACAAGGAAAGGGAAAGGTGGGGGCGCATCTTGGCCGGCAACACCAGCACTGTGGGGAGGGGCTCCCTGCATGCTTGGGGAAGGGTGGTGAAGGGGCTCTGGCTGCAGCCAGACAGTCTAGAGAGCAAGACAAGAGGGCTCCTCCAGGAATCAGCTCCCTTGGGAAAGAAGGGGTGCTCTAGGGTTAGAGTGTTCCCCGGGTGTTCGTGTGCTGGAAGCTTGGGCCCCATTGTGGCAATGTTGAGAGATTCTGGCACTTTTAAGAGCTGCAGCCCAGAGGGAGATTTCTGTTTTCTGAGATGGTCTCACTATGTAGTCCAGGATGGCCTCCAATTCACTGGGAAGCCCAGGTTAGCCTCAGACTCACAGAGATCCTCCTGCCTGAGTGCTGAAATTACAGGCATGTGCCACTATGCCTGGCTCTATTTTTAAATTAATTCAATAATTGTACATATTTATGGGGTACCATATAAATGTAGATGTATATAGTACTCATCGAATCAGTATAATTAGCATCTCCTTATCATTTCTTTACATTTGGAGACTTTGAGATCCTCTCTTCTAGTTCTTCATAAAATATAGAACAGTTTGTTGTGAGCTATACTCACCCTGCTGCACTGTGTGGAACCCCCGGACTTACTCCTGTCACCTAGCCATTTTGGTAGTCATTGTCTAACTTCCTTTTGTACCCATCCCTGCTACCCTCTAGCAATTAGCTCTCTGCTCTCTTCTTTGAAGCCAACCTTTTTAGCTTCCACATGAGACAGAACATACAGAATTTATCTTTCTGTGCAGAATATTTCATTTAACATAAGTCTTCTAATTCTATCCATTTTGCCACAAATAATAGGACTTCTTTCTTTTTGTGGCTAAATAATATTCCATTGTGTGTATACACCACATTTTTTTTTATCAATAACATTTTTTATCCATCCCATCACTTGACACCTAGGTCCGTTCCATGTCTTGGCTAATGTGAAGAGTGCTGTACTAAACATGAGAGTGCAGGTATCTCTTTGATATGCTGATTTCATTTCCTTTGGATAAATACCCAGAAGTGAGATGTTGGGCCATAAGGTAGGTCTAATTTCAGTTTTTCAAGGAGCTTCCACACTGTTCTCCATAATGGCTGTGCTACTTTACATTTCCATTAGAGTGTGTAAAAGCTCCCTTTTCCCCACATCACCAGCACTTGTTATTTATTTATTTATCTTTGGCTTTGCTTTTTTGATAATAGCCATTCTGACTAGGGTGAGATAATATCTCTGTAGGTTTTATTTGCATTTCAAAAGAGAGTGATGCAGTTCTTTTGGGACCCCAGTTAGTTCTCAGAAGCATGTGTTGTTACAAAGCAAGGCCACCCAAGGTCTTGCACCACTTCTGCATGCAGCTGGCCCCTTTTTCATTTCTCCATCGCACTGTGACATAGCCAGGACCAAACATATGGGGCTGCCCTGTCCAGGACTTTCAGCCTCCAAAATTACGAGCTAAAGAAACCTCTTTTTCCTTCTAAAATATTCAGGGTTTTTTTTGGGGGGGGGATTCTGTTATAGCAACAGAAAATGAACTAATATAGGGAGAAGAAAGAGAAAGATTGGAAGAGAAGGAGGGAACCTGGGGACAAAGGAATGGAGAGAAAACAGATAACAGAATTCTGGCTGTGGTAGTTATAAGTCAACATAATCACAGAAGAAACATCTGAGTACCTACTTTGTTGCCGTGTACACAGCAGGTGCACAATAAAAACGCTGGTGGTGGAATTAAATGTGTCTTCTTAGCAAGGCCTGCTTTACTGTAAGTGAAATAAATATCTGTTGAATTGAATTGAAATAGGCAGTGGGTTAGTGGTGTAATTTGAGAAGCAATGGAAAAATGGTCCCTTGCCCCACATCTCCATCCTACTGAAACTGCCAAAGTGCTGGAAATTTCCAGATTCTTTTTCTGGGTTAATGCGGTAATGAAAACCTTGTTGAAAGGCAAATGTTGTCTAGGAGGGATAACTGGTGAAGTGACTACAATCTATCATTCATCCAGAATTGCAGATTCAAGAGCCAGCACTGACAGATTCATAGAGCTGCTGAACTGTGTCCCAGGAGGCTCTGTGGTCACACCCAGCCCAGCAGAAAGCAGTACCTTGGGGAACCACTCCAGCCTGCTGTGGATGTGGAAAGGGTTCAATATGAAAGCAACATGGATTTGCCATCCCTGCCCTTGGCCTTACTTCCTCGTACATATGAGCCCAACAGAGAGCAGACTCCTAAGGGATTGGAAGTCAAGATGGACATTCTGGAAAGATACAGAGCCTAAGAGTTTTACCTGAAAGTCAGGCAAGGAAAGACACAGTTGCTGAGTTGTATGAGGATTTTGGAAGCCCTCAGAGTTCAGTGGTGGGAGCTGGAGAAGGATCATCAGCAATCCAATCTCACTACTCCAGTCTGTGTGAGGCACCCCCAGTTCTTGCCCCCACTACATGGATGTGTCTGGCTCTTGTCCCCTGAACAACAGAGGAGAGTGAATGGACACTGCATGGGCACTCAGGGATAGTGCCAACAGCCCACCATGCACAAAATATGTCATCTAAGCCTTGATTTTAGTTTAAAACATCACATAATGTTTACATTCTATTAAATGACTCTTTGCTTTCATGTAGAAAGATTTAAATTACTAATCAGTTTATGAAACTTCAATGGTTTAATATTTTAGAAATTCATTTTTCATTAACACAAAGACCATGTGGGTGTGGCTGGTCAGTGGACAGCCTACACCTTAGTCTTGGATTTTGCTTTTGTTTTTGTTTTTTTTTTCAGTACTGGGCATTGAACTCATTGAACTTGTGCTTGTCAGGCAGGTGCAGCACCACTAAGCTACATCCCCAGCCCCTATTCCTTAGTCTTGAAACTCCCCACTCCCTCAGGAACTCTGGGACCTGTCCACAAAACCAGCAGATGAGGAAAGAGATTGCCTCTTAATTGTTTGCATCTAGAAGTGACAGTCATTCTCTCCACATCCCATGAGCAAGAATTTGGGTCTCCTGAAATGTGTAGGTAGCTGGTAAGTAGAGCTCCTAACTTCCCAGCAAAAGTAGCCCCCAACTCCTACCTAGCTCCACTGAAATGTGTGAGGAACTAGTAAGTCTTTACCTCATCAGTTAATGTTTTAACTTCTCCATCTCCCCAGATCTATGGAGTAAGTTCATCCTCTAGGATCACATGCTGAGTTTTAGTTTACATTTTTCCTCTTCCCAAGCACAATGCCATATACTCCCAGAAGGGTAACTTTCCTTTTTTAAGAAACACATAGATAGGGGCTGGGGATTTAGCTCAGTGGTTCCACCACCTGCCTTGCAAGCACAAGGACCCAAGTTTGATCCCTGATACCAAGAAAAAAGAAACACATAGATAGTCCATTTTTAATAAGACACAATTTTCATTTCTATTCTCAGTAGAAACCGATTTTAATGGACTATTCCATTTTACCTTCTCTCTGTTCCCTCTTCTTTCTCCCTCTCCAACCAGTTAGGTGCCGTCAGGAGTTTGAAAATGGGCCCAAAGCCATGCTGAATATTGTCAGGAAATGGCCGACTGGCTGTCCACCAAAAGCCTTTCCAAAGTGGCATTATCTTAATGAATTTTTCACAGTCCGTGGTCTGGCCAGAAGACTACTGGGTCCAAAAATTCAATCTTGTTAGCGTTCCAGGATCTGCCTGACTTGAGACCTGTCTTAATAAACTAAACTCACAAAACACCAAAACTCACCAAAATGTCAGTACCTCTATTGACAAGGGGATGTGCCAATGTCAGGGCGTGATCAAATGTTCAAATTATTTTACTCAGTAGATTTTTCTCCCTAAGAAAATTATAATCTAAAAACTCCTTGGTGAATGGACTCAGAGCATGAGTTGTTGTGGTAGATGATTAGAAAGCTTAACAACGTGAGGTAACTGGGGCCTGAGGAAGCTATCACCATGCAGCTCTTTGGGGTTCCCTCTGGTGTGTTGTCCTCTATCCTAATTCTATGCTTAGCAGCTCCCTTCCTGATCCACACATTCTCTCTTTAGATACATCTATGCCATCTACAGAGATCCTGCCAAATCTATACTCTGCCTTCTTTGGATATAGCAGACATGTCGTCACAAAGGTGTATTTGTATATGGCCAACTTTGTCCACTGTGTTAGTTTTATAATCCAGTTCACAGAGCTCAGAAGAGAAGGAGGACAAAAGAACAGAGAATTCTCTCTCATCGTACATTATAACAATGGATGTTGCCAGAGAGTATCATATAGGAGCTTATCTGAACATCTTGATAGAAAAGATAGAATACTTGCAGATCTTTGACTGAAAGAAATGTCTCTTCTCTTTTGCTCAGGCCCCAGTCACCACAGCAAGATGTCTATAATCCTCAGCAAGTGCTTTGAAGGGTGAATCCCTGTTGAAGCCAGAAAGGGTTGCCAAGCTCCATGCCAGGGGAGGGAATCGAGTTTCAGTTGCCCTGGGTGAGAACTAGCCTGTGGATGGATCAGGGAAAGGGCATTCACTGTGATGCAAGAAGCAGGCCTGGAAGCCAATGGCAAGGAGAGGTCAAGTGAAATGAAGCAGGGTAGAGATTTGCAAAGAACAAGGGCACAGGAAGTTCCTTCTTATTGGGTACTGGCTTGTTGAAAAGCTCAAGGCTGAACAATGCACAGGCTATGGGGGCGGGGGGAGTAACTCTTTAAACAAATTAACAAATCAGTAGAGAATATTATGGGATGGTGAAGAAAGGGACTGAAGCATGGAGAATCAAGGATGAGCCACTACCAGACTCTCCTCACATCCAACCAGGGTGTATAAAGAAAAGAAACCCGTTTTGCTGCTTTAGAAGCTTGACTTTTGCAATTCCCTTTAGCTCTCTGAGCCTGAGTCTTCTCTGTTCAATGAGGAAGTCGCAATCAGTGTTGTCCAAGGTCCTCTCCTGATGTACAATGACGCTCTGCCTACAAAGTTAAAGCACACCTGTACCCATGCATCCATTCAAGCCCTACTCTGAAAAGATCAGCCTATGGAAAAAGGCATGGTGATTGGTTTGTTTTACTTTTTAACATATACCTACATAAAATGAGCAAAGCAGCCAGGCAATCAGCTCCCAGACTAAGAAAGGGAACCCTAATGAGCACCTCAGTAGCTTTCCTGTATCCTTTCCCTTTCACCACCCCCCTCAAGAGTGACCATGAAGTCCAACGGGCTAAGTTCCAACAGGACGTTAGATTCATTTTGTCTGTTGTATAGCTGTATGTGATTTGAATCACACAGTATGTGCCCTTTTGTGTCTGGCTTTGTTTGCTTAAGTATTTGCCTATACAGCTCCCCCATACTGTTTCAGGGAGCTAGGAATGATTGCTGTTACTTTCATGGGTTGCATTGCCTAAACAGACCAAAAATGTACTTAGCCCCCGTCTCATTGTCCATGGACTTTTGAGTTGTATCCTATTTTGTTATTATGAAGAATGTTGCTGTGGAAATTTTCACAGCTATCTTTGGGTACACATTTGTAAGCATTTCTGTACTATTCATTGTGTATTACCATTTGTCACCAACTTAAAACGACATATATATATATCTATATCTATATATATATATATATATATCTATATATCATCTCCAAGTTCCTGGGTCAGGAATCAAACATGGCTTAGCTGAGTCAACTGCAGGGTCTCTCATAAAGCTGTGGTTAGCTGTCGGCAAGGGCTGGAATTTCATCTGAAGGCCCAACTGGGGGAAGATCGACTTCACACAGTTGTTGGCAGAATCCAATTTGTGGAAGATTGCTAACTGAGACTTCAGCTCCTGGCTGGCTGTTGGCCAAAAGCTACCCTCATTCTCCTGCCACTTAGGTTCCCACATCAAAGCATACAAGTCAAAGAGCAGCAGAGAGAGTCTTCTACCAAAAGGAAATTACAATTTTATGTAGCGTGATCACAAAGTGATATTCCACCACAGTTGCTCTCTTCCACCGGTTTAAAGAAAATCATAGGTCCCATCCACCCTCAAGGGGAGGGAAGCACACACGACCAGGAATTCCAGGAGGTGGAGGTCAGTGGGGCCACAAGAAAGTCTGGCTGTCCCAATTTTTGTTGATTATCACTGAGAATGGAACTGCTGTGTCATGAGTCCTGCTTCAGTTTTAGGAACCCACTAGTTTCCCAATGTGGTGACTCCAACAGATACCCTCACCCATGCTCCCTGCACACCTGGGACTGGGTTTTACACAGGTTTCCTTCTGGTGTGAGTTATCAAGCTTCCTAACAAAAGGAAAAATGGCCTTCCGCCCCATGAGTTGTGAGATTTAGGAGTAAGCCTTATTCTCTGACTAAACAGAGGCACAACCCTAAAATTATCTTGGACCATTCACATCTTTCCTGTGAATCTTCAGAGGTAGCAGTCAAAAAAGGTGCCAACCCCAATAGCACTATTCATGCTATTGGCCACCAAGCCATAGGGTGAGAAACAATGGAGAAAGGATGCCACTAATTCACTTACCCAAATCCCCTGCATACTAATCTGTTTATCCAGCCTGGGAAGAACCATCAAGTGTGACTCTGATTGGGTCCTGTCACACAGTCCTAAAGAGGCATTGATGTGAAGTGGCATTAAAAGTGCCCCTCTCATGGCAACATGGTGGCCACTCATGAGCCATTCAATTAGGACACAGCAGGAGGGATGACACTCCAGGGATCTGCCCCACAAGTGCTCTCTAAGTTTCCCAAGCACAGGCCCTGGATGTAAAAGAATTGGGGGGTGCAATGAGCCAAGAGCATTTTGAGAATCTCCCTGAGTTTCATTAATATTTCTGCCTGAGTATATGTGCTAGGGCAGGCTCCTGAAAGCCACTACATGGTGGAAATCACAGCCTGGTGTGGTAATGTGAGTGAACTGCCTGGATATGAAAAACTTTTCAAAATGGTTCCAGAGAAATTCTTAAGGGACCGTTGATTTGAGTAGGTTCTGCTTTAAACACTCTCCTTTGGACACCTGTGAAATGTTGAGGCTGATTGGGGCTTCTGATGCTGATTATGGAGGAGTTTGGGGGTTGCTCTTTTTCCTCCACTGAATTCCAACTCCTTCTCTACTATTCTCCTTCATTGGGGCTGCCAGTGTATCAGATGTAAAGAGTATTAAATGGAAGCGTGCTTTTGTGTGGAAGTCATTACTGTGAACACCTGTTCACTATTGAGTTTAATTGGACTACAGCTGGTGCTGATTGTGTGTGAGGGGGGCTGCTCCCCTCGCTGAGGCGCACACTGTCAGTGGTAACAGTGGGGAAGTCAGCACTGAAACTTCAGCTCGCACATCACACAGCCACGTGCTCCACGTGCCGCACAGTTAGTGGCCTCTGAGGTGCACCGTGGTAAATACAGACAGGCGAGAAGAGACAAGGTGCCTGCTTCTTTGGCCCATTTTATTATATCAGCTCAGTTCTGCACAAAGAAGATGGAGGAAATATGGGGAAGATGACTGATATGAACTTAACATAATTGTTTACAAGGAAACAGAGTGATGGCAAGTTTGCTCAGAGCAATATTCCTAGCAATATTAGCTGTCCACCTATGTCCAGAGATGATAGGAACTAAACAAACATATAATAGGATGCCAATAATATAGCCCAGGGGTGGACAGATAATGACAAATTAAGATTACATTCCTGATTGAGGCATAAAAAAGAATATGTCTATAGCCTTTAATAATAATATATATTAAAAAATGAAGCTCAAATTGTTGACTTATAAAGAGCAGGTGCTGACTTGTGTATTTCAACTGTTTAGATGTAATTCACAATCCATATTCATTTCACATCAAAATGCATTGAAACAATGAAACATTGTCTTACTGTAGGAAAGTCCAACTTTATAAAGGTTCTTGCTTCATATCAATATTAATATCATTAACTTCTATGATTCAGAGGATGACCCCTGTGTCCCAGAGATGACAATAATTCCTATAAACCATAGAAAGTCCGTGCTAAAGCAAATCTGCTGACATTTGGTTTCCGCTGCTCCACTGGGCTCACTTCTCTTTGTATGCCGCTAACAGTATTGTGAGCCACACCTTTGGGCAGGCGAAACAGAATTGCTCCTGAGAGTAACACAACAGATGAACTATTCTGGGGATAAGGGTGTAGCTCGGTGCTAGAGCATTTGCCTAGCAAGCATGAGGCTCTGTGTTCCATCCCTAAGACTGCAAAAGAAAACAAATAATAAACACACACATACATACTGTTCCAGGACTTCATTTTTTCAATACTTGCATAATCCCTCTCTCCCTGAAATAAAGAACCACTCCCCCACCCCAACCATTTTTCCTTGCTGAGACTAAGATCTTTATCACCAGCCTCAGCCCAGCAGAGGGTGAGATGTTCCCTAGAGCAAACGACAGGCAAGACATAAGACACCAACCTTTCCTGCGTTGAGTTCAACAGGCTCTGCACAATGGTGACACCCCGGGTCCTTAGAGAGGCAGCTGCCTCCAAATTGCCTGTGAACCCAGAGCCAGCACCCAGCTTGCCATTGTCTAGCTGTGCGGTCCTGGGCGAGGTACTCCACCCTTGTGGATAGGATCAAATGAAAAAACTTTGCAAAAATGCTTTGTCAACTGCAAAGAGCCTTACAAATATAGAGATGTTTATGACGCAAGAGGCAATTTTTCAGTCAAACTGAAAACAGATTTTTCTGCGTGAGAAACTCTGCTGCTGTGAAAAGGAATAGTGAGAGATTTCAGGGTGGGAAGAAGTGCTTGCCCTCTTTTCTGTTCTCCTTTTGATTCCTTGTGATTAATGAGTCCTTTCAAGCAGACACCAAATACAGCTTTGCTGCTGATCAATAGATGTTCTTCCCCAGTTGTTTCTGTTTTAGTTCTCTGCTTTTTAACCAAATACTACAATTGTTCTCTTTGAGGAAATATGTACATGCACACATGCACATGCACAATCACACACTCACACACACACCCTCTATTTTCCAGCACAGATGGTAACCAGTTTGAGTTCATATAAATGAGGTCACAGATTCTTCCCTGTATGTTGGCACCGTCTTCACCACCACCCCCAGTAGTTGGAAAACATAATACGCCCTTGATTAGATGTTGGGAGAGATCACTGTGCAGGGGCAAAATCCTGGGAATTGCACTCCTGGAACAGCCACCTAATGGCTTCACCTCTGTGTTCACCCCAAAGCCACTTTGCTATCCAAAGACCGTGGCCTATGCTGGGTCGACTGTTTTGCTCTTAAAGACCAGGAACTACAGGGCTCGGGCTAGAATAAAAAAGATTGATGTTCATTTTCCTGAATTGACAAATAGATCCATGCATGGAGCCTTTCCAGACTGAAATTTAAACTATACTGTGCACAGTGATTCAGGCCTTAATGAAAATGGACACTGCCCTGACTGCCTGTAAGTGCAATCAGAAACTTGGCTTGCTGTGAGCCATCCAAAGGGGACAGTGGTGTCCACTGAGAGCACTGCAATGAAGCACTCGCCTGTTTTGGGTGTGCAAGGTGTGCAAGGCCATACCACCTCAAGGAGACATTCTGTAGGGAAATAAAAGCTGAGTTCACCAGGAAGCCCAAGACTGCACACCTGGAGCACCCAAAACAGTGCCTACGATATCAAATGTGTGCTTCTGGTTAATTTAGGAGCATGGAATAAAGAACCAGGATATACATTATTGAAGTCACCATGCTTCCAAATGGTGTAGCAATGGGAGGGTCTGAAACAAGTTAAGCACACCTCAATTTTGGCCACTGGTTGACACAGCCTGGGAGAATTCTTGGGGCCACACACCTGACACCTGCAGGTTTGTGTCTCCTCTGTTCCAAAGCCCAACTTGCAATTAGTCCAGCCCGTCTGTCGGTAGCAGGCCCAGGCCACTCCCACACAGCTGGTCAAACCCACTTGCCTCCAGTTCGTGCAGGGACATCTAGACATGTCCCTGACTTGGCAGAGCAGCCCAGTGCCTCCTCTACATCCCAGCTCATGTCATCGGGCCAGATCGCACACAGAGAATGGGTGAGTGCTTGTGCCTCAGGCACATCTCCCTCCCCAAGCAGAGCCATATGTAGCCCCTCTCCTGTGCTGCTCTGCTCAACTAATTTGGAACAGGGATCTTGACACAGAGTAATGTTCTTATTCTGCTCTGTGACCCAAGCTACTCCACCTGTGGGAGGACCAGATCAGCTATGCTGAAGCAAACGATGATCCACTCACTTGCTTCTTAGTCCCAGCCTGCCTTGGGCTTGGTAGCTTTGTCTGAGTCCAGTAGGAGATACATTCTGGAAGGAAAACCTGCGTAGTTCTGTCATCTGCCTGTTCCGGGGGATCCCGCAAGCCAGTCTCCCACACCCCATTCCGAGTCCTTCCAGACTCCTTGTGAACAGAAGGGAACTTTATGTTATTCCCAAGACCTAATGCATCAAATTATCCTGGGCATCAGGGAATTTTGTTGGATATACAGATTCCTGGACTCTGGACCTAGAGATTCTGATCTGGAAGACAGAGATACAACCCAGGAATCTGCATTTTAGTAAGTATCTTCACTGGGTGATTCCCATATGGTGACCCAGAAACTTCATTTGGAGAAACCACCTCACAAGCCAAAAATATCACAAGGTCGAAGAACGAAGCCCACATGCAGTTTGTCACCATTTCCCTGGCTTCTGACACAGCACTTGCACAGAGCATATACCCAGAAAATACCTGAACTGAATGAATGATTGAATGGCGACACGCAAGGTGCCAGGGTTCACCAAGGGTAATGGGTATCACGCGAGTCTTTCTGCAATGGTCTAGGGACAATGTAGATAGAGCAACAGAGCTAAGACTCTTTAACTTGACAATTCCTTTGGGGGAATTTTAATATACATTAAAAGCATAATAGAAAAGTTAGGAAAATTGCATTAAATTATTAGAAAAGTTATTTACATAAGAGAAAATATGGGATCCCGGATATCACACAATACAAAGATGTCTAGGTTGCCTCTGATGTATTAAGGTGAAAGCGAAGCTGGTGCCTGGGCATCAAAATGCCAGTGGCAGAGCCAGACGTGGAGCAATGAAGAATGAGTGAAGCGGGACCCAAATGTCCAGTTTGAACTCTCTTGTAAGTGGTTAATGTTCATTGGGTTCTTTTTATGTGCAAAACAGCTCACATCCATATGAACCAAATAAAAACAAATGAGGCTGCTGCCACACGGTTGGCTTCGAGCTCCTGGTAAACATCTGGAGAGAATGATGGGGAGTGCAGCGAGCTGGGCTCAGGCAAAGGCTTCTGAGACTCCGGTTGGCTTTGACAGACAGAGGGAATGGCTCACAGATGCCTGGGTGTGTTCTTGTTTCCTCCCTGAGCTCCCCTCCAAGTCTTTAGGGCTGCCTTCCAGTCCTTGCTCCCACCCTCCCTTTTGCCCTGGATCCTCGCTTCCTCCTGGGTCCCCTTGGCCAGGGTCCTCGACAGCAAGGCCAGGTTCCTGTCCTTGGGAGGTGGCTCCTCTGCAAACCTTCCCAGCATGGCCCTTCCCAGTGAATGCAGCTTCCACCAGACACAGTGCCTGCTGGGAGGAACCAAAGGAGAGCAAACTCACCGGGGCGCTCCCTGGCCCACCGAGTCACCACCCCAGTCTCAGAAGTTGCTTCCCAGCACCTGAATGTAAGGAGATCTCAAGTCAGCTCTGTAGCAATTCTTCCCCAGCTCTGAAGGTTAGACAGAGTGACATCCTGCAGCTGAATCCAGAGTGAGGCTGCCAAGCAACATGCTCTCCGGGAGCGAAGCAGGAAGAGCAAAGGCAAAGTGGTTTCTAGAAGGCCACAAGCCGGGTTCCTGCCAAACAGCATTAGCAGTAGTGGCTCCCAAATGCCAAGGAAAGGAGAGCCAGGGAAACAGAGCTTGGAGCCCTGGGGCTTTGGTGCCTTAAAAAACAAAAACAAAATGAAATAATGTCTCAAAGCCTGTGTCTCCTAACAACTCTAAGTTATCAACGGGGAATAATGTACCAGGCATCCTCTTTCAGGATGAGGTGAGCAATTCACACTTCTAACAGAGTCCCCTGGGTCTCACAATGTATTCCTCTCACTGTCCTGGAGCAGGACTGGGGACCAGCATACAGGCCTTGGACAAAGGCACGTGGCAACACAGGACACAGACCAGGCAGCAGCTGGGAAGCCAATGATTCACCTCTGGGGATGGCCCTCGGCTTCTTACCAGCAGGACTCCTGCTGGAACAGGGACTCTAGACAGACGCACTGTCGTGGAAGGGGCTGTCCCAAATGACAAGACACTACCCAACTTTCAGACATCCTGCACCAGACAACGCCATAGGAAAAAAATTTGTTTATAATTTATCAGAGCCTAGACTCTAACTTGGATTTACATTCAAACACCAAGCATTTTTGCATGGTTTTAATATTCACTGAATTCTGAAAATCCACTTGAAGATTACATTTTTTGTTTGTTTTTTATTGAGGTGAAATGCATATAACATAAATTAACCATCTTAATGTGCAGAAATAAGTGGTATAAATGTACAGTCACAGTGTTGTGCAACTACTACCCATCTAGTTCCAAAACACTTCCATCACCCTGAAAGAGGAGCTTGTCCCTAGTAAGCATTCACTTCCTACTCTCCCAGCCCTGGACAGCTACCACTTTACTTTCTGCCTCTGTAGTTTTATCTCTTTGTGATGTTTGTTTCATATGAGTCATTTTTGTATCCGGTTTCTTTTACTTAGCTTAATATTTTCAAGGTCCATCCCTGTTGTAGTATGTATCAGTTCTTCCTTTTTATGACTGAATAATATTCCATTGTGCATATATTCCACATTTTATTTATTCATTCACCCACCAATGGGCAACTGGGCTGTGTCCACATTTTGGTTATTGTTAAGTAGTGCTTCTATGAACATTATTAGCAATTTGGTTGAATACTTGCTTTCAATTCTTTTATGTATATACCTTAGGCTACTCTAAGGTGGAATTGCTGGGTCATATGGTAATGATATGTTTAACTTTTTTGAGGAATCTGTACTTTGCTTTGCATGATACTCTAACAAAAAATTGCTCACTGTTGCAGAATATCACCTTGCTGCTAACAATGCCTCAATCAGTCTACATTTGAGGCTATTGTGTCCCTGGTGACTAACATACAGGCACCATTGTCTGATTATGAGTATTACATCCAATCATTTACATATTACAAAATATGATTTTATAAGATTATTTCCTTTGTACGTTAGAGCCTGGTCATTACATTCATTTTTAAATTGTTTACAAAAGTGGTCTATATTACCCATACATATGAAGAGAACTATGATAACTGTTATAGACTATTATAACTATTTTTAAAGGGTGGTTAAGTCCAGTCAAGTTGAAAATCACTACAGAAGAGTGCAGACCTGCATGGCAGCTCTGTGATCCATGGGAGGAAGATGACATTGAAATTCCAGTGCTGGGCAGGCCAGACTATTCATATATTTTCCTGACAAAGCACTGTCGTTTCCATACCTGTAGCTCAAAGGTTACAGGTGCAGTGGTCACAAAGCCGTTTTCGATGATCACGTTCATGGTGGAGGTGATGGGACATAGCATTGTTTCTGCTCAGATGAGACATGATCTCAGAGTGCCTCATCCTAAAAGCAGTTTTCTTCCATCAAAGCCTAGATAATAACCCCCACACTGGCATACTCTGTGGAGAGAACCTCATCACAAATAAAAGCAGCAAAGAATTTTGAGTCAGCCTCCTTAAATTAGAACCAGGGAAATATGGAACTGTAAAATAGTTGATGAAAACTCTATACTTAAAATATCACCCTACCAGGCCAGGGATTTAGCTCAGTGGTTCTGCTGCCTGTCTTGCAAGTAAAAGGTCCCAAGTTCGATCCCCGGTACCAAAAAGAAAAAAAAAAATCATCCTACCCATGAAATTAATGATAGCAGTTATCTCCAGGATGTGCAGGAGGAAAATTTGATCAGAAATTCCACTTTTTCTATAGTGTTTGATTCCTTTTACTTAAAAAAAAACTTTTGCATAAAATACACTAGCATGTAGATAACTGTAAATTCTGGGGAAGTGGGAGTAAGGATATTGGTTATATGGTTCCTGTAAGCATCTGTATTATTTTCTCAAAGTTAAATGTGTGCGTGATCTTAAAGCAATCCAAGGCAGAAACTGAACATTTGTGATAGATTATTTTTTTAACTCAGATATGACCCCTGTAGCCCAAAATTACAAAATTCACCGAAAAGTGGCTGACAGAGGAGCAGGATGTTGAAGAGAGAGGGGGAACTGAGAGGACTGAGCCAGTTCCTGTGATCTCTTCCAGTGTCTGGAGAAGGGTCCCCAACATCCCTCCCTCATAGAAGAGGATCGGCATTAATACCACAGCCACATGCAGTAGTAATTGTAGTTTGTTGTGTTTATGGCCATTTAAATTGTTGTTTTGCATTCTGTATATGGATGGGCTCAGTCATTTCAATTGATCTTTCATGTTCTTTGAAGGCCATTCAGAGCTAAAGGAACTTTTCCAGGCAGCGCCTCAGATGAATATGAAGCCAGGTGAGACCTGACTGAGATTTTAGCCAAGGGTTAATGCCTAAGACAGCCAACCAGTAAGACACCTGTGGTAGATTAAAGATGACCACAAATTCTTTGCTTCTCCTACCATCAGAAAGTAGGGTGTATTTCTCATCCCCTGGCCCTGGGCTGGCCATGACTTGCTTGACCAATAGAGTTCAGAAGCAGTGATGTCCTAGAACTTCTCAATGTGATCATAAGACATTGCCACTTCCACCGTGGCTGTTAGAGGATCCCACCTGGGAGAAGCCAAGCCATGGTAGACTGATTGCCATGAGGTTGCCATTCCGTGAAGAGTCCAAGCCAGGTGAGCCAAGATGCCATGTGGAGGGACAGCAGTGACCAGCCTCCCAAGTTTCACTAGACCTGGAAGTAAAGACATCATCTTGGGCATGTCAGTCCCAGTAGACATGAGATGGAGAGAAACTGAGAAACCCAGACAACTATCGGAATCACAACCTCAGATATAGGGTCCCACAGACCTGCTCAACCATCTCCAGCCATATGAGACAACCCTGTTATCCTGGAACAGAGATGAGCTATTCCCTCTGAGTCCTATCCAAATTCCCAACCCATAAAATTATGAGCTTAATAAGTGTTTTTTTAAAACCATCAGGTTTTGGGGTGGTGTGCTCCTCAGAAATTGATAATCAGAGCAGTGTCCCCAGCTGACCAGTGCGTTAGGATTTGATGGCTGCCTGGTTGGGTGGAAATTCTTATGTACCTTACATATCTATTCCCAGTTCCACACAGAAATAGACTTATCTATTTCTTATCTTGCAGGTAATTGCCCTGGCCAATCAGAAGAGATGCTGGGCATAAGGTGGGACTCAGCCTTGCCTGTTTGACCCACTGACATTCAAGTCCCCACAGTCATCTGGCTTCTTTCCAAAAGCCTCATATTATGTGTGCAGCCCCATGTGTGCTGTATGCTGGTTTCCAAAATAATGTGTGCACATCTGCACTGCATATTTCTGCTGTGCGTTCATATCTGGCCTTTTTGTTCTTATTTTGTTAGTTATGTATTCAAGGACAAATGCCAAAGTTTGTCCTACCAACTGGGATTCCATTGGGATTGGGAAGAAGGCAGAAAAACTGTCTGATTTAATAAAGAAAGAAAAGGTAGGAAATTCCGGGATATCAAAATTAAATAAGCTTCATTTTTATAAGACTTCCCAAAGCCACTAGTATACACATGTTCATTATGAGTCACAAAGAAGGAAACAGAAGATTTCCCGAAATGTCTCTGACTGTGAAAGCAGTTGTCATGTCCAGCATTGTGTCTTCCAGGATTAGGGTCTCACGGAGTGGCATCCCAGGTACTGGCTGGCATTGGAGTCTGTGTCTTGATTAATAACTGTTCAGTTGTCAGATGGGCGCATGTTCTGCAAACACAGCACCCAGCTGTGTGGTCTGGGGCTGCCCAGATAGCATGAGCCTTTTGGAAAGAGGTCAAAGGGCAACTTGCAAGACTGTATCCCACGTTATCCCTGCTAACTCTTCTAACTGGTAGGTGCAATTACCATACTGATGGTTAAATGCTTTTACCAACATCCCTGGAATTAAAAGATCAGGAGAGATAAACACAGCAACGATGGTAGAAATGATCCTGGAGCCCAGCTTGTCATAGTTAGAAAATCATTTTGCCTTTGATTCTGTGAAGCTCGTGCCTGGAAAGACTCCCCAGACCCTTCGCTTGACCTCAACAGAACTGTCCCTTGTATGCTGCCAAATGAGCTCTGTGATTAGTCATGCCCATTTCAACTGGCCAAGTGCCCAAGCAATGCCCGAGGCTGGGCCAAGTGTTTTTTTCCCCAATTTGAGCTGTCAAACCCACTCATTTTCCTAGGTTAGCAGTGGCAGTTCAGTCATCCTCAAAAAAGACATTTCCTGAAGGCCAAGGCTCACATGCTTTCTAGAGCCACAGTCAACACATGCTCAGCCTGGTCAGACACAGGCCAGAGCTCAATTAAGAATTCAGAGCTGTAAATCCACACTCAAACAATTCCCACTCCCAGTGTTTATTGCAGGGTACAAGTGACCAGCTGGCCATTTTTTTTTCTAGTTTCCTCATACTCAGAATTTACTAAGAAAGAGGAATGTTGCTGCTATAGTCATTGACTTTATCATTTGGGGGCCAGGCAGCTCATACAATTTGGGGTTTGGGTTTTTGCATGGTTGAAACTGCTATATCTTACATTCCCCCTACCATTATAGGACTTTGGATATTGGGTTGTGATTTTACACCGACACAGTTGTAGCCTC
This sequence comes from Heterocephalus glaber, assembly GCF_000247695.1. The sequence goes on along the minus strand of NW_004624765.1, from coordinate 10,272,000 downwards.
CACTGGACTGAAAATACAGTGACACTAGGAGCCCTCCTGCTCACACCTGTATCCCCAGCACCTAGGAGAGCTACCAGTCCACTGCCTCTCCATGGATGTCTCATCTGTTCACGTGGGTTCCAGGCAAGAAGCAGGAGAAAGGAGAAATCATGAAGAAAAAAGGATATGTGTCAGCTAAGTACACACACATCACATTTATCTGGAAAAAAAAAACAGTACCAGTCCTAGAAATCCACTTGGAAGGTTATTCTTACATCTCATTGTCCAGGAGTGCATCACTGAGTCAGCCCCTGAGTGAATAAATCCTTGCAGGAAGGGGAAATTCTCAAACTAGGCGCCTGGTTGCCCTGCACAAAACAGGTGTCCTTCGTGAGAAAGGATAAGGTGGACGATGAATTGGTAACTCTGACGTCTGATGTAGATCAAAATGAAAAGATTGGGTCTGTTTTTAATCCTAAAAATAAATTAAGGGTTTTTTTAAAGCTATGTTTTGGCATGCCTGTCCACAGGTCAAGATATGACTTAATGTTATTTATGTAAGATTCTCCTGAGAAATGAGAGCTCATCTGGCCAGTGAATGTATCCAGTTGTGGATAAGTGGGTAGTTCTTCTTAAATAAATCTCTCTGTGTCGGAAATTAAGCACAACCCTTCATCCTTTGGGCTCCTTCATGAATCTCTAGACCACATTCCTTTCTGTTTATTGTCCTGTGTTGTGTTGCAAATTAAGTTTTAAAAGACATTTTTCCCCAAAGAAAATTTAAAGAATAGAGTACCCCACAACTACCACCCAGGATAATGAACTATAGTTGCTGTCATCCCAGGAGGGCTTAATGACAGTGTTCAATGCGTGTGTGGACAGCCGAAGTGTCCTTCAAAGTTGTCTCTGTGAATGGGCTTCAAGATGTTTTGACTATTATCTGTTTCAAAGAAACTCACTATTAATTGCATATTGTCATATCTCAGTCCAACATAACTGTTAGCCCAACAAAGAAATTCTCTCCTTGGGAGAAGGGAATGGGAACATAGCCTGAATTTTCTCCCATGGGATAAGTGCTTTTCCTAAGACCTTCTTAGCTCCATTCCTTGTTTTCTTGAGCAAAATCAAGTTAAGAGCAGGTGCCATTCTTCTCAGGTCTTTTCTTGGCAGGAGAGAGGATGGGCCTTTCTCATTCCAGCAGGCCACAGTGCCAACAACACGGCCAGAGCAGCAGTTCTCAGGGAGGTTTATAGAGTGCACCAGAAACATAGAGATGTCAGGGCCACAGAACTGAGAGAGAGACACTGGCTGCTGCTGGCCTTTCCCTCATACTGTCTTCTACCCCCTATGAGATCAATGCTGGAAGAAATGTTTAGAGAGAGGCTGGTGGGGGAGTCATATGTGTAATAATCACAAAAAGGAAGTGCAAAACTAGAATGGAAATTTTCACAATTTTTAACTGGGGGGCTATTAACCCCAACAAGTAGGCCACAATATCAGTTTTGAGCCAGGTTCAGGAGTTTAGTCCATCTTGAACAATCCCAGGGAATTGAACCAACTGTGCCCTAATCCATTCCCACCACATCCCTGTCCTCATTCACTTTCAAAGGCTCCCACTGCCTGAAAGATAAAGCCCAGACCTCTCAGCCTGGCACACAAGTCCTTCATGGACAGGCCCAGGCTCCAATCCCAGCCTTGTCTCCTGAATGATTCCCACCCCACCTTCCCACAGCCACACTGGAGACACAGAGGCATTCAGTGCTCCCAAGGCCAGTGACCCTCATGCCTTCAAAGCCTGGCTCACACTGCTCTCTCTTCCCAGGATGCCTTCTCTTTTTTTTGCCTAATAAATATTTATTCATCCTTCAGGACATGATTGAAATGTCACCTCTTATTTATCACCACTGGTGCAATTCCTCCTACTTCCCTGGGCTTTGTGCACTTTGCTCCTACCTCAACTATAGCACTGATCACATTGTATCATCACCATATTTCTATGGCCTCTGTTGGGCTGTAAGTTATCTTCTCAGTGGGAACTGTGTCTTATTGACTATGAAAGTTCAAGCAACCATTAAAGGTAAAGAAAGCACAAGTAGTTTGTTGGGAGTCTGGAGGAAGAATGGATAGACAGATGGATAGAAGGAGAGATAAATGGATGGATGGAGAGATGGATGGAAGGAGAGATAAATTGATGGATGGAGAGATGGATAGAGAGATGGGTAGATGAGTGAATGGATGGATGGATGGATAACTTGTATTATATTAGATATATTGCACCATCAAAGAGGATGTCACAATTCTAAGAACTGAAAGAAATCTGTAAACAAAGAATCATTGAATTGAAACTCAGATGATCCTAGTCCTAGTTGGTTGATAGGTCCCAGTGTTCCTATTTAATAAATCAGGAAGGCATTTTCTGCTCTAATGGTCTGAGTCAGTAATATAACTTTCTGCAGAAATGGAAATGTTCTAAAATTTGTTCTGTTCAATTGGATAGCCATTGACATATCACTGTTATATATTTGAAATGTGACTAGAGCAGATAACACACTAACTTCATAACTTAATTTTAATTTTATATTTAAACAACCTTGTATGTATTGTGGTTACCATATTAGACAGCACAGGTGTATCATGCACAATATTACTCTTCAGTGTACTTCTCTTAACACCATGAAATGTCTTTGCTATACATTCTCCAAGTGTCCAGGTGATAAAGACACCTGTGTTGGGTGAAGTGAGTGCTGTTCTATCCTCTCTCATTTCTCAACCTCATATAACTCCTCCACTGACTTTGGTCCATTAGTCTATAACACCTACCTGGCCTGGACTCACACAGGTAGAATTATGAGGATCAGGTCAGAGATGCCCAATGAACAGGTCAAAAATCTACTAATGAATCTAAAGGTATAACTTGATACATCTACAATTTGAGTCCTGTTCTTCAAAGATGTCATCCAACGGAAGACAAGAATTGTGTCTTTATCATCAATTTTTTTTTTTTTTGGTACCGGGGATTGAACTCGGGACCTTGTGCTTTCGAGGCAGGCGCCGGAACCACTGAGCTAAATCCCCGGCCTTCAACACATTTCTTAAAACATCTAGAATCACATCTGGCACTTAGCAGATGCTCATTAAAGTTTGCTAAATTAATTTACTGGTATTGTGGATGATGGAGAGGAGAATTCTAGTGATAGGCTCAGACTCTCATGACTAATGATTTCAATCCCAAAAACCTACCAAAAACCTATTTGGCCATCCAAGATCATAAAACCTCACTCCACATTCACCAACAGACAAAATTTAAATACCTTCTGTGTGTTTAATCCTAAGCATTTGGCCATTTGCTCAAGACCCAAGATACAGAATGCACTAGACAAACTCCTTCCCTTCAAAGAATTCACAGTTTAGTTAAGAAACAGAAAAACATACAACCAATTCTCATTCTAGAAGCTACTCACTCTAATGGAAGTACACATAAGGAGAGATACACCAGCTCTTCCTTTAAAACAGTTTAAGAGGCTCTGGTTGAATGTTGTGGTGACCATCAGTTTTCACTCCCAGAACCACCACCCCCCTTCAATGAAGCACTCGCTACTAGGAGTGCTATTCACTACTCTTTGTTCACTTACAGGACAAGGTAGGAGTATAGAGGCTTGGCCATCTCATCCCAGCTCTGGATAACTCTGAAGAGTCTTCTTAGCTCCAAAGGTTCAGCTGGCACTGTCCTTGGTCCTGCATAACAGCCCAATTCCTCACTCTATGCATTTCTATTCCTTCTCCTAAACTCCATCTCAACATCTGCTTCCCAGGAAGCCCAACTTGAATGATTAATGCCATGGTGGTAAAGAGAATGTAGGGGAATAGTTGGGGTTTCAGAGCTGTGTCACTTCCATCTGGCTTACAATGAGACAACAGTGCTCACGGGTGGAAGATGAGACACTTATCCTGTGGCACAATGCAATAGTCCAGGCCTGCTGCAAAAGCAGCCACACAAAGAGTGCCAGGATATACACTAGAAGGTGGGGTTGCATTTGCCTTTGCAGTATACCAGATATTTGAGAATGAGGCAGCAATAGAAATGATAAGGACAATGGAGTATCTATGATTAAGCTTCACTAGTACTCTGGGGAAAAAAGGGGCAAGAAAAACCTGAGAAGATTAAACCCAACTAAAAACTAGGAGTGGAAGCCAGAAGTCCTTCTCAATGGCAGAGAAAGAATAGGAGAACAGAGACAGCTGAAGATCAGGACATCACTCAGAATAACTGAGCCTAACCAAGAAGATCTGCTCTGCCAAAACCTTGAGGACAGAATGAGATGCTGACAAAAGGCATAGGAACAGCTGGCTTATTTTCTAAGCTTACAAAAGTGGTCAACACTTCCTATCAATAAGTGGCACTTTGGGGCTGGAGATGTAGCTCGGTAGTAGAGCACTTGCCTAGCAGGTGTGAGGCCCAGAGTTCAATCTCCAGCACCCCAAGTAAGAGGAAAAAGGGGGAGGAGGAGGAGGAGGAAGAGGAAAACAAGGGCTAGTTGAGTCACAGAATAGCCCACCCAGGACAAATTATCCCTCATGAAAGAAAAAAGAAATCATACCCTTAAGGATTTTCAAAACAGAGGCAGCATGTAGCAGTAGAATGAGCAGGGTACACATGAAATCATGTTTTGAAGGTGTTTTCTTAGCAGGCTGGAGTACAAGGCTGGATAGATAAGAATGTGTCATTTTAGAGCCCTCTCCTAAAATAAAATATATAATACCTTGGCAAGAATCCTAGAAGGTGGTGCAAGCTCATACCTGGTGGCTCTTAGAAGAGTGGAAAAAGCAATGCCCATGGATGAAAAGATTCTGTACTTATTAGTCACTTTCCTGTCACTGGGATAAAATACCTGACATCTACAATTTAAAGGCTGGGAGATTTATTTGGTTCACGGTTTTTTATATGTATTCCATCACTAGTTGGTTGGCTCCAAGGCAGAAAAGGAAGAGTAGATGGCAGAGAAAAGCTGTTCAACCCATGGCAATCAAGAAGCAGAGAGAGAAAGAAGGAACCAGGGACACAAATATATTCTCCCAGATCTTACCCCCGGTGACCCATTGCCCAGTGACTCACTGATAAGTGTGGTGCCCCCATGATCCAATCAGCCTCCAAACATATCAGACTTTGGGGAAACATTTTAGATCTAAACTATAACAGACTCCAAAACAATAGAGGAAGTTAGCAACTTAGAACAATTAGGAACCCAGTGGATTAAGTCTCATGATAAGGGGTCAGGGATTTAGCTCAGTGGTTCTGGTGCCTGGCTCGCAAGTGCAATGTCCCGAGTTTGATCCTCAGTACCAAAAAAAAAAGTCTCATAATAGGAAGATTAAGTTATCAAGTAGGAAGGTGAAGGATGGAGGGCAGTAACATGCATTATAATTATTCCAACATAATCCCTCACCAATTTTTATGATCCAGAGTCCACTGGCTGAAGAAGTGAGATTCCCCAAGAGAAAGGATTTTTCAATGCCGCAGCAGGAATACACTCTTCTGATTCCCCAGTCCTTCACCAAAGGGTCTTCAACAGTTTACTGAGGCAACTGAACTGGAGAAAGAGGTTACCTAAACATTCTGAGGACTGCTGGGACAGGATCCACCTTAACACTGATATCCAGAGATCTTTTATAGTAGGATACATCGGGAACAATGCTACATAATTTTAGGGAAAAATCATTTGGTTAGCCTAGTTCTCCCGCCTACAGCCCAGCTGTGGAATTCCAAGACATAATTCCATTTTGGCCTCCAGTCACAACTGAGACCTCAGTGATCCAGTGATGCTGTGATTCTCCAAGACAAGAAACATCCTGGGAGCTGAAAACATCCTGGGAGGAACAAACATCTACTCAGTTCCTCGTTTTCCTTAGATTGTTACATCTTATTTATGCCGGATGTACTGAACTCTCTGCAAGTCATTTGTTACATTTGTTTCTCCCGATGTACTGAGTACTGAATAAAAGGTGCAGTAAACTGGGAGCTTTCATCTTTGTTGCCCAGAGCAGCACTGATCAGACCCAAAGCTCAGCTTCTTCTCAGTCTCATTTTTCTACCTTTCCTGTAATTCGTCGTGTACTGCCGTGCCTCGCCGGAGACTAGGACTTACTGCAGAGGTTCTGGTAACGTCCCCTTTCCCTGTTCCCTAGGGAACCAAATTCTAAATGGAATCTTGGCCAACATCTGACTCAAAGTGAGTCCACTGAGACCAAAGACCCACCTGGTGTTCATTTCTTTAGCCCATTGTCTTAGTTACTTTTCTCATTGCTGAGACAAAACACTCAACACCCAAAGTTAAGGGAGGAAAGGTTTATTTAGCTCACGGTTTGGAGAGCTTTCAGTCCATAGTCAGCTGGCTCCAAGGCAGGGTGGCATGGCAGAGGGGCATCACAGAGGAAAAACAGTTCACGGTGGGTAGAAGGTGGCAAAACAAGCAGGCAAACTAACAAGCAATCATAGCAGCTTCTTTCTACCCCTTTTATATTCTATCCCAGCTATCTGGTTTAGGGCAGGTACCAAGCCAATCAATGGACTGATTTAGTAATTACACACCCTTAATCCCAGCATCACACATTCCAGATTCAACCACCTCTGAAAAAAACTCATCTATGACTGCATGAGGCTTTGGGGGGACGTCTAGACACTAGTCATAACACCCACGGAGGTAAAATCAGAACAGATCTGTACTGCATCTTTGATCTGAAGGGAAAAACTATCTTCCACCTCCCAGAGAAGATAATAAAATTTTTTTTAAAAACCTACCCAGGGGCTGTGACAAAATCTAGGACCTCTCTCAAAGATCTAGAGCTGTATTATTCCTTTGGTAGCCCAGTTTTCTGAGAACTTAAAATGTGATTCATGCAACCGAGGGATTGAATTCTTTTTAACTACTGTGATAAAATGTTAAAAGTTATATGTGACTCAGGTATTGGAAAACTTTTAATATATTTGCAATATATATTATTTAATTATTTGCAATAATATGTGTCTACTTTTTCAATTGTAAATTTTTTGAAACTCAAATATAGATCAAGTATTTCTGCTAAAACTTTTAACATTTGAATTGGAATATACTATGAATATTAATACACTTATTACCCAAAGAAGACTGTTAAATGTCAATAATATTGTATGTTTATTACATGTTAAATATTTTAATAGAGCCAGACACACAGCTGTAGTCCCAGCTAGCCAGCTAGTTCCAGCTACTTGAAGACTCTGTAGCCAGAGGTAGGAGACTGATTCAGCCCAGGAGCCTGAACCCAACCTGAACAACATAGCAAGACCCCATATTTTAAAAGTTAATAAATTGAATTATA
>NW_004624765.1:10245534-10264568 GCF_000247695.1 Heterocephalus glaber | reverse complement strand
AAAGAACTAGGACTGGAAGTCCCATTTGACCCAGCTATTCCCCTGCTGGGTATCTTCCCCAAAGAATTAAAAGAATCATACCACAGTGATATATGTGTACCCATGTTCATAGCAGCAAAATTTGTAATAGCTAAAACTTAGAAGCACTCAAATGCCCATCAACTCGAGACTGGATAAAGAAAATGCATTTTAAAAAATAAAATGGAGTACTACTAAGCCATAAAAAATGAGAAATTATAGACATTTATAGCTAAATGGATGCACATTGTGGCAATACTCTTAAGTGAAATAAAAAGGACAGATATGTGTAAATACCAAATAGTTTCTCTAGTGTGAGAAACTGAAAGTGTAAATAAGCACTCAATGGTATAATAGATAATGTGAAATAGAAAGCAAAGGGACTAAGGGGAAGGGGAAGTGGGAGGGGTAGGGGAAAGAAGGAGGGAATGGAATTAATATGAGAAAATGAAAAAAAGGAAACAAAATCTTTGTAAATAGGGAGGGATGGAGGGGTTGAAAGGAGGGCAGGGGAATGGGGAAAAATAAGAAACAAGAGAGATTATGTAAAGGTGCAAATTTCCAATGATGAAAGTCATTATATTGTGTACCTAAAATGTACCAATAAAATAAAATTTAAAAAATATATAAAAAGTGTTGGGGTTATTTAATACATTTTGAAACTTTAAAATATATTACTAATATTGTTTTCCTGTCACTTAACTTTCTTAGTGTGCCTATTAGACACTTTTAAATGTGCATGTGGTTCACATTATATATACTATATTACTAATATTAATTTCCTGTCACTTAACTTTCTTAGTGTGCCTATTAGACACTTTTAAATGTGCATGTGGTTCACATTATATATACTATATAGTGAAAAACATTAGTCTAAAGACTTCAGTCACATCTCCACTTAAGTCACCAGTTTGGTGCCTACAAAAACCAGACAGACCCTACAGAATAACTGTACACTGGTGATGATGAACCCCATGGCACACGTGCGGCAGCTGGCTGCTCGTTATCACTGAAAACTCTAAAATGTTCACCATCACTGCTGTAGACGATGACAAACTCCACAGATAGAGACCTGTTGCAGCCACCATGACAGGTATAATTCCTTCCCTAGAGCAAATTAGCAGTGTCTTAGGCCCATGTCATGTAGCTCTTGATATGACAAATGTGTTCTTTCCTATCCTTATCAGAAAGTAGAGTCAGAGATGATTCTCATAGACATGGAATGGACAATAGCACCCATTTACAATTTGGCAGCAATGGACTATCTGTCCTGATTCAAATGCCAATTTCTACCCCCTATCTCTTTGTCAAATTAATTTCCCCCAGTTTTACATTTTTTCCATGTGTAAAATTAGATAAATTATATCTATGTCACAAGGCTGCTATGAGGACCAACATGAGCTAAGACACGTAAGGCATTTGTCAGCAAGTAAGTAATCAATAAATGTAGGTCTCTCTTCTTCTCGGGAGTCAGAGGTAAAACCCTGAGTCTTGAATGATGAAGCAGGAAAAGCACCTACATTAGGGAGACTAGAATATCCTCTCCACTTCTCGGTGATACATACTGGCTGGCACTTGGCCTATCTGCAAGGGTATCTATTATGCAACTGAGGCTGCAGGAGAGGATCTAGTACCAGAATCACCTCGGAAAGCTTTTAAAAGATATGGATGATCAAGTCCCATTCCAGTGATTCTAACTTAAAGTTTTAACATTTGTATTCAATTAAATCATTGGAAAACTTTTAAATACATTCAGAAAATACCAGGTATTTTTCAGAAGTTCCCCCAGGTGATTCCCATATGCAGCCAGATTTGAGAGCAACTTTTCCTACCTGTTCATCTTGTCCGAGGTCTTGAATAAGTGATTGCCCCTCCTGGCTGCCTTTCTAAATTAAAACTGAATGCCCATCAGCCTCGGATCAAGATTAATGAGATACTGGCATCTGGTGTGTTCTTCAAGATCCTTGATATGGGAAGGGAGGCTCAAGACATAATTAGGGCCTTGTCATTACCATCCCTTCACGTTTAAAGGAAGAATGAGAAGAGGGAGACAGCTATTTTCTCCCCCACACTCAGCCTCCCCTTGTCCTGGATTTATTATTCTGAGGGTGTCGTGAGGTCCCGGGCCTAAGGACGGCTGGGAAGCATATTAATGCGGAGGCCAGCCCAGCCCAGGTGTGAGCTGAAGTGTGATACTGTTCGCTATTGAATACAGCAACCCTGGTGTCAGCATATTTGCAACATATTTCAAGATTGGGTCAGGAGGCCAGGAGCTGATGATGGATTTTATATTTATTTATATATTTATTTTGCTTACCAGCAATTTTGAGATTTGTAGGGTTCTCAAGCCGCTGCTGTCAAATCTTCTGGACACAGAAAATCAGCACCAATGGAGAAAGAAGAAAATAGATTCTGGTTGGGACATTCTGTCCGGTCAGCTGTCTCCCCAACCACCAGGGATTTCCTATCTCCTGGGTTGGGGTAGGCAGCTAGGTCTGAGGCAGAGGGCCCACCCTCTGCCCTGGAGAAGCACAGCAACTTTGCGTTTCATGGTGATTGTTCAGCTCACACACCTCACAGGTGTGGTCCATTATTCCCAGGGCCTTCGCTTCCCATTGCCAAGTGGCCCTTCACTGCGCCCATGAAGAGGGCTCAGGAAACATGATCTTCGGGAGCAGGCACCAACCTCACACTGCTTAAGGTTACTATTACACACGCACCCACACAATGTGGGGAAATGCTTAAACCATGTTATTTCTAATCTCTGTATCTTTTCACTGAAAATGAAAAAGAAATGGTATGAATTCTCACTAAAATCTGGAAACTCCTACCATCTGAGAACTGAACTAGTCCAATGTCCAATCAGTGCCATTCACGTCACCCATGACTTTTAGTAAAATCTAACATTACCCATGACCAAAATATAAGGCAAATGAGCAATATCAACAATTTCTGACCCTAAACCAATAGAATTCTGGAAGCAATAACAAGACTGAACATAGATTGAGCAGCAAAGGAGACTTTTATTCATGGTTAAGAATAAGATAAGTGGGGAGAAAAAAAAAAGAATAAGATAAGTGGGAGATAAACTTGCAAATCAACTTCCTGTCCTGTTGAGGGTTAGGAGGTTATAGATATAAAGAAATGAGGGTGAGGAATGGACTAATAAAGAGGAGGAATAGTCATGTCTTTCTGGTGCCACTTCTTTTCATCCTTCTATGATTATTTCCAGTCATCATGGCTATTTTTCTGGAGGGAGGGGTCATTTAGCATCCAGGTGGCATTATAATGATGTTAGAGATTGTCTGGCAGTCACTCTGGCAGCCATCTTGGATCCAACTGGTTTCAGCCAGCCTGAGGAGGGACCCATGCCCTATAGGTATGCTGACCTCAAAGATAAACAAGATTAGGGTAGGGTAGAAATTCAGTTGTGTCAAGTAGGTAGTACAAGATTAGGGGAACATGGCAGGAATAGAAGGGGATTTCTTTTTAAGGGGGGGGGATTCCTTCAACTGATGAAAAAAACCTCATATTTAAGAGTAAAATGGTAACATGTCATTATAACCATGTTTACTTGATATTGTAGTAAAAGTCCTTGGAAGAGCACTAAGGCAAGAAAAGAATTACTCAGTGGGAATTTGTTATCACAAAACAAAAATAAGAAATTAAGCTATCATTATTCATAGTCAAATATAATTGTTAACATTAAAACCCCAAGAGAGCTGGGGATTTAGCTCAGTGGTTCTGCTGCTTGCCTTCCAAGCTTAAGGACCTGAGTTCGATTCTGAGTACAGAAAAAAAAAAATTAAATTGAAACCCCAAGAGATTTTACACAAAAATCTATTAAAATCTACTAATTATAATAATTTTGTGGGGTGGAGATTTAGCTCAGTGGTGGGTGCCACAGCTGCCTGGCAAGTGCAAGGTCCTAAGTTCGATCCCTGGTACCAAATAATAATAATAATAATAATAATAATAATAATAATAATTTTGTCTATTAAATGATGAAAGAACATTTAGCAAGGTTGTTGAAGACACAAATCAAAATGCAGGAAACTGTACTTCTAAATAGCAAGAACAAACAGAAATTATATAAATTTTTAATACCATTTGCTATCATTTGGGTCAGGAATGTCCCCAAAGGGGCACCCAAGTGTTAAGGCTTGGACTTCAGCTTGGCACAGTGTAAGGCAGAGCCTTGTAGGAGGCTCTGGGTCACTAGGGCATGACCTCAAAGGATTGGAGGGACACTGGTCTCTTCCTCTCATTCCATTCCTGGCCTTGAGATAAGGGTTTCCTTGGCCATGAGTCTCCCACCGTGATGCTCCCTCACCAAAGGCCTAAAAGCAATAGGCCAGCTGGCCATGTACTGAATCCTCCAGAACTCTGAGTTTCCTCTTTTTAAGTCAATTATCTCAGGTATTCTGCTACAGTAATGGAGCACTACACATTTAAAATAGGATCAAATACATAAAGTGTTTAGAAATATATTGAGGCAGGGCCGGGGATTTAGCTCAGTGGCTCTGGTACCTGCCTTGCAAGCGCAAGGTCCCTAGTTCAATCCTGGGTACCAAAAATAAAAAATAAAAATAAATAAATAAATATATAAAAACCAACTCCACCCAGCACCCCCTGAAACCATGCACACTCTGTCTACTGTGTTCAGGTCACCAAGAGCTCCGCTTGAGAAAGGACTGAGAAAGAAGCACATCTCCCATTTCTTATACCTGACTCCTTGCCCCATTTACCTACCAGACACCTCTCTCCCTCCACAAGGTGATATCGAGTTCAACACAAGAGCAAGGCACAAAGTCTGGACTGGAAAGTTTTAGGATGGAGGTAGGCCATGTAGGTGGTTCAAAATGAGGATAAAAACCCAAGGATATTGGTTGAAAATGAACAAAAAAGATTATGAGTCAAGATTTTGGTATCAATGTGTAGGTTCACTTCCCACACTTACGTCATACTACCTATGTAGGTTGGGGCAATTTACATAGAATTCCTCTGAGAAATAATTGAGGGGATATATGCCAACAGCTTGGCATAAACTAAATGTTCAATAAATGTTAGCAGTGAGGATGGTGTCCCCCAGGTGCTGAAGGTGGTGTTGCTATTACCTAACAAATAGATGGACTGTTCTAATCCAAAAAATCACAATTGAACTGAAATACCATACTATTTTTTGCCTGCCACTGACAGTCATTGATAAACATCTAATAACTCATAATGGGGAGAATATGGGGAAAGAAGCCCTTTTGTGCATTCATAGTAGGGGTACAAATTGATACAAACTTTGTGAAGTAAATTATGGCAACTCATTATCAACAGCCTTCAAAGTATTCAAACGGAAATTGTACTTACAGGAGTTTATCTAAGGAAATAACCGTGGATGTGTGCCAAGACACACACACACAAGTACCTTCCCTGCAGCACTGTGAATGGACAGCAAAAGTTGAGGGAGTAATGGGAACAGGACCTAAATCTCCAACCATGGGCATTAAGGACATGACAATTCTGTCTGAAGCCATCAGCACTGGGGCTGAAAGGACTTATTAACGACATGACAAAATTTTCACAATGTATTTTAAAGTTTAAGACGCTGGTTTCAGAACAGGGGGAAATTTTTAAGCTTTATATAAAAAAGATAGGGTAGATATAGTAAAATATTATAAGCAGCCATTCTCAGGCAGTGCGAATAATAACTACAACTGTCCCTTGATTAATAAATCGGATTTCCATATTGCCTTGAAAGAACCTATGCAACAAAACCACAACTTGCAGGGATAATGAGGCGATCAGGGACCCTCACCTCACACTGTGCGGTGTGGCCACCTGCTCCTCCCAGTCCAGCCCGGGGCTGAGCTCACCGTCACCACCCACGCCAGCTTCTCTGCTTTGATTCCAAGCCATCCCCGGAGAAGATCTTGGGAAGACAGAGTCCCGGGATTGTTTATATAAGCACTCATGAAAATGCCTATAAAAAGAGGCTTCCAGCAAAGCAGGAAAATATTATTTTTGGAAACAAATGGCATATAACAACAACAAAAAAAAATTGAGCAGGGTAGTGGAAACAAAGATGATGTTCTATTTTTGTGCCTCTGTGCTCCTCTCTTCCCATCTACACCATTTGCCAATAAAGAAATAATTTTTTAACCTCAGAAAATGTCACCAGTGGAGCAAAAGTGATTCGTTTGGAGGGGCAGGCTGCGCGTTGTGAAACTGAGACTCCAAGCCCAGGGCCTGCCTCGCTTCGGAGAGAAGGAACTGAGAGGCCTTTTTGTTATGCTAATGGCCTTTAGCAGAAAGCCTTTTTGCTGTACTGTCTGTTTGGGAGAAATAACTGAAAGGTGCTAAGCTGAGAAGAGTTATAAATTCTTCCTTTCTTGGTGCTTTTCTGTATTTTCCAAATCCTCTACAATGGATTTGAATTACTTGTGTAACCAAGCTACTGATACCATTTCTACAAAGAGTATGAGGTGACAGCTCCAGCCACCTCCGTGGCATCCTGTCAATTGCCCTGGAGAGATCTCCATCGCCTCCCACAGTCACCTGAAACACAAACAGGGACTTTTATTTCAGTGGGATAATGCTTCAAGTTCAAGTCCTGGCCCAGGGATGGGGGAAGAGCACACATGTCTATTTTCAAACTGTGCTGTAAATGTCTGATAAACCCTTACTGGGCTGATTCTTTTTTTTTTTTTTTTTGGTACTGGGAATTGAATTCAGGGCCTTGCACTTGCCAGGCAGGTGCTATACCTTTGAGCTACATCCTCAGCCCAGGGCTGATTCTTAGGAATGCGCATTTCTGTTTAGGTGTCCACCTCTCCTAACTCCTGGCCCACAGACAACCCTCTGGGCTCTGTGAGCTGATTTTCTTTTCCCTGTTTCTAGGTCATTAAATGAAAGTGAGCACCCAACCACTGGTCACAAGCTGGGAGAGGACTGAAAGGGATGATTCCACAGACCGGCTCTGCCATTGCTCCCATTATGCGAACCCTGAGTCTGGTCTCCTGGCTCCCTGAGCCTGGATTCTCCATGTTCCACAGCCTCAGAAAGGAACTGAAACCCCAAATTCAACTAAATGAAGAAGCTTTGGACTTAACATCCTACAGGAGGGACCACAAAGCTAAACATGCTGCCCAGACCCACTCACATGGCCTTCTGGGTTGTCACTGGACCAGGCCAGAGGACAGATTTTGAAGCTACTAAGATTGGGCCCCAACCCCAGCCATACTCCTTCTCATCCAGTCCTCACAACCATGTTCCTCACACTCACTAGCAGAGGCTCCTCACTGGTAGTATAAGAATTGTGTGAGAATGGGGAAAAAATAAGAACCAAGATACATCATGTAAAGGTACAAGTTCCCAATGATGAATGTAACTGTACTGTATACCTAAAATGTACCAATAAACTTAATGAAACAAAAAAAAAGAATTGTGTGAGAAGACAGTTACCTTGCACACAAAGCTCTTACTCATGTATTATTTCTCTGCCTTATTTCCATACCCACATGCAAATTTGTTTACAGCCTTGAATATAAAGGAATCAAAGACTATTAGTTATCATTCCCATAATCTTTCTCCTCAGGTCCACTGATCCATAAAAAAAAAATAGATAAATGCAGTACATAATAGGCAACCAAGTGGAAAATAATAACCTTGATTTTGTAAGTTTCTGGTTTTTAGAGGAAAACTAATAAAGGAATACAAAAAGCTGAATTTCCATCTTTAAATTTTAAAAGTGTACCTAAAATTTTATTCAGTGCACAAATAAATATAAGCCACTTTTTGAAATTATAGCCATTTAAACACAAGAGGGAGAGAAAACCCATTGGGAAGGGGGGAAAATCACCCAGGACAAAGAGAAGGAGCCCTGGAGTGGATCAGGGCTGACTGGGAGCAAACAAGAGATACCCAAGGAAAAGCAGCCAGGGTGTGTAGGGGCGAAGGGAGGATCTGAGAGAAAGGAGAGGACCCGAGAAGAAGAGAATGACAGAGAGAACAAGGATGCCCTCTCTCTGCGACCCTGACCCTTTCCTGCTCGGCAACTCTGCCCAAGGACGCAGCCCCAGAAGGCCTTCGGGTGGAGCAATGGCGCCCTCTGGTGGATCATGTAGCTTCCGGCTCGCGAGGCCTCCAGAGTCCTCTTGCCTTTCCACTACTTTGAACACACTTTTCCTTTCAGAGACATCGAAGCATCTTTGATTTTAAAAACTTGGAAGGATCAAACAAAACTAAGGCAAAGCCTGGCCATTTCCTTCCCCAACATAATTACCTCCTGCAAGTGTTTGACTCTGCTTTCCTTCCAGATGCTCCACTGCAGGGGCAATCACCCCAACAGGAGGAGGTACCCCCGCCCCCTGGGCACAACTCCAACACGGGAGGAGGCAGGGGCACAGGAGCTGGCAGGCAGAATGGGCACAGAGTGGGGATCGGGCTTAGGACTCGGTGTATGAGCTGCAGGTGCAGAAAGATATTGGTAGGGGGTTTGGGTCATTTCCTCCTACACTGAAAAATGTCCTAGGAGTATTCTTTCGGGAAATAAACAGAGAAGTGATCAAAGATTTCTGTGCAAAGGTGTATCTGCAGCTTTATTAATAACCCTGACATTTTGGCCACAGTCAAGAAGGCCAATGGGAAGCGACTAGTCATCTAAGAGGATACCCACTGAGCAGGAGAATGGTATGGGGCCACCAAAAACAGTTCACTTCTAATCTGTGTGCTTTTCTACTTCCATGAAAGAATAAGTCTGATTTTAAATGATGCAGTAGTCTTTAGTCTTGGTGTAATACTAAATTTTTAAAATACAAATCTGAATATGTTATTATAGCATGGGATTTTCTTTCCTAGCCCACTTTTAAGTCATATTTTATGTGCCCACATAAATGACATTTAATCCTTTCTGGAGAAAAATGCAGAATTCATAACTACAGAAATTAATGGGTACAGTAGATACCCCACTCCAAAATATTATTTGTGCATGTGGAAAGAGAGAGAAGAGGAATAAGTACCCATCAAAAACACTCTAGCTAAGGATGGCTGCTCATTTTTAGTCATTTGTGAATAGTGTTTGTCTTAATTTTCTACACTAGACATTGCTGCTGCTTCTTCTTTTTTTTTTTTTTTTTTGGTTTCGGGGATCGAACTCGGGACCTTGTGCTTGCAAGGCAGGAGCCGGAACCACTGAGCTAAATCCCCGGCCCAAGACATTGCTTCTTAACTCAGAGAACATTAAGTTGTTGGTTTTTTTTTTCAAGGAAGTGTGCCTTGGCACTGGCCCATCTTCCCTTCCCTTCTTACCCTTACGTGTCACAGCCAAAGGCATCCTGGGAAGTTCAGCTGACTGTAAAAGCAGTGCTCACATCCAGGAGCTTCCAGGGCCAGCACCTGAGCTGCACACTCACAGACTAGCCTCCTCCCCAGAGGAGGTAACAGTTGAAGCTGTACTGATTGTCTATCCTTGGCATAGATGGGTTTATCGGTGCCATGCAATGGTTCTAATCTGGACTTAGAGTCAGGATCCTGAACTCAAATTCTCATTCTGTTGTTTCCTCATGTGAAATCTGGAGCAAGTGACTGAACTTCTCAATTTCCTCATCCCAAAAATGGAGATGTGATTATTATACCTCTCACGATAGCTGAGAAAGTCAGTGTGATCTCTTAGGGTGTACTCTAAAAAAGCACCATTTTTGTGGATCTAAAATGGGTAGACGCAATTTATGGTGTCGGCAGTGGTTGCGCGTCCTCGAAACAATTTTATCTGTTTCACAGATCAGGTTGTAAGGGTAGAAAGCGGGAAGGAACAGGACTGCCAGTGTCGAAGGTGGTCCTGTCCTTCCTCCCACTCCCCACATATAGGCACCTCTCACCCTCCGACCTCATTACAGTTCCTTCCACCTGCTCCCCCAGGAGGAGCCCTAAGGACCCACCTCTTGACCCCAGAGAGATGACATCACAAGAGGGAGCTGAGCCCTCCACCCTCCCTCCCCAGGAACAGGTTTGCTGGCAGGTGCCAAGGTGGCGGTCTGGGCTTCTTCCCACCCCGGGGAAGGTGCAGAGCCCATGACAAGCAGCCTGGTGGCGGTGCTCCCCCTGGTCCTCATTAACTCAGTTCCTGTAAGTTCCTTTGCACCAGGTACGGAGAGGAGCCCAGGGGCCAAGAGAGAGGATATTGGGGGCAGGGAAGGAGAAAGACACCCCCTGGTTAACCTGCCAGGGCCTCTGCAGGGAGGTAGCGCCATGTAGGACACTTCTTTGAGACACCAGACTTGAAATCAACTTTTATCCGAAATTATCCTGCCCTGGCCAGAGCTGCTGATGACCCGACCCTTTGAGAAGGAGGCTGGGCTTTCTCTGTACATCTTTCAAACTTAGGTCTATGTACCAACTCTGCCAGTGGGCTGGAGGTTCACTGAGCAGGGACGCAGAGGCAGAATGGGTGAAGGTGTCAAAGATACTTTCATCTTGAGTTAGGAACTCCAGGATAACTTTAACGTGTGTTATAAAGGTTTGCATGGCTCTCTGCACTTAACACTCCCAGCAGCCCAGTTGTGTGAGAGTCAGGACTACTCTGAAGTGATCACCTGGCTCAGAAGAGCTAGAGCTGATGTCCAGGTTCAAACAGAGAAAGTGAAAGCCAGGATTCAAGCCCACATCATGTTTCAAAGTTCCATTCTTTTTCCAAGTTGTTCACAAGAACATTGAAGAAAAATGATTATTCTACAGTGGAGATTCCCAAACCAAGCTTGGGGAGGTGGGCAGATGCTCCTGGATACTGATTCAGATGGAACACAAAGTGTGGTCCATAAACTTTTGCAAAAGAAGGAGGAGGAAGAGGAGAAGAGAGAGAAAGAAGAGGAGAGGGAGAAGAAGAGGAGGGAAAGGACTAAGTATGTGTTATCCAGTTATTCATTCATTCATTGGTCCAACTGCTTTGTACCACTACTTTTCAAATATGTGTAAATGTTATGACGATTAAGATACAATTCATGGTACTGTTACTTGCTACTATCATTTGGTTACAGTGGTAACAAGCAACTCCAAAATTTCAGTGGCTTACAACAGCCAACATTCATCACTGACTTGGATTGCATGTAGGCTTTAGGTTAACTGAGGCTCCATTTTGCTCTGCTCCCTGTGTCTTCTCATTCCAGGACTCGGGCTGAAGGAGCAGCCCCTAAATATGACATCCGGCAACAGGCCTACTGATCCATCAACATTGCTCTGCCCCATCCTAACCATGGAAAGCGGACATCCACTTCCGCACAGGAAGATCACAGATGCAAAAGCCCTTCCTGAGAAACTGCAATCATGAACTGCAATGCAACCTGCCACCTTGTAGATTTCTTTCCATGAGCACATAGAAAGGTGGAACTCTGGAGAGGCCCTTAGAAGAAAAACTTGGGAGATTCCTGCTACCGGGATAAATTGAAAACCCAATTCTAAAACACACTGATTGCTCCCAATCTGAGTTGCATCAGTAGTTTGTTACACAAACCAAGGAGAAAGGTAAGGTTTCCAAAACGGAATCCACAATTTACATATTGGCTTTAAGGTCAGTCTCAATTTATCCCTATTTGCCCTGAAGAGCCTCCAGCAGAGCTTCAGACGATGTAGGTTCATGAGAATGGCTGTCTGCAAGCTTCCAAAAAGAGGTGGCATGAATGACTTCTATTAATCACCTTGGAGACAAGAGTCCAGTAGAACTACATAGTCTTGGCAATTTACCTATCCAAGAAACATGTGTCAGGACTAGCGCGTCCCCTGTATGCTACACAAAGACAGTAAGAAGCAGATCTCCCTCTCCAAGTACTCCCAGCTGAATAGCCAGCCTCCCAGCCTCACTTTCGAACAAAACACGGCTCTAAGTTTCCATAACTTGGCCAAAGCTGCACACACAAAGTCAGACTAGAAATTGGGGGTTTGGGCTCTGAGTCTCCTTTCTCTACACCATATGTTTCCTTGATTCATGTCTCTTTTCACTCCAGTTCCTTTCTCTGTGTCATTTTGCATAAGCTTTTCCTTCCCACCAAAAGGCAATGTGGGGAACACTTTTTGGTAACAAAGGGAAACTGGTAGGAAAGAACAACATGTACGTAGAAGGCAGGTGTCAGCTGCCCGTAACCAGAGGCACCAAGCAAGGGGAGAGACTCCAACACTTATTTTAATTATGCAAATAATAAGCGCACCTTTTGCTCCATCTATTCTATAAGAACTCTTGGAGTATTTGAGGCTTTGATTAATGAGACCATATCCAAGAATGATATTCGTGTTACCCAAGACAGACACCGTGGAGCTGTTCTGGGCTCAATTTTGGCATCTTACTCAATATTTGAGCCGGGTTTCTTTTTTCCTTGTATCTTATCGACCAGGTACAAAAGGATGTTGTTTAAAAGAGAAAAATCTCTTCCTTCGCGTACTGTTCTAAACTCAGTGGGTTCTCTTTGCAGCCAGGTGAGAAAAAGTTGCAATTTCAATGCAGAGAGGCCTTCTGAATGCCTGCGGCCTGGGAGGTATAATGAACAAGCCTCCGTCTTGGATCGGTTCCCAGACCTACAACGCAAGAAGGCTGTGGTGTCTAAACAGAAGTCCCTGGCTTTCTTTCAGTCCCCAGTCTTATTAGGCTTGATGCTTCTTTATTATGTTTTGTTCTGCATCTCTAAATCCCCCTTCCAAAGCACAGCGCTGCAAACACGGGGTCTGCGCGCCCCAGAGCATTGTCCCCCGGTCGCCATGGCAACTCAAGCACATCCACCAAGCAGTTTACTGCAAATGAAATGGAGAGCTCGGGCTCTAAGCTTGCACCTCACACACACCCACCCAAGTCAGTGAATATCCCCATGGGGGATTCTGTTTATGAGCAAGAGTTGGCAAGAGCCAAAGGGGCACCACGACTGTGTTTTATTGGCTTGATTAAAATACCTAGGATACACATTCAATTTCTATTTATTATTATTTCACCTGTGCCGAGAGGGAGCTGCTGCACTTGACAAATGGGCTGCGAGGCTGTCGAGTTTCACTTTGGTGTTGGTAGGTAACAGACGCCGAAATGTGGTTTCATAATAGCGTCATAGGACTTTGTACTTTTACAACACCTTTCATCAGAGAGTCTCAGGGCTCCCTCGTTAGTGCCCCCACTCCCCTGGGAAGGAGGTAAGTGGGGAGTGGGTCCCCCACATGGTGAGCCCTAGGCAAGAGGAGGCCCCGAGCTGGTTGCTGAGACATAAACAGAACGCAGAGCCACCGACGGGCCAGGGAGCCCCCATCCGAGGGAGCTGCTCCACTCATGTAATTATCCTGCAATCGTGCCCATCATTTGCATTTTTAATTCCATTCATTAAATGGACAGCTTCTGCTTGGGGAACTTGTCTCTGAATATCTTACCCGTCTGAATGCCTGTGGCTGGCCCTTTTCTGCAGTTACCAGGCATCCTGACAAGGAAGGCAAGAGAAATGTCCACTCTGTCTACCAGCACATGACCCACCTATGCAGACAGGCACGGGTCGGAGGTGGGCAGGAACGTCTGCAACTGTGAACACACAGGGAAAGTCCTGACAGTCGCCCAGTCCCCAACCCAGAAACCCATGGTAAACCCAAAGTCACCTATAAAACCTCTCTCCACCCAAGCTACATCTCAACCAAAGTGCTAAGAGAAGGTGAGGCCTTGGGCAGACACACTGCTGCCCCTTGAGGCACCCAAGCCCTAGGGTGATTTTGATAAACTCTCCACCCTCAGCTGCCTGCGGTGGAGGGGATGGCCCATCCATCCATGCCAACCAGAAGACCCCAGAAGAAACTCACATTTCCCATCGATGATAAACCATTCAATATTTAACCTACTGTGTCTAACTTATTTCACCTAACATTATGGCCTCAGGTTCTAAACATTTTCCTACAAAATATAAATAAATTAAAAAGTAAAATAAAAGACAGATGATAGGAAGAGGGAAGCAGACTTTTGGGAGATGAGGGAGGGAGTCAAGAAGAAGGGGAAAGAGGGAAGAAAGGGAGATCTTAGGAGATCTAAGATGATCGAGATACGCTATATATATTCTTCAAGACAAGTGTAATTATTATGTGTTGAAAATATAACCAATGGAAAACAAAAACTCACACAGAAATGTTCCTACCACATGCACTGCCCTTGACAGTCAGCAGCACCAGCTCCATGGGAATGGGGCTTTGGTCTGTTCTGTTCCCATCTGTGATGTAATGAACACCCCTCCATAAACTTGCTGATGATGAGATATCTGCATGGATCCCACTCGGCCCAGTTCAGGAAGAGGAGCTGGTGAGGCATCAGGTGACCCCTTTGAGCCAGTCTCTCCTGCTGAGCAAGGCTGCCATCTCTTCCCAGCTGGATGCAGGGCACCGGGCTCACTGCCTTTGTCTGGACATATTCCCACTGGAGACCTCATGTCACCCCTAGAGCTGCTTCTTCTTACCCACCTGTTCGCTCTTCCCCTCCATCATGAGTCCCCCCACACCCCTGGGAACTAGGGAGGTGAGGGGTGGATCCTCAGCCATTCCTTTCCATTTCATTATTGCTTTATTTTCATTACAGCAGTTACAGATGTTTGCACCTACCAGGCTTATTGTGCATCTCTGTCCCCACTCCCGTGTAAGCTCCATGAGGCCAAGGGTTGCATCTTTCTTGTTTCACAACTCTATTCCCAGGCCTGGATCCATGCCTCATACACAGGAAAGGCTCAATAAAGATAAACATGGACCAAAAGTATCATGAAAGAGAAAGTGCTAAAGATAATAAAACCAAAAGCATTTATTTCAAAGACCTCACTCTTTAGGACCATTGCATTACTCGTATTTATCAACATTCACAGCAAATCAGAGCTACAGAAACCCTTGTTAGACTTGAACAAATTTCCAGAGTCATTGTGTGTATACAAAACACAGCCACACAACATATCATTATCTCTCTCTCAGGTTCCAAGGGATCCCACGGTTGGCGTTCTCAGAGCCTGCCTCAGCCTCTGGGGCTTCATTAATGTAATTATAGACACAAGTTACCAATGGGTATGTAATCAGGTGGGTGCGATGATCTATACAGAACAAACCACCGAAAGGCAAGTTAGAGCCAGCACACCCAGGAATCAGGGATCTGCCTGCCTACCTGATCCATTCTACAGATGTGGAAACTGAAGCTCCAGCAGGCAAAGGGCCCTGCCTTGCGCCACCTGTGGCCAATCTGAGGAGAGGTCAGAAGTTTTTTTTAAAAAAAAAACAAAAAACAACTATGCCTTTTTCAGTATAAATGGAACTTAAATAAAAGGATGTACATTAAACTGGCTCAGTTGAATACATTGTCAAGGAGATTTACTCCTCTTCAAACTCTAAGACTCGAGGAACAATCACCCTCACAGGGTACCCATGGCATGGTGTCATGCAAAAGGAACATGGGAGCAAGCGTTCAGCTGAGCCTCCCCGGTGTCCTCTCTGGACCCTTCCCACTGTGTTACATAGGAGAGGTGTCCTGCAACAGCCTTCACCAAGCTTCTCCTTTTACTGTAAGGGAAGACAGGAAAAAAGCAGCACCGTGAGGCGAGCTGGACTCACACTATCAGACTGTCTTGGATTTGGAGAGAAAAAATACCTATGTCCTATTAAGGCTGTCCCCTGTCATTTCAAAGTGTTTTTCCCTCAGCTACCTCACCCCAAGCAAGCCAGGTCCCGCAGAGCCTCAATCCACATCTGGTTTTGTCTTCTGGCCCCAGCGGTGTAAACTCTCAGGTGACCTCTCCCATCATCCCTTTGGCACCAATGTCCCACCTGTGCTACAGAAGAGCAACTCACGTGTGTGCAGTGCTCCCCACTGCTACCATCTGAGCTTCTGTTGAGTACTTAGGCCATGGTCAATCTGACAATGCTTCCAAATATAGCTGCCCCAACTCTAAATGTTGACAAGTATAATGTACGGTAGTATTTGATGCCTCAAGATATACATGCTAGCAAGTGCCTTTATCTTATGGGAGGTGTTTGGCTGGCTACTCAGTTGACCATTGAACCAACCCCTTGCAATGCCACTCTTGTAAATGTTATGTCATCAGCCAGGCACAGTGACACATACCTATAATCCCAGCACTGAGAAGCCTGAGACTGGGGTGGCAATTTCAAGCCTAGTCTGGGCAACTTAGGGAGACCCGGTCTCACAATTAAAAAAAAAAAAAAAAAAACAGGGCTGGGGATTTAGCTCAGTGATTCCACCACCTGCCTTGAAAGCGCAAGGACCTGAGTTCAGTCCCCAGGACCAAAAAAAAAAAAAACAAATAGAAAGGGTCTGGAGATATAGCTCAGTGGTAGTGTGTCCCTGGGTTCATCCTAGTACCAAAAAATAGTTATGTCATGTCTCCATTACTTGATCTCTTTTAAAACAATCTTCATGGACTTCAATAATTACTTCTTTTAGGGTGGGGATTTAGCTCAGTGGTTTCCCATCTGCTCGAAAGCATAAGGCCCTGAGTTCGATCCCCGGTATCAAAAAATTAAAAAATAAAAAAAAATAATTACCTCTTTTTTTTTGAGACAGGGTCTTGCTCTCTTGTTCAGGCTGACCTTGAACCTATGTAGCTCAAACTGGCCTCCAACTCACAGTGATCATCCTGCCTCATCCTCCTGAGTGCTGGGATTACAGGTTTGTGCCACCACAGCCAGCCACTTCAATGACTACTTTTTAAACAATCATGGGGGACTACAAAGATTCAGTCATTCCTCTGCGATGTCCAAACACTCAGGATGCCTTCAGATGTGGTGGCTGTCTCGAGTGACCAAGGTGACAGGCTGAGCAGAGCTCTCTTGGGCACAATGACAGTGTGGCTTGTGTGTCTGTCACCTGTTGGTAAACTGCAGGCCACTTTAGGACAGAAACACGTCTTTCTTATTCATGTTTACATCCCCGAATCCAGAGCCAGGGCCTGGGACATAGTAATTGCCTCTTTGTCCAATGAGACATACTCTCTTTTTCTACTTTTATTGTCCTCAAATACATATAACATGAAATTGACCATCGTAACCACTTTAAAATGGAATTAATATGAGAAAATGAAAAAATGGAAATAAAATCTTTATAAATAGAGAGGGATGGAGAGGTTGAAAGGAGGGCAGGGGAATGGGGAAAAAATAAGAGCCAAGGGAGATTATGTAAAGCTGCATATCTCCAATGATGAATCTCATTATATTGTATACCTAAAATGTACCAATAAAATTAATTTTTTAGATGTACAGTTCAGTAGTATTAAGTGCATTTACAGTGTATGAAGTCATATTTTTAAATTATTTTTTTAAAACTCCTTACTAGGTTAAGAATTTTTCCTAGGAAACAAATAAACAAAAAGATAACAGGGCCAGGGATTTAGCTCAGTGGTTCTGCTGCCTGCCTCACAAGCACAAGGACCCGAGTTTGATCCCTGGTACCAAAAAAAATAAGATAACATATGGACCCTCAAACACATTCAATGGAAGAAAGATAACTTCTTTAATAAATGGTGCTGGAAAAACTGGCTTTCCACATGCTGAAGACTAAAACTAGACCCGTGTCTCTCACTATCCACTAAACTAAAATCGAAATGGATCAAAGATCTAAATATTAAAAGAGGAACACTAAATCTTCTGGAAGAGAGAACAGGTAGAACTCTTGAGGACATAAGTGTAGGCAAAGACTTCATGAACAAAACCCTGACCACACAGGAAATACTACAAAGAATCAACAACTGGGACCTCATCTTATTAAAAAATTTTGCACAGCAAAAGAAATCACCAACAGAGTGAAGAGACTATCCACAGAGTGGAAAACAATTTTAGCCAGTGGTTCCTCAGACAAAGAACTAATATCTAGACCATATTAAGAACTTAAAAAAATCAGCCCACCCAAATTTAAAGACCCAATTCAAAATTGGGCATCTGAGATGAATGCATACTTCTCAGATGAAGAAGTAGAAACAGCGAATGAATACATGAACAAATGTTCGACATCACTGGTCATTTGAGAGATGCAAATTAAAACAATGTGGAGATTCCACCTCACCCCAGAAAGAATGGCTGTTATCAAGAAATTAATCAATAACAAATGCTGGTGGGGGTGTGGGGAAAAAGGAGTACTTCTCCTCTGTTGGTTGGAGTGTAGACTGGTACAACCACTGTGGAAATCAATTGTGGAGATTCCTCAAAAAACTAGGCTTAGAGGTCCCATTTGACACAGCTATTCCTCTTCTGGGTATCTTCCCAAAAGAATTAAAAACACCATGCCACAGCAATATATGGGCACCCATGTTTATAGTGGCCCACTTTGTAAGCACTAAATCTTGGCAATAACCCAAATGCCCATCAACCAATGAATGGATAAAAAAAGATGTGATTTCTTTTATATAGTGGAGTACTATTCAGCCATAAAGAATGATAAACTTGCCAGGTGTGCTTGTCACTTGCCCATAATCCCAGCACTCCAGAGGCTGAGGCAGGAGGATCACCATGAGTTCAAGGCCAGCCTGAATTAAAGCAAGACCCTGTATCAAAAAAACCAAACAAATGGGGAAAAAAAGGCTAGGGATTTAGCTCAGTGGTTCTGCCTCCTGCCTCGCAAGCACAAGGACGCAAGTTCGATCCCTGGTACCAAAAAAAAAAAAAGAAGAAGACTGATAAACTTGAGATATTTCTAGGTAAATGGGTACACCTTGAAACCATACTCTTAAGTGAAATAAACCAAACACACATGTGTAAATATCACATTGTCTCTCTGGTGTGAGAAACTGAAAGTGTAAATAAGGATCAAAATGTATACTAGACATTGTGAAATAGGAAGAAATTGTTCAAAACTATACCAAGTATGAGATATTTTGTTAATAATTAAAATGTTTTATGCAAAAATAGGTACAGTATTATTAGGAAATGATTTGAGAAATAGATTAGCAATTGAAAACACTCTTTTAAGATCATGATTCAGTGTATTTACCATTGTTATGCTTGTATTATTTTCATGAAAAATTATTTTTTCATAGAATATTTTT
>NW_004624765.1:10187422-10238547 GCF_000247695.1 Heterocephalus glaber | reverse complement strand
TGTACAAACACCCAATGATAAGTGTAAACAAACTGTATACCTAAAGTGTACCAATACAATGTGCCAATAAAATTAATTTTAAAAAAAACAAATGAAGTTAAAATGTCATTATTTGCAGATGACATGATACTCTATATAGAAGACCCCAAGAATGCCACCAAAAGTCTTCTAGACTTAATAACCAAATTCAGTAGAGTAGCTGGATATAAGGTCAATAGCTTTCCTCTACATGAACAACAGACTCACTGAGACAGAAATAGGGCAAACAATTCCTTTCACAATAGCATCCAAAAAACTGAAATACCGAGGAATCATCCTAACGAAAGAAATCAAAGATCTCTTCTCTGAAAACTATAGCACTCTGAAAAGAGAGATTTAAGATGATATCAGAAAATGGACAGACATACCCTGTTCCTGGGTAGGAAGGATCAACATAGTGAAAATGGCCATACTTCCAAAACTGCTATATAGATTCAGTGCAATCCCAATTGAAATCTCAGCAGCATACTTCACAGACCTTGAGAACACAATCCAAAAATTCATTTGGAACAAGAAGATACCTAGAATAGCAAAAGCAATTCTAGGTAACAGAGACATGGCAGGGAGTATCACAATCCCCAACTTGAAACTATACTACAAAGCTACTGTGATTAAAAACAGCATAGTACTGGCAAAGAAACAGACCTGAGAACCAGTGGAACAGATCAGAAGATGCAGAAACAACTCCAGACACACTCAGCCACATTATCTTTGACAAAGGAGCCAAACACCCTCACTGGAGCAAAGATAGCCTCTTTAATAAATGGTGCTGGAAAAATTGAGTTTCAACTTGCCAAAGATTAAAACTAGACCTATATCTGTCACCATGCACTAAACTAAAATCGAAATGGAGGGCTGGGGATTTAGCTCAGTGGTGCTGCCGCCTGCCTCGCAAGTGCAAGGTCCCGAGTTTGATCCCCAGTACCAAAAAAAAAAGTACTAAAATCGAAATGGATTAAAGATCTAAATATTAAAATAGAAACACTAAACCAGCTGGAACAGAGGTTGGGTAGAACTCTTGAAGACATTGGAGTAGAAAAAGATTTTATGAACAAAACCTCTGTTGCCCATGAACTAGCACAAACAATCAACAAGTGAGATCTCTTCTTATTAAAAAGCTTCTGCACAGCAAGAGAAACCACCAGCAGTGCGAAGAGACAACCCACAATGTGGGAAAAAATTTTCACCTGCTGTTCCTCAGACAAAGGTCTACTATCTAGGATCTATAAAGAACTTTAAAAAATCAGACCCCTCAAATTTAAAGACCCAATCCAAAAATGGGCACCTGAAATGAACAGACATTTCTCAGACCAAGAAGTAGAAATAGCAAGTAAGCATATGAAGAAATGTTCAACATCACTGGTCATTCGAGAGATGCAAATGAAAACAATGCTGATTGTTCAATTCCACCTCACTCCAGAAAGAATGGCTACTATCAAGAAATCAACCAATAAGAAATGCTGGCAGGGCTGTGGGGAAAGAGGAACCCTGCTCCACTGCTGGTGGGAATGTAGACTGGTGGCAACCACTGTGGAAATCAGTATGGAGATACATCAAAGGACTAGGACTGGAAATCCGATTTGACCCAGCTATCCTCCTGCTGGGTATCTTCCCCAAAGAATTAAAAGGATTATTCCACAGTGATATATGTGCACCCATGTTCATAGCAGCACAGTCTGTGATAGCTAAAACTTGGAAGCAGCCCAATTGCCCATCAAGTGGAGACTGGTTAAAAAAAATGTGGGGATTTTTTATAAAATGGAGTACTACTCAGCCATAAAAAATGATAAATTAGAGACATTTATAGCTAAATGGATGCACATTGAGGCCATACTCTTAAGCAAAATAAATAGGACACAAGTGTAAATATCAAGTAGCTTCTCTAGTGTGAGAAAGTGAAAGTGTAAATAAGGACTAAAAGGTATAACACATAATGTGAAATAGGAACAAAAGGGGCAAAGGGGAAGTGGGAAGGGTAGGGGAAAGGAAAGCGGGGAATGGAATTAATATGAGAAAATGAAAAACTGGAAACAAAGTCTTTATAAACAGGGAGGGATGGAGGCATTGAAAGGAGGCCAGGGGAATGAGGAAAAAATAAGAACCAAGAGAGACTATGTAAAGGTGCAAATTTCCAATGATGAATGTCATTATATTGTATACCTAAAATGTATCAATAAAATAAAATTTTTTTTAAAGAAAGACATTAGATTGGGCCAGGGATTTAGCTCAGTGGTTCTGGCGCCTGCCTCAAAAGCTCAAGGTCCCCAGTTTGATCTCCGTACCAAAAAAAAAAAAGACATTAGATTGAGCTTATTCTTAAGGACATTATTTTTTAAAGAATGAGTGTACATGGGCCGGGGATTTAGCTCAGTGGTTTCACCGCCTGCTGCGCAAGTGCAAGGATCCAAGTTCAATCCCCAGTATCAAAAAAAAAAAAAAAATGAATGCACATATCCCCATGGGAAAAGTGGGTCTCCTCAGAAGGCCTGGACACTGCACGGGATTGGATGCTGAGAGAGGGCGACACACAGGAGGGGTGGAATTGTGAAGAGCTTTGTATGTCACATGGAGGGATCTAGGGTTTAACTTTGGTCTTGTAAGTGGAGAATCTTATTTATTTTTAGTACATGTTCATATTCATAACACATAATGAATATATTCACCATGGGGAGTTGGTACATGTACATAATTAGACTTTTCCACTTCCCCTTTCCCTCCCCCTCTCTCCTCTCCCTCCATCCCTCAATTCTTTTCCCATTTGCAAAAAGCCTGCATTCTTGCTTCTTATCATTTATCTTTTATTTTGTTCTTTAAATTATTTATGCTTTGGGTATCTCATATAAAAGAAATCATGTAATATTTAACCTTCTGTGCCTGATTTATTTCACTTAGCATTACGGTCTCAAAGTACATCCATTTTCCTACAAATGACTCAGGTTTGTCTTTCTTTACAGCAGACTAATACTCCATTGTGTACATTTTCTTTGTCCATTTATCTGCTGAGAAACATAAAAGCTGCTTCCAAGATTTAGCTATTGTGAGTTGTACTGCTATAAACATGGGTATCATGTGTCACTGTGTGTTATGATTTGGATCTAGGGGCCCCCCAAAGCGTCTTGCAGTCATAGGTGGTTTTTTCAGAGATGACTGAATCTAGAATGTGTGATGCTGGGATTAAGAGCCTGTGATTACTAGATCAGTACACAGATTGTTTTGGCACCGCCCTAATCCCGGTAGTCTGGATAAAATAAAAGGGGCAGAAAGACGCTGTTAAGGTTCCCTTATTGCTTTTGCTATCTTCCACTGCCACAAACTGTTGCCCCTCTGCCATCTGCCACTCTGCCTTGGAGTCAGCCAACTATGAACTGAAACCTCTACAAACTGTGAGCTAAATAAACCCTTTCCCCTTTAAGTTTGGGTGTCGGATATTTTGTCTCAGCAATGAGAGAAAAGTGACTAAAGACATGGTGATATGATGTCTTTAACTCTTTCAATAGACACCGTAAGTAGAGAATTTTAAACAAGGTATCTGTGCCAAGGCCTGAATGTCTGTGTCCCTCACGATCCATATGCTGAAACTTGAGAAGGTATTAGAAGGTGGGGCCTTTTGGAGGGATGAGGTCAGGAGCTCTGCTCTCACCACTGGGACTGGTGCCCTTAGAAAAGAGCCCCAGAGAGACGCCTTCCACTTGGCCATGTGAGGACCCAGCAAGTAGGCACCATCCGTGAGCAGCAAGTCCTCTCTACACACCATGTCTGCTGGAGCCTTGAGCTCAGGCTTCCCAGCCTCCAGAACTGTGAGCAACAAATCCTGCTTGCAAATTAGCCAATGCAGCATGTTTCGTTATAGCATCCCTAGATGACTAATAAAACAGTCTGTGTTTTGGAAAAATCACTAACTTGTACTCCATGTAAGTCATGAGTCCCACCCCTTCCCAAAGATCAGAAGCCATTTATTGTGTCATATCTGCCGCTAAGACTCTGTTCCAGTTTGTGTTCCTGCTAAGCAAGGTTCCTAACCTTTCCTACCCCAGCCTTCCCACTTAAGCCCCTCTTCCCTGAATTGTGTGACTCTCTTGGCAAAGAGAAAGAAAATAAAGAGAGGTGCATGTAAGTCCATTTGGTGGCCCTCCCCTCTGTGGCATTACTCTTTGACCTGGATGTCAAGGTCTCTCTATTCTTTTCTAGTTTGGATTCTCTTGGAAACAGAACCTGAATTAAGGACTTGGGAGTGGTCCTGAGGAGAAGTAAGGGAAGAGGAGGAAATGAGACACAGAAGAGAGAAAAACAGTGAGGTGGTAAGTGAGACATTCAGTGTGTAGTGGGGCTCAGCCCTACTAGAGAACTCTACTGAGTACATCTCAGAACTGTCCCCAGGACAGCCAAGGAAGCGAGGGTGCATATCCACCAATCCCTTACCCTCACAGGCAGGAATTTCCCTGAGGACTTCAATTCCAAACACCTCTGGTCTGCCCTGTGCTCTGGTTGATAGAATCTCAGACAGAGAACCAGAGATGTGGGCATTTGTGGCAGGAGCTGTCAGCATGCACAAGAGCTGCCTTTGCAGGTGCAGGTGAACTCTGATGTGGGACATGGGAACAAGGACCCTGATGTCCTCAATCCCACCTGCTCCACCAGAGGTTGTTTAAAAGACTGCGGCGGATGGCCAGGGATTTAGCTCAGTGGTTCTGCCACCTGCCTTGCAAACCCAAGGTCCAGAATTCGATCCCCGGTACAAAAAAAAAAAGGCTGTGGCAGAGATGACATTATGTGTTCACCATACAATACCTATCTCAGTCACTCTTCTCATCACTGGGACAAAACACCTGACACCTACAACTAAAAAGAGGTTTACTTTGACTCATGTTTCAGTCCATAGTTGATAGATGGCTACAGAGCAGGACAGCATGGCAGAGGGGCATGGTGGAGGAAGCTGCTCACCTCATAGAATACAGGAAGCAGGGAGCTAAAGGAAGAAGAGAAGCCGGGAAAGGGGATCCACCCTTCCAGATCACACCACGGTGACCGCCTCTTCCAACCAGACCCATCTCCTGACAGCAAGTCAGCTATAATGCCCTGTAATCTAATCACCTTCAAATGCATGAGGAAGATCCAGGTCCATTTTAGATCAAACCATAATGACATCTTCTTGGGCACAGAAGACTCACGTCACAGGCTCCCTGTCAGTTTAGCTAGGGAAAGCATGCCACCAGACTAAGTCCTTCCCAGTAGAGGGGCCGGGGACTTAGCTCAGTGGTTCTGCTGCCTGCCTCGAAAGTGGAAGGTCCTGAGTTCAATCCCTGGTACCAAAAACAAAAATTCCCAGTAGAATACGTATAAAAGTAATCAAACTCTCTTCCAGGCCTGATCCCATGTAATTCTCTAGTTCTCTTTCCCTTCAGTACCCAACTAGAAGGCCATGTGTTTAAGATTACAGGGATATAAAACATATGGGTCTTTGTCCCTGAGTCACTGCAAGGAGAAGGCCACCAACCAAAGCCACTCAGATCACACTATGACCTGAGTGAGAATGAAACATTTGAAGAGAATCTCTAATATTTGGAGACTTATTTGTTATTGCAATGGAGCCTAGCCTATCCTGACTAATACAAGCCTCATTTTGACTCTGTTGAACATCTCTGCATGTTTGGCAATGTGTTTCTTTGCCTATTCATAACTTTAAAAAATAGTTTAATGCAACTTTAGGGTCAAAACAGTATGCTCAAGTTTCAAGGAACAAGTGCAGTTTGCAATGAGTCCATGATGTCCAGCTGGTATAATAGTTATGATAGCATCTCTCAAGGCCCTTGACCATTTTAAGACATTAGTCTTGGCAGTAGGTTTCAAACACCCACCCCCACTTAACAGATGTAGAGAAACTCTACCAATTACTGCTAAACTGCCTTGCATGGAGCTGCCCTCGGGTCAAAGGATGACATCCTGGCGGGGCATTTGCAATGATTATGTAATTAATAACATCATGATGTATAATTGTGTGTAACGGTTTTTATGGATACAGACCTTGCCTTCCTAGGCTATTCTTCAGAGTAAGGTAGTTGCTGGTTCTACCTGTGTGACCTTCAAGAAATTCTTCTAGCAACATTGTAAGTTTTATTCTGTGTCATTAAGCCCTTTCTTTGAAACTCATGGGTCCTAGAAATTTTCAAACTAAGCTTTGTGGCTCTGCAGTCCCTCTCAGTCTTTCAAGACATCAGTTTACACAAACACTTGATCATGAGTCACAAAGCAATGGTCACTGGCTCCTCCCAAAGTCAACACTTAGATTTATTGACTGAGAGGAACACAACTGACCGAAACTTCACCCAGCTCAATATTTGCCCAGAGACAATAAATCTCAGCACTGGCCCAAACTGAAAGTCGATGCATATGTATTGTTACATACTTTCTTCTGGCAAGAGGAATCAATTGGGTATGGATTTTGAAATAATTTCATTTTGATCAGAGTGTGGGGCTAGCTTGACAGTGGCAGGAGAAAATAAAGGGTGGAAATCATGATAGAACAGTTGTTCCTGTAATCCCATAGTTAAATGTGGTGCTGGGTGCAGCACTTCAAAAAGAAAAGAGACCCAGTCATCTATCAGGCATCCAGAAGGGCTGTTTTTATGGGAGATGATGTCATCATAATGGCACAGTGTGTTAAGTCCTCTGTGAATCCCCACAGGGTATTTGTCCTGCATGAGAATCAATTACAAAAAAGATAAATGGTGCATTAGAAGTGTCTTTTGGCATATATTTCACTTCTGATATATGTTGTTCTGCTGAGCAACAAACGTTTTAGATAAACCTCAAGGTCATGTTTGGACCAGAGAGATGTTTTTCATTAGCCAGGGAGTGACCATCCTGATAACAGCAACAGCAGTTTGTGGAGAATCGTAAGATGCCTTGCGAAGCCAGTGCAGCCTCCCTGGGCCACCAGGATCAGGCTGGACACCAGGTGCTTACAGAAGCCACGTTACCACCATGCCCAGTGAGGCAGTGTCTTTGCGGGTCATTCCCAAGGACTGCCCTTCTGAATCCACAGGGCGGTTACTTCTGTGATCTGTACTTAGACTTCAAGGGTGGATCCTGGAGAACACATTTCTCTGGCTGGAGATTTTGTCAGTCACA
This sequence comes from Heterocephalus glaber, assembly GCF_000247695.1. The sequence goes on along the minus strand of NW_004624765.1, from coordinate 10,231,380 downwards.
AATCTAATAACCAGCTAAGCTGTGATTTTTCCCCCTCCTGAGCCTATGGTCTGCACTATCAGTTGATTTTCTCTCTTGGCCAAACCCCTTGTTTCTTCCTGAGTACACTTCGTGATTCCACATGTGTGAGGGGACAGGGCATTCGCAGCTCCTGTGTCCACCTCCTTGTCGTTTGGTCCTCAGACCCATGGCACTGGGATGTCAGTATGGCCTGTCACCATGCTCAGGGGTGCTCTCTGCCAGCCTGAGCATGAGGTGGTGACGCTGTCCTCCTGTCATCCAGTACAGTGCCTCCCACGGGCTCTGTCTCAGGGCATGGTCATCAGGTCCCAGAGTTTTCTTTGCACTCCACTTTACTCCTGACTGGAGCATCTTCAGAGCACCCTCCTGCCTTCCCTGTAAAACGTTGTCCTCTAGATATCCATAAAAAGAAATTCAAATCTTCTCTAAGAGTCTTGCTTTAAGAAGCTTCCCCCAGCCCCTAATCTGGGTGTCTTCTCTGTTCTTCCACAGTGCACTGTAAATCCAGAGCTCACAATGTGACCACCTGATTATTTGTCATCTCTCTAGCCTTAAAAAGCAAGTGCTAAGACAGACAATTTCCAGTTTGTTCTCAATCTTACCACCAATTGTAAATATGCAGCCTACACACCAACGCTGTGGAGAGTAAAGGAAAATAATCTTTGAATATCAAATGTCTTTGCCCACATTGTTCTACCCTGGCCTGTTATGTTTGGATTAAGAACTTCAGCGATGAAGTATGAATAACAGAGACTCAGCAAAAAGTAAGGAGCACATCAGGGGCCCTGAATCTCAGGCCTGCTCTCTGTGTCTGGAGTGTGCGGGGTGTGAGTGAATCACACCAGCTGTGAAGATCTCAGCTCGGGGCTAATGGAGACTGCTTTCCTGCTTATGAAGTCCCCTCGTGTGCATGGAGGGTGTGGCCAGGTCAAGGAGAGAACAGTGAGGTCAGCAGGAGGGCGAGCCCCCCACACCACACGCATAGCAGCTGTCTACCCTGGCCACTGTCCCCACTGGCTGTGCTGAAGTTCACCTCTCTGTAAAGCTGCCTCACCACAGCTCTTGTCACACTGTGCTACAACCACTTGATGTCCCTGGGCCTTGGCCCATGGGTAACCAGGCGATGCTCTAAAGCTATAGCTGAGCCAGGAGAGGTGGCAGCATCTGCTGGCCCAGTACTTGGAAGTCTGAGGCAGGAGAATCACTTTAGTCCAGGATTTCAAGACCAGCCTAGGCAACATAGCAAAACGCAGTCCAAAAACACAGAAAAACTAAAGCTGGTTTTGAATAGTTTTATTGGAGTGTAACACTCAGGCTGCACACGTGTAAGGTGTACAATTTGATACATACACCCGGAAGACCATCTGCACAAGCAAGACAGTAAACATGTTCATCACCTCAGTGCCTCTTTCTCAAGCCCAAGTCTTCCCAGCCTCCGCACTTCTCAGGTAGCCACCCACCCCCTTTCTGTTACTATAGATCAACTTCGACTTTTAGAGCATCACCTAAGTTGGATTTCAAAGTGTACACTCAATTTGAATGGCCTCTCTCACTCGCCCTATTTTGATCTTTATTCATGCTGTTGCATGTATTAATAGTTTACATAAGACTAAGATTCTTAGAAATCTACCGTGCAAGTTTGAAGGCATACTAAAAATTGGAAAAGATTAGATCTGCAAATACATTGTAAGGTCAACTGTCTAAATTTGTTCTAGAATTAGCAATCCTGTTATTAGCAGGAAACACACAAATAAGGAAAGACTCAGAACAGCAAAGGGGCAAACAATTAATGGAGATAAACAACTAAGAGAACAGAGAGAAGAGCTGGAAACAGCTTCCAAATTCCGTCTATTGTTCCGTCCTCTGACCCATGTTCCCCCAACAGCCACTGCCACCAATTCAGCCTGATCCTTCACTGAAAGTATCCAAAGACCTCACCTCCACCATAAATCAAACATCTTGCTTTTTTCCCCATCTTAATTTAAGCAAGGAACAGAAAGAAGTTACGTTCCACTCAAAACATCTCATTGGAAACCCCACTGCTGCTGTGTTCAGAATCTTAAATTCACTGTGACTTGAGACAAATCTTTCCTTCTCAAATTCCAAAACTAGGTTCAAGAGCCTGGCCCCAGCCGGCTTTTCCTGTCATGTTGCTGAGACCTCAAGCCAACTAGGAAATCATACCCACGGGTTGAAAGCAAGCTAATCTCAGGATTGCCTCAGTAACAAAGGATGGGCATCTTGCTGGGCCAGAGGTTTCTTTTGAGTCTACGCCATCAGGTCTGCGCAGGTGTACCTCACTTTGCCATAACAACTTTATTCCAGGCACGGGAACTGTGTCAACCTGCCAGCTGCTGCTTTCTGGCCTCAGTCTTCAGCCTAGAATAGCATGCTCTCATGCCCCGGTTGTCCTTTTGAAGTCTTGCCGTGTGTAAATCCCTTTTTGTCCCTGAATTTTGCATGTGCAAGCATCTAAATCCCAGAAGACTGACTGCAGTGCAAATTTCAACTTCAACAAGCTGTGTGCAAGACATCGGGTGTGCTACTTGCTTTGTAAAAAGCCCATTTATTCTCCAGGTGTCTTCTGGGCCTTCTGGCATAACTTAGCTGTTTAATGGGCACCATTTAATGCATTAAATAGCACAGATTCCAAAGCTACAGTTGAAGACGGGGAGATGATTCCCTTACAGATAAAGAAGGCGCCGCTGCAATTACTGTAAAACCCAGCCACAAATTGCCAGGCCCAGAGCAATTCTTCATCCAGCCTGGTGGTGAGCATCTGGCCACTCCTTTCCCCAGCAACTCACAAGGGGGGGGGGTCCTTTTCCTCCCACTCAGTGATCTTGCCAAGACGGTGCTCATTTCGGGAGGTGTAATTACCTGGGACTTAATTGGGTGCCCTCCAGCTGTGTCGACCTGCAACTGTTCTGAGGAGTGTTCCAGGATCCTTGTCAGGCCCTGGCCTGTCTCACCTGCCTTGTCTCCTGTGTCCCTCAAACCTTCCTGCCAGGTCACGAAACAACATGGGCTTTTTTCCCCTCTGCTCCTTTTCCACACTCATTTATCCGGATTGTCCTTCCTGGTCCCCACTTCACCATCTGTGGCTATGTGACATCTGGCCATTCCCAGAGTCTACACCTGATACTACTTTATCCTTAATGCTTCCATTAATCCCCTGCTCAAAGTGATTTCCTGCTCTTTCTCTTCTTAAAGCATTCAGTTCATTCCACAGACATGGAAGTCATCAGATTCTGTCTTGCTGGTCACTGAAGCAGCCTAGAAAGCCATGTAGGGCTGACATCTTAGAGGACTTCTCCTAGGCACTCGGATTATGGTACTTATTCCTCAAAGAACTGTGTAAGTCCCAAAGAAATATTTAACTTGTCTAAGATCACAGAGCTAATAAGTAATAGGTTTGAACCAATGGCAGTCTGACCTCTGCATTTAACCAAGGTACTAGAGTGTAAGCTCTTATAACAGCCTGCAATGCTTATAGTGTGCCTTCTCTATAAGTAGCACACACATTATATATATACAGTATGTGTGTGTACACCAGTGAGCATCCCTAACTGGAAAGTCCAAAACCCTAAATGCTCCTAAATCCGAAACTTTTTGAATGCCAACAAGACAACAGCACAAATGGGAAATTCCATACCGTGAAACATTGCTTCACACACAAAATTATTTGTAAGCATTGTATAAAATTACCTTCAGGCTATGTGTTATATTAAAGATAAATGAATTTCATGTTTAGACTTAGATGTCATCCTCAAGATATTCCATTATATATAAGTATTCTGAAATCCCAAAATATTGAAAGATGAAACACTATTCATTTCAGATAAGGGTCACTTGACATGTCAATCCACACATACACATACATACACATATACATACATACATACATACACCCATATAGATGCAGCTCACATATATAAAATGAATGAATAAGATACCTGTACTAACTTCCAATGGATTCTGTAACAAATTACCACGAACATGTTATCTTAAAAGAACAAAAATTCATTTTCTCACAATTCCAGGGGCCAAAAGTCTGAAATCACTATTAGTGGGCCCAAATCAAGGTATCAGCAAGGCTATGCTCCCTCCCAGGGCTCTGGGCAGGAATCTTTCGGTTCTGCTGGCTGCTAGTATTCCTTGACTTGTGACCACCTCACTCCAGTCTCTGCCTCTATGCCCACACAGTCCTTTCCTTTCCTGTCTGCCTCTCTCACAGGAGGACACTTGTGACTGCTTGAAGGCCCAACAGATAATCCGAGACAATGTCACCCTCTCAAGGTCCTTCGCTGAATTGTCATTGGAAAGGCCCTTTTTCCAAGCTAGGCAGCATTTACAGGCTGCAAAGATCCTAACACACTGTCTTAAGGCCACAGTGCTGTCAATGATAACACCCATGCTTGGTTCTTACTGTAGGGTACATGAATCTGTGAGCATCTGATCTTGCAAATTAACATCACATGATACAGAAAAATTTGACTTCATAGGAACCACTTTCTCAGTGCCTGAAAGGCAAAGAAACACTAAAAACCAGTTTCATGAAGGTTTCTTAGGAGGGGGTGGGTGCAAGCAGGAAAGTATATTCTTCAATTTAAAAAAAAGAAACAGCATATTCTCAGCAAACATATTGTAGTTTACAGTTTTATAGCTGATCCATGAACTGTGGTTCCGTGCCGCACAGAACGTTTCAGAAACCTTCCCACTGCCAAGACGAGAAGTGGATGCGCCCATCCTCTCGCCCTGATGTCTCCGGAAATTCTTTCCCACGCATCTCCGGGCTGCCTGTGCGAACAGCCAGGAGAGTATATCAGCCTCCATGAGCAGCCAGCTACCCCTCTGCTGGGCCCGGGAATCTCTGACAGCTTAGCTCAGAGAGGGTTACACATGAATACTAATGAGTGCCCACCTGAGACCCCACGCTTACACCAAGCTCATCGGACTTTCGGACACTTCTGATGTGTGGGTCCCTGCTAATAAATCTTCCATTTGGGAAACAACTTCCTAGAAGATGTACAGATGGAGAATCCCAGTAGGCCTTCGGTCAATGTGATTTTATGGTTTGTTTAAAAATGGTTAAACAGCTATTAAGCTTCTCTCACTGGCCTGGGTCCCTGCTTTCATATAAGTCATGCATGCATTCTCTCCCTCCTGCCAGAACTCGCAGCCACATAAACACATGCCCGGATGTTTGATTGCTCCATTATGAAGCAGAGACATCATGATTCTTGCACCTTTGCTAACAGTAAGAATTCAGCCCAACCATGGACCTGAGCTCTCTGGTCTCTGGTTACGGTTGTGTCTCTTAGATGAGCTCTGACTTGTGGCCAAAAGTGGGGGTGGAGGCTCCTTTTCAAACCCATTCTCTGTTTCAAACAACTCAATAAAATTGACAGAATTAGAAAGCTTTCTTTTCCTGGTGATAGTTCAGCCGACTCTGTTTTACTTCTGCCAGCTTGGCGATAATTCGCCAGCCAGGTTGTTAACCAAGTTTATTACTTACAGTCTAGGAAGTCTGCATCCATGCAGCTTGGAAAGGTGCCCTGAGCAGTGGGGGCTGCTCTCCAAGGACCCCTGGGTCAGGCAGGGAGTCTCCTCCAGAAGACGCTGCAGCCTTGCTTGCTGGATGGCCACTTTGGGCAGGAGCCAGGAGCCAGGCTCGATTCTCCTCCAATGTCACTCTCGGGGGAGGCTCAGCAACCGTGAAACCTCTCCTGGGACGCTGTCAGTCGACCATTTTGCAGAACATAGATCTGCCTGACAGCCTGTAACAGCACAGTGCATTTCTTCCAAATCCTTTATCTATGCACCTCAAGACGGTTTCGGTTAGGATAGAGCTACATTTTATCCCATGCAGCATGTTGGCAGTTCTCTCCTTCTCCAACATGTGATTTCAAATAGCAGCATGTAAGGCCCTGATGTTAATATGGTGACACAATTCAATTTTCGCTTGAATGAGAGAAATCCAAAACAGGGAGAACGTGACGGCTCATTCTATCCATGCGCACATGTTCAAGAATGATTAGTTCTTCTTCCCCTTTGACCCACTGAACAAATCTCTATTAGCTAACCAGATCATATGTACAAAGGTGATGTTTTCAGGATTTAAAAATATGATGTGAAATTCAGGATTGCATTTGCTGAGATTAATTTCTTCACTCACCAAAACTGGAGAAAAGAGGGGATTTCATTCACTTGTTGGTTTACTTGGTCATATCTATTCGCTGTGGTAGAAAAAGAGCCTTCCATTTTGCCAAGAGTGTGAGATGTCCAGGCTTACTCTACTCACAACATTTGTGCAGGAAGAAGAGATCCGGAGCCTCCAGGAAGCTATTAAGTCCATTGGCCTTTATTAGATAGTTCTCGCCCTAAGTTTTTACCCATTCATATAGAGAACACACCATTTTAAGTCTAAGAGACAAAACTAGTCTCCTGCAAACCATCTAGTGGTATAAAGAGGACATAAAAAGGTAAGGCTCTCCTCCTCCCCAGGAAAAGAAAACAACTTCCTCGTGGATGCCAAATGGTCCAACATCATCAGTTTAATTCTGTGGGTTGAAAATGACCCACACATTCTTTTAAAGTCTGCCTCTCCTAGGAGAAGTCAGAAGTCAAATCTCTAGCTTATTAGCATACAGGATACTCTCAAATTCTTCAACAAGGGAGAAATCAAAAAAGATTTGAGGTCATAAAGCAGATCAAGGACAACAGAAATGGAAGGCAGGAGTGGGACTCCCCAGTGGTCTGTCCCGAGGTTTGGCCCCAGCTGGGACAGGCGCTGAGGTAGAGTCCGGTGAGCTGGACTAGGAGAGGAGGGTGCTTGGGGGGTGGGCTGCTGGTAGCCATCCCCTGCACACTCACTTCCTCGCAGCACAGGCTGCTGACCAGCTCTGAGCCTCCTCAGCCAGGCTGCTCTGTGGAGTACACAATCGCACAACCATGTGCTGTGGCTCTTGCTAGGGAAACCAAACATCCACTTCACAGTTTCACTCAGGGACTAGTCCTCAAGAAAGAAACTCCTTTGAGCAACAAAAGAGAAAAAGACCTCGGGGCCTGGTGATGGTCCTGTTTTTATTATTAGCTGAGTCCATTCTCCTAGGAAGTTCTTTAACTCCCAGGTGTCATCTCCTAACTCTTGCATAATAGTCCCTATTTTCTCTCCCTGTACCTGGACTCTTCCACTCTCCCTAGTTCCTATTTCTCCTCATTCTCATTGAAGAACAAGATGGTGGATGAATTTGTGGCATTTGTGTCCCTAGACTGGCTGAAGAAATAGCTCAAGAGCCTTCATCATTCTAAACCTGGAAAAGACTCTGCCTACATCCTCAAAACTCTAGTAGTCCCAGAGTCTAGTGTCACATATAAATCCTATGCCTACTCCCACACATTGAGGGCAAAATCAAATATGCTCAGTAAGCACACATTAGGAAGTGGTGGAATTGAGAATCTGACTTAAGAACTTAAATTAGGAGTTCATGACCTCTACACCAGCACTGCTTCCCAAGGAGAACACAGCAGACCCAAGGGACCAGGGAATCCTCCTCCAGGTTTGGATTCTGAGTTGCAGATTTGGCCATTGATTTTTTGACCCTGAGAAGGTTACCTCAGGGCTTGGCTCCCTTGGAAGCTATTTTCCAAGTGGTGATCACCACGCAGGGCTGGGGAGGTGAGACTTTAAGGACAAGAACAGACAACTGCTATTCACCAGGACCGAATGTGACTGAACAGACAGGCTTAACTGCAGGGAACAGAGCTGTCCAGAGGCTTCCTCAGTCCTGACTTCCCACTTCATGGCCATAAGGATAAGCTTTTTGGCTAAAGAAGAGACATTTAAGCAGCTTACTGGGTTGTCTCACTATAAATGGTAACTACAGACTGGGAAAAGGGACAAAAAGTGTCAGAATTTCTGCTTTGTTAGTAGGGGCTACATCATACTTTCTGTTCATCAAAGCAATATAAATTCAACTTTAAATCATTGTTGAGCTCAGAAATGTTGTTCATGGGTAAGAAATTTTTGGGAAGTTCTCACAGGCCTAAAGAAGTTTCTCCCAACTCTCAGTTAAATTACTAAATAAAGAGAAAGATCATTAGAATGACCAATATATTTCCCCTTTAAGCCATACTCTCAGATGTGATTTTCCTCTTACACATAATTAAGTTAGTACTCAAAATTTTTATCATGAGCTAAATAGTTATAACATACTTTCCAGCATATTAGATATATAAGCTTAAACATATTTTTATCATGAACTTAGAGCTGAAAATTTAGCTTTGATTTGTGCAAAATGTCTCCCACATTGCCTGTTTAGAAAGTGCAGTTTGGGGCTGGGTATTTAGCTCAGTGGCACCATGCCTGCCTTTCAAGCAGAAGGTCCTGAGTTGGATCCCCAGTACAAAAAAGAAAAAAAAAATGCAGTTTGGAAAAACCAAACCTGATTGTCAAACCAATTACCAAATCAAGCTTAAGTCAGAAAAACTTTTTACCTTGCTAATTCAAACACATGTTAACACAGGTATCCGTGACAATTCCTTTGATTCTGAGATTCTAATTCTGAAATGGATGGATGGATGGATGGATGGATGGATGGATGGATGGATGGATGGATGAGATCCTTGCTGAGAGTTTGTCTCTTTAATAAAATAAGATGGCATCTCTCTCCATATTTCTTAAGAAAATTCTTTTTTTGTATTGGCCTCTTGGGATCACCCCCAAAGGCAATGCATTATTAAATTCTCCCTCTTAAGTATGTCTTGACAGTATCCTCTCCCCCAAGGAAATGTTCCATAGTAAAATCCAAGGTTGAGAAGACAAATTATTTTCTTTCAGAATATGGAAAAGGGGTAGTTAGAAATGTCAAGGAGAACCTGGCAGACCACAGACAAACAAACCTGGGCAGACAGTTTAGCACAGGGTACAGATGGAAGCTGAGACATAGGAAATCCATTTCCCCAGAATGACCCCTCCCTTGTAAGTCTCCATGTACTCCCAGAGGTGTACACATCCCAGTTGGAAGGTAGCTTATCATGTGGCACAGTCCCTGGCACCTAATACAAGTTCAACAATGTCAAATTTCAGTATAATGTCCTGTCCCTGAGAAACGTATTCTACATACACATCCCCACCCTCATCCCAAGTCCCCCTACTATTACCACCACCTTCTGAAAACATAGTAAGTAAAATATCTGGCATTTGAGCAAGTAAAGGTGCAATGAAAAATGAAAATACACTGAAGAAAAAAATGTATTTAACCCTCCAGCAGGAAAAGAACTCATTCTCTGCTCCTTGCATGCCTTATTCATGATGATGTTGGTTCCATCACATTTCCCAAAGGTGGAGGAAACAGCTTGTTCCCATTCATTAGGTCACAATAACTTTTTTGTTCACCCTAAGAGCACGGGACAAGGTTCAGTGCATAATGGCACTGACGACACTGCTAATTGAAATCCCATCTGAAACTTTGCACCTACACAATGGAGGCCAGCCAAGTCACCCCCTACCACACATAATGCTTCTTCCTGCTCTTGTCCTGAGTGCTTGTACCTAATTTATCAGCAAGGCAATTATCTGAAAGGTTTGGACTATGCAGTCATTGAGTACCACAGTGACCCAAGATTTACAGTGGAAAATGAAATATTTATTAAATGAATGCATACAGGCATACAGAATGTAAAGCCAAAAGGGCTTGATTCTCTGTCCCAAAAATATCAGAGTGAGACACTACTCAACTGTTTCAGTCCTTCTGTTAAGCACTGCCATGACTTGGTCAACACTAATTAAGTCCTGAACAATAGCTAATGAACTGTTCAATGAAACTAACCAACCTTACATCCTGACCTCGGAAAAGGTCAAATGATTCAATGACTCAACTCCAGAGCCAGGTAGCAAAATCCTACAAGGGCTTTCTGGATGGCCTTTGTCACACAGCGCCCTCTTGAGTTCAATTGGTTCTATTGCTTTCCGGCCGGGCAGAGAAACATGCATATCCATCTTCCAAATGCCATCAGTAGTGAGCTTCTTCCTTTCTCCTTCCTTCTGCTTGAAGAAACACTTAATAACCCCACAGGCTGGCCTCCTGACATTCTGATTCACTGATTTTGACAATTAATTCTGTTTGAAAAAAAAAAAAGCTAACCAGATGCCATGCAAAACAAACATGGCAGAACTTTCTATAAATCATAGGGAGCCACACTTCTCTGGGAGAGATTTTGTCTACTCCACCTGTCTTGGGAGGCGAAGTGCCTCATTTATTACCTCTGTCCTGGGATACAACCTAAATAAGCAAGTCTTTTTGCAGTCAACCAAATTTCAGCAGACTGAAATGTTGATTGTCTGGAGATTGCACTAGTTTAGTTATTTTTTAGCACTTTGGCCTGTCATAAAAACATCCTCTCGAATCCCACTATTTCTCAGAACTCCACTGGCATAATAACTTGGAAATGTATTATTGCTGAGCAACTCCATTCTCTCTGCCAACAAGTCCCCAGAGGGAAGCTCTAGCAGAGGAAAGAAGTTTTTACAGTCACTGCATGAGAGAAAGTCACTCAACCACTGGACCTAATCAGGTTCCCCACACCTGGCCCACATCTGACACCCAGATCTACACTCCTCATAGCTGTGTTTTTTTCTTTAAAAGGAAATGGCAAAACCCTATGCTTTGTCTTCCCCAGCAAAAATGTAATGGGCAAAACAAGTGACTACCATTATGGGTGTGCTAATAGAGATTCTAGCCGGTAAGTAAAACAGACTCACCAGGACCAGAGGGGTAATTAACAGGTCAGCGAGATAATGTGCTCACATGGGAGGAAATGTGTATTTAAAAAACAGGGCTGAGTGTATACTGCAGGCGGCTCCTGGCTTCGAAGCTGCTCTTTTGGCCCTGTGGAAGAACATTAGCCTGGGGTGAGGGAGGGGGTGACCTCAGTTCTGGGCCCAGTTAATGTCTCCCTTTCTCCCCCCATGAATCATGGGTTATCTGTGGAAGTGAACACCTTCAGAGGCCTGCAGTGTGAAGCAGTCAGCTCCTTGATTGATCAATAAACAGTTTAATAAGCAGAACTGCCATGTAGTAGCACAGCCCAAGAGATATCCATGATGGTCTTGCCTTCCCAGAGCTTCTATTCCAAGGACAGGGGCCCGCATCTGCCTTCCCTTTGTGTTGACAGCTATCTCGAAGAAGGTTGACTCCTTGGTGTGCATATCCATTACCTGGCAGCCTTTCAGGCAGTGATTTCTGGCAGGCTTGCCCAGTGGCTATCAGTATTCTTAATGTGGATCCAGGGACATCTAGGATCTGCCAATGTCTTCCAAATTAGCAAAGAAATATTACCTGTGGGCTTTTTAAAATGTTGCATATTTCATTAAAGCTTAAAATGTCAAGAACTCACCCCATTTTTCAATGAAAGCAGTTAAAACCTGACTGTGGATGTAAATAACTGAGGTCCAGATTCCTGGGAATGGTCCTGAGCAAAACAGTGAGTTCAAAAAAGGGGTGCATTTGTTTTTTCCTGCCACTGGAACAAATGCCACAAACACAATGCCCTGAGAGATACACAAGTATGAACTCCCATTCCAGAGGTCAGCAGTCTGAAAGGGATCCCAGTCGGCTACAGTTAGGTGTCAGTAGGGCTGTGCTACTTTCTGGGGCTGTAGGGGAAAATCCACTTGTTGCCTCACAGTTTTCAGATGCTGCATATCTGGCTCATATCCTATCCTCCACCTCCAAGGGCCAGGAGTGTCTCATCTCAAAATCGCCTTCCCATGGTGAACTTCAGTCTCCCTCTTCCCCTCTTAATGGAAGTTTGTGATTACCCTGGCCCCACTTATGTCATCTGTGATATTCTCCCTGCTTTTAGGTGAGTTGGTTAGCAATCTTATCCATGTGCAACCATAATGTGTTAAGCAACATCACATAGTCCTGTTTCCAGGACTTAGGATATGAACATCTTTGGGGCCATGATTCAGCCAACAGCACATCTTCAAAGGCCCCATTCCTCACTTTATTCCCTCCTTAGTAAGTCTCTACTGTACTCAAGGTTATCCTGATCACAGCAGCCCTTTATCTGACATGATTGAGGAAGATATGACACCTTAATGGTGGATCCCCTCATTGCACACTTGTCCAAGCCAATAGAATCCAGGACACTGAGAAAGAGCCCTGCTGTGTGCTGTGGACTGTGGGTAATGTGGGCTCATCCACCATAACACACATCCTCCTCTAATGCAAGACAACAATAGCAGGGGAGTTGAGGAAGGAAAGAGGGGATATATGGGAACTTTTCTATGGTTTCTCCTCAAGTTTACTGCAAATTTCAAACTTTCTAAACAGGACAGAAAACTTGAATGAGACCTATATGGCTTAGACCAGATCTTTTCAAACTCTAATGTGGGGAACTTGTTAGAATGCAGATTCCGATTCAGTCCATCTGGGCTAGAATCAGAAGCTGGTGTCCAGGTGAGGTCGGCACCACTGGCCAGCGGTACCACATTTTGGCAAGCAAGGACTTCAGCATTATATTTAACTCTGAGCCCAGTTTATTTTCACTGCTACTCTTTAGTAGGCTCTTGTCTGAGTCCACTGGGATGAGTCGGTGAATTCTGTCTCCATAAACCTTGCATATAATACATCCACCATGATTTCTTGCTTTTCCGTTTTTCTAAAGTAGAGCAGAAACTTGAAGCAATCTGAGCACTAACAACTATCTGTATAGCATTTACACCGCATTAGGTGTTATAAATAATCTAAAGATATGTAAAGTAAGCAGGGCGGGGTTGGGGTAGCTCACTGGTGGAGCATTTGCCCAGCATGTTCGAGGCCCTGAGTTCAATGCCCACCCCCTCCCAAAAAAAGTATACTGGAGAATTTGTCTAAGTTATATACAGATGCTACTTTACAGAAGGGACTTGAGCATTAGTTCCCCCTCGGGGGTCCTGGCACAAATACCCTATGGGAACTGGAGGATGAGTATATATAACATCTTTGAAACAATGATAGGTAAACATTAGTAGCAACTCTGTTCTCAAAATCAAATCCTAGATAGATTATCTAAACACATTACTGTTACAAATACCAAAATACCTAAGGGTTGGCCTCCAAGTGACTTCTGTATGCTTGGTTACACCCAAATGGTCCCCATTTCACCATGACACAGGCCTGCCACAGACACCAGTTCACTTCAGCCAAGCACCCTCTATAGAAAGGGCAGTGCCTTCGAAGGCCCCTCTGGACACCTCTTCCCCCATATCCTCCAACGTAGGTACAACTCTCTGTGAGCACCAGCTGTTGGGCATCTCAGGCACAAGACACGGTTTGGACAGGGCCCTGGGGACCTCAATGCCTAAAAGCTAAGGATGTTTTCCTCATCACAGACCAGAAACAGCGACCTCCTCTGGAAGGATGAAGATGCAATGGATGTTGGAAGGTAGGTGCTCCGCAGTCCGAGTGCTGCTGCTGCTCTTCCCTGCCGCTAGGGGCGGGAGAGAGGGTTGCGTGGGAAGTCATCAGCTGCGGAGCTGCTGGCCTTTACCTGGAGGGCTCACTGAGCACCAGGCACAGCAATACCAGCCCTCACAGACTCTCCCTCTTGAGTACTTACAACATCATTTTCTTTACTTTTTTTTTTTTTTGTATGTGTAGGGTGGGGACTGCGGATTTAACCCAGGGCCTTTGCACTGAGCTGTATCTTCAGCCCTTTTTTATTTTTTCATTTGAGACAGGTTCTAAGTCATTAAATTGCCTAGGCTGGGCTCAAATTTGTGATCCCCTGCCTCAGCCTCCCAGAGCACTGAGGATACAGGTGTAGGCTATCACGCTCAGCTACAACAGCATTTTCTAGATGAGGGAACCAGGCTGAGGGAGGTGATGGAACTTGCCAAGAAGGCAGGTGCAGAACTGGGACTCTACTGAGTTCGGAGCCCCTTACTCCTGAATACCATTATCCACTCAGCAGCAAGCAGATGCCCTATTATGACCATTTTCATGTCAAGTAAACACTACAAATGACCTTACAGCTGCCCTCTGTGATGTACCTGCCATATTACAGCACCATGAGCACTCAAAACCACCAGCTGAAATGCAGGTGAACTTGACCCTCGGGGGAGTTAAGCAAGTGACTCAAGATCACACAGCCAGTAAAAAGCAAGAGTCCTAGGGTTCCAGCCCAGGTCAGCCTAATTTCAAATAACTATGCATTTAGATTGGCACAGGACCTCCAAGTTATATAGGGGAAATAATATAACTCCCAACCTGCTAGGTATCCAATACACTGAGTTCGTGTTCCCAAAACTGAAGAATGAATTCTGAAGAACAATGGAGATTAAGAGTAGGAAAATTTTATTGAGAGAGATAGCTCCTGAGAGGCAGGAAGGGACCCAGAAAATGGGCTGCCAACGAGCCCACTTTAAAGAAGAAGTTTTATAGAGAAAAATCTATAAAAAGGTGGGTACAAAATCATGAGGTGGGTACAACATGGGACAAAACTATGACCAACCAATGAGATTACAAGTATAGCTGCTTAGTTAATATATTGATCCAATGGGGAAGCAGGTCATTTAGCAAGTGTACATGGAAAGAACAGGGACCTTTTTTGGAAGTGATGGATCAGGAGGTCCTAGTAACCCACTCAGGTGACTGATGCCTGTCTAGACTTTATTGGACCAGGTGATACCGGTTATAGTATGTTGTTTCAGCTCAGGGAGGCACATGGGCCCAGTCATCCCATTATTATCTTGAGGGCCGGCCTTCCATGAATGTCCCTCCAGCCACAGTTGTAGTGTGTTCTTATCTTCTGCACTGACTCCTTCAAGGGCCCAGCCCTGTCTGACCGCCTATGATATTTCCACCTGACTTAGCTGCCTATAATAAGACCAATCCAGCTACAGATAGAAGGGCACCCACAAGGCTTGGTTTTTGCTAGAGGCACAACACAGTCTGTGTAAATGATTAAGGCAAGCACTTAAAGACAGAGCCTGAAACTACAGAGGACCCAGAAGTTAGGGACAATCGAGACAAGAAATTCAAAGGGCTCTGATATTTAGGACTGAGCCAGCAGTTGTTCAGGCAATTCAATTTATTTAATCTTTTAAAGGAAAGGAAAAATAAAAAAGAAAGTTAAAGGCTTCTGTTTCTAAAGAGCAAAATACCCAAGCAGGGAATGAGCTCTGCCCCATACACCATCCATCATACAGCACATTCCCTGAAGCCATTGACCATGTGTGCGCATGGAATTGTTCCCTCTGGGAAAGTGGCCCAAATCTCACCACGTGAGACCTAAGGAGCTGTGCTGGACAGAGGTGAGGAGGTGCCTCAGAAAAGGACCTGGGCACCCATGGGCGCTGGGACTCTGCACCCCCTGCAGAAGGCAGCTCACCTCACCAACTGAGGCATGCGGGATTCTACAAGGCCCAGCCAGGGTCACCCTGGGCATCGGGTCTCTCCGAGCCTGCCCCTCAGTAGGCTGCCCACACTGATGGATTGGGTCTTATGAGGATATTGATCCTGATGAACTAGGGGACCCTTGGCTATGATGAAATGAACCGGAGCATAAAGAAAAGTCTCGAGCTATAGATGATACCATGTCACTGGGGAGACATTGCCAGAAAATCAACTCCAAACAGCTCTAATGGAATGTGCTCAAGACCTTAAGCATCCAGGGAGGGGCACAAGAGGAGGCACGACATAGCCAGAAGACGCCTTTCATGGGCAAGAAGTCCCACTCACCCATCCACCAACACTGAGTCTGTGTCAGTGGATGGAAAGAGGCAGCCACCATTTAAAGGCATCCTTGGGCCAGGGATTTAGCTCAGTGGTTCCAGCGCCTGCCTCGAAAGCGCAAGGTCCCGAGTTCAATCCCTGGTGCCAAAAATAAATAAATAAGCCCTCCTCTTTTGTATGGTTACCTCGAATCACCCCCATTAGCAAGAAAAGCCAGCTCCTATGTGTCCTGAAATCCAAGAGTAGAATGACCCCGTGGTGGGCCCCTATCACACAGATTTCAGCTGCTGCTGCTACTTTTCCTCCTCCTCCCCCTCTTTCTCCCGCCGACTCCACAGCTGCATAGAAAAGGCTCCTGCGGGCCTGGTTCTCTCCACACCTCCCACGGGAACCCAGCTTCAGAGTCTCCAAGGACCCTCCTCCCTTTGCACTCCTCCCTCTGCATCGGCTGCCAGCCACGCCTGGTGTCCTGCACAGGCCAGTCTGGCCGTTAGCTGAGACCCACAGCTAATCCATGAGCAATGCAAGGCCTCTTCAGTGGCTTCCAGATGTGAGAGGGAGCTGAGCAGAGATAAGCAGGCAGCAGGAAACGTGGCACGGGGCTGCAGCCTTCTGTGTACTGTGGCCTCTGTCAGGACGTTTGCACAGAGAGCAGATTCCTTGTCCAAATTATACCCCACATCGGTATTCCACTCAAACCAACAGCGTCTCCCTGGCCTCATGGGTGACAGAGTCTCTCACTGCGCCTTCAGTGACAAAACACATCCTCTCCAGCACGTACTGCGTGCCAGGCAGTGCACTGAGCTGCAGCATGGAAAGGTGCGCGAGCCCGGCCCCACGGAGGAAAAGTAATGGTGACTCAGGGCAAGGGGGCTGAGAAAATGACAGGGCCAGGTGCTGACACGACGACGGAAGAGCCCCTCGCCCCACCCCACCCCCGGCCCCCGGCGGAGAGAAGTCAGCGGAGGGAGCTTCCTACCCAGCTGTAATTCTGGACACCGAGGAGGAGCGGGAGGCCGCTGGCCCGGGGGTGGAGGAGGGACTAGGTCACAGGTCCCCAGATTCTCCGCAGGCTGGCAGGCCTTGAAGCACAGCAGCGACCCATCCACCTTCTGGGAAGGTCGCAGGCGGGGAGAGGGCGCACACCTGGCGATAGGGAGGTGACCAGGGACACCACGGAGAGGCGGGAGACCAGCAGCTCCGAGGACCTGTTGGCTGTGGGACAGGAAGGACAGAGAGACGAGGATGAGCCCCGGGTCTGCCTTCCAAGCCTGACAGGAAGTTCAGGGCAGAAAAGACCATCGTGGCCGGCTGCGGCTCTGGGCAGCTGTGTGGAAAGGCGCTGCGCTGACCCGGGTGTCCAGGGCACCGGGGGCGCTGACTGCCGCCCAGGCTGCTCCTGGGGTCCCCCCCACCGCGGAAGGATGGGGTGATGGCTGGCACGCAGGACAGCCCGAGGCCTAACGCAAGGCCAGGACAGAGAAGAGCCCGGGACACAGTGAGCCAGGGACAAAGGACAGGCCTCAAGGACGCCGGGTCCACTCCTCTTCCCAGCAGCGTTCTCCTCCCGTCACAGAGAGGGAGACGGAGGCTCAGAGAGCCAAAGAGGGGACCCGGCTGTCCGCGCCTCCCGCCTCGGGAGAGCCCAGCTCCCGCCGCCGCCTCCCGCGGCCTCCGCCCTGAGCAGGCGCTTAGGGCCCATTCATACATTCACTCATTCGCACGTTGATAAACTGAAGAGGAGGCAACATAGAAGTGAACTGTCTATCCCGGGCCAGCTCCGGGTCCCCGGCCGGTGAGAAAGAGCCGGTGCGGGCCGGGGGGCGGGGGCCGGGGGGGGGGAGCTCCTCCCCACCGCGCGTCCGGTCCGTGCGCGGGCCTGCAGCGCCACCTCGCGCCCGGCGCAGGCACTGCACCTTCCGGAGCGCAGAGACAGCCGCCGGGCCACTTGCTCCGCCGGCCCTGCAGCCTTAGCAAAGCCTTCTTTCTCCCAGCCAAGCCTTTCGCGTATTGCGGTCAGTTCCGAAGATCTGAGGTGTTTTCCAAAGGGATCTTCGGCGGCTTGAGCATGTTCCCCGGGAATGACTGCAAGGATCCAGAAAGCCTTAAAAGGCTGGAGCACCCAGTGTTCCGGGAAGCAAAGGAGATCAGAGGAAAAACACACCTTGAGGCCGGGGATTTAGCTCATTGGCACCGCGCCTGCCTTGCAAGCGCAAGGTCCTGAGTTCGATCCCCAGTACCGAAAAAAAAAGCAAAACCTTGAAACTCAAATACCAGCCTCGCTGAGAGGTTACATCCGGTAAACAAAGTTATTCCCCATGGGAAAAAGGGGGGGAGGAGTAAAACCACATATGCGCCCACGAGGGATTTTGAAAAGGGTAAGAATAGTATGAGAAAAAGCACAGGCAGGGTCTTTGGTAAAAGTAAGGACAGAGCTGCTTGCCTGGGACTCACTTGAGGTAGAAGGATGGACTCCTCCCTGCACCCGGCTTAGGAGTAAATCAGTCCTGAAACCCAGCAAGCACAACATCACCTGCTCCTGCGTCCCTCGAGCCAAGAGTCCCAGAGAGGCTCTGCATGGAATGAGCCGAGCTCAATGAGAAGGCACAGACGCTATAAAGGAGCTTGGGCAGAGAAGCAATCAATCCCCCGTCATCAGTCAGCCAGAGGTGTGACTCCCTCGGGGCACGAGCTATGAGCCAGCCTGGACGACTTTTTTCTAGGGGCCATGAGTGAATAGATTTCTCCCCCTGCCCAGGCTCCAATGCTTCTAGCAATTGGCACTGTGGCAGGACTTACACCACGGTTCTTGTAAATTGGTCCCCCCCCCCACTCTCCCTCTCTCTCTTTCCTTTTTAAACGTTTCTTTCCATAAAATGCTGATGGAATTGTTCGAGAGATGCTTTTTTGTGTGTCCATAGGTTACTTCTGCTTGGCCACTTAGGCAGGTGCATATCTCTGGGGCTCTGTTTTTTTCCTCTGCCCATTAGGGAAATGGAAGCATACCGATTCCTTGTTTGGCCCCAAAGACCTTATAGAATAGTGTCCCTGTTGCTTTCCTCACTCATCTTCTTGTAATCACATGGCTGTGAATTAGCCTCCTAATCCCCCAGTGGAAAAACCATAATACAGGGAAATTCAAGAAAATGTCTATACATTCTGAATGCCAGAGTGTTGACAAAGTGGACAGGAACGCACTTGCTTATACAGCTGCAAGGGAAGGGGTTGGCCTTCGATGGTCACAATGTGCATTAAGAAGCAAACCTTCCGATGGCAGACCTGGGTCTGATGTTCCCACAAGCTAAGACTGGTAAGCTCTAGGTGAGAGGAAAGGACGCTGACATGGATCTGAACCTCCAACATACACGTTTCTGGGCCATGGCAGCAGTGTGAGGTGGAGGTTCCAGGAAGGAGATTCTGGGAAGAACCTGGAAACATGCAGAGTCCTCTCAGAAATCCATAGAAACTGGTGGGAAACACCTGCTATAGTTAATATCTCCACATTATGATTGTCATTGTAAATAAGTATCTTATTTACTGAAGGCTGCATATGTTTAACTAAAATCCTCCAGTCCAGCCCTTTAGGAAGCAGAAATAAGTAAATGTTTACCCAGGGGCTGTCCACCATTCCCAGCAGAGAATGGAATGTGTAATGTCTGCATTGCTAAAAATTTCCAAAACTGCTCGTCACAGAATGCATGTTCGTGGGGAACCTGGCGCTAAACCATTCATAGACAACTGCTTCTGGGTTGGGGTTTCATACGTAGCAGAGCAGCTCCCTTGCTGCAATCTACTAAAAGTCAGCCCTCGACACAAGGGTTTATAAAAAAAAAAATTCCAAAACTGATGTCCTGTGGTCAATGGTGATCATTCAGCAGTCCTTCCATGCCTGCCCAGCCTCCTTCTTGGGAAGGCGAGGAGGAAGGGTACCTGGACACAGCCCCATCCACTGGACAGAAAGGCGGTATATCCTGTGCACTATCCAGCTCACAGTGCTGTGTGAATGGGAGCTCGCTCGAAATGACGTGCGGAGGTTCAGGTCAGCGTGGCTGGGTGCCATACGCTTCCCTGAACCTGTGGGAACACTGCCCAGCTACGGTCTGGATGAAGTCACACTGTGGGGCCCTGATGTCCAGGACCTAGGAGTGCCTCAAAAAGCAATGGGGGGTTGGGGGGCACGTATTCCTCTGGAGGGGTGGGTTTCACATGGTGGAGGGGTGGCCTTCCCATGCATGCCACCAGCCCTTCTCAGACTGACCCTGAGATATGGAGAGGCAGTCCCAGAGGAAGGGTGTGGAGAACAAGGAAGGTAATGAGTGAGGCTACCAGTGGAGTCTCTGTACGAACAGAGTAAAAGCAAAAATGAGAAAGGTCTGCATGGAAAGCTTGTTACAACTGACCCAACGTGACTTGAACTTGGTTTTACCCCTCTTGAGTTCAGGAGTTCAATTCTACATAGCAAGGTGTGATCAAAACATACAATGAAAATTTAAATTTTTTTTAAATGGCTGGGGATTTAGCTCAGTGGTGCCACCACCTGCCTCTCAAGCAGAAGGTCCTGAGTTCAATCCCCATACCAAAAATAAATAAATGAATAAATAATAAAATTAAAAATGACTACAGTAAAAGACACATTGCAAGCCAGGTGTGGTGGCGCACGCCTGTGATCCCAGCACTCAGGAGGCTGAGGCAGAAGGCTTGCCACCAGTTTGAGGCCAGCCTGGCCTACAAAGGGAGATCAAGGATAGCCTGGCCTACACAGCAAGACCCTGTCTCAAAAAAAAAAAAAATTTAAAAAAGAATTAAGAATTAAATATTAACTAAGGAGCTGTGCTGCTCTGCCTCTCAAACCGGATGCTCATGACAAGTGAGCCCAGAAGTAATTTCTCCACCGGGCATAATGATCCCCCACACTTGTGTGGACCCCTTCTGCTCCTCAGCGCTCACTGAGGAGACAATGAGCAAGGAAAAAAAGACTGCGTAGGTTTCCGCATGAAAGCATTTTCTCATCTAGTTTCTTCTTGCTAATAGGAAAATATAATAAATACTAATTAAAATAACCTGATGCAGCATCTTTTACCTTGACAAATAGCTCATGCTCCATTTTTCCATAAACAAATTAGAAAAATCCTATAAGATATGTGGCTCCAGAGAGAGTGCACTTAACGGATGCCCGAGTCACACTGTGCCTGTGACTGCTTCGATCACAAATGTAATTACCTCAGCCCCTCCCCCACTGGGCAGGGACTCTTAAGGTCTGCTCGGTTTCTAGTGCATGGCTGGTGTTCAATAAACGACAAATGCAATTATAATAATTAATAATTCATTTATTAATAATCCAATCCCTTTCCCCTCACTCAGTAATTGCCCACCAGCATGCCGAGCATACACAGGAACCGAGGCTGCCAGATGCCCCAGAATTTCCTCACCGCCTATAAAGCTGTGTCCAGAGGTCACCTTGAAGAGGTGATCACAACTGCCCGTTAGTCTATCGAGGATAACCGGCGGCCTAAGGGCTTCATTTGCTTCCTGTCTCCATTCCATTTCAAATGCTTGTCACTGTCTTTAAGACTGGCCCAAGGAATAAATAGCCCGAGGCAGGGCACACAACCTAGCTCATCCTCAGCACCTCCTTTCTCATCAGGCACCCACAAAGAGCTCAAGACACCACCCCCAGCCCTTCCCAGCAGCACCAGCACCTGCAGAAGAGCAGCAGGCACCTTAACTGGGCTGGACTGGTGAACTTGGTCTGGGAGAGCCTCAACCCACATTGTCCATTTTGGAGACAGTCACAAAAATCAAAAGCTCAAGCAGGTTGTTAATACCCCCAGCAAGTCTTCCCAGAAGAGGGCTAATGTTGATCTCTTTATCTCATCTGTGTTCCCCCCCACCGCTGCCCGGCATTCTTTGATTTTTTTCACAATGCAGGTGATTCTACTGTGTTTGACCAGAACTCATTCAAGTTGCCTATTGAATTTCAATTGCCAGTTTATTTCGTTTTCCAACCGGCCTCTCCTCCCCGGACATTCCATGTGATTTCCAAACTGAGATTAAAACTCAGCCGTTTCTGACCCCCACCCGCCTCTGTCTGCTCTTCCGCCAGACATCTCCGTCTTCGGTCATAGAGGCAGGAAGGAGGGGGCAGGTGTCATCAGACAACTCTCTAATCCTCTTGGAGCCCAGAAACCACTGACCTTTTGTTATGCATAAAACCCACTTCAGGCACCCCAGGCAGGAATCCCTTCAACTGTAAAGTCGCTCCTTACAAACTGTTTCCTCCCATTGTTTCTTCAGGAGGAAAGTAAAACCGTGTAAAATATATCTTCCACTTTCACTTGCAAAGGATAAAGTAGATGTGAAACTAACTTTCAGGTTTCATTCTCTGGGTATTGATTAGATCACATTCCTCAAGATCACATTTAATTGGAAAGCTCTGTTCAGCACATGGATCACACAGAAACATCCTAAATACCTGCTGGTAATAAGACCTGGCTCCCAGTTTCCACATCTGGATGGATCTTGTCACTTCTGTCTTCACTGCTCCTGGTGGAAGTACTCAGTGTACATTTTCAGTGCACTTGAGGCTGAGAAAGAAATGCTTTGAGTATAAGCTTTTCTGTACTAAGTGACTAGCTCAGAACCAATGTTGAAGTTCTCTATGTTAGCCCTCTCTTTGCAGAACCATTAAAAACATCTTTGTCTTCAGCTCTATTCTTTGTTTTACTGACTTCATAATCTCTCATTAAACAAATATTTTGCTCATCTATAGACAGATCCATGAGAGAGGTCATTATAGCAAGCTCATCATCTCTCCCCTGTAAATTTGCTCTTCTCATATTCTTTACACTAATCCAGAGATACCACCATTTCCCTGGTACAAGGCTTGGTACACTCTATAATGGGCCAGACAGTATTCTAAACTTTGGACTGTATGGTCTAGGTCACCATTACTCAGATCTGTTGTAGGATAAAATCAGTGACAGACAATACACAATGAATGCATGTGACAGTGTCAATAAAACTTTATTTACAAAAACAAGTGTGCAACGGACTGAATCCACTTTCTTTCCACAATTCATACATTGCAATCTTAACTCCCAAGGTGATAGTATTGGAAGATGGGGTCTGTCTTAGTTACTTTTTCTTGTTGCTGAAACAAAATATCCAACACCTAAAGTTAAAGGAGGAAAGCTTTATTTTGGCTGACAGTTTGTAGAAGTTTCAATCCATAGTCAGCTGGCTCCAAGGTAGGATGGCATGGCTGAGGGGCATTGCAGAGGAGAAACAGTTCATGACTGGTAGATGACAGCAAAAAGAGCAAGCAGCAAGTGACAAGCAGCGATCACAGCAGCCCTCTTTCTGTCCTTTATATTTTATCCCGGCTGCCTGCTGAGGGCAGGTACCACTCAGATCCAGGGTACGGCACCTTATCCTGCCCAGCACTATGCCAAACCAATCAGTGGACTGATTTAGTAATCACACACCCTTAATCCCAGCATCACACACACTAGATCCATCCACCTCTGAGAAAGCCCCACCTATTACCATGTGAAGCTTTGGGGGGACATCTAGACACAAGCCATAACAGGGCCTCTGAGTGAGATTAGGTGATGAAGTCTGGATTTGTGCCCCTGCGAAGGAGATCTCTTGCCCCTTTCATGTTGCAGAGACACAGCAAGAAGGCCCTCACCTGACACAAGATCTACTGGCATTTCAGCTCAGACTCCCTGGCCTCCAGAACTGTGAGGAATGAATCTCTATTGTCTATAAGCTACCTAGCACATCCCACAGTGTCCCATTAAAGCAGCCCAAATGCAATAAGACCAGGTGCTCAGCCAGATGTGGTCCTGGCATCATAATTTGTCAAACTCTTGCAACCAGAAACCTGGGAATCATCCCTGTCCTGCTCCCTCTTTCACCATATCTATTCAGTACATGAACCAGCCAGCCAATCCTACTTCCTAAATATTCCTGAAGTCGGACTTTCTTTGCCATCTATAAAACCCACTCCATGTTACAGAAACTACAGCAGCAAATTATGGAAGATGCAAGAAAGAAAATGGGGAAGAGCAACCAATGTTCAAAGAAAATTGCTCAGACATCAAAGGATTGGAGAAAAAATATGCTTAGTGTATTTCATCAAATGTAAGATACCATTGATTATAAGATGTGTTTCTTTCTATGAAAGAAAAATGCAGCCAAAACTACAATCAAAACTTTCTTATCACTTAGAATTTCTATTTTATGTATATATCAGTACTGGAGTTTAAACTCAGGGTCTTCCCACTGAGCTACATCCCCAGCCCTTTTTTTATTTTTTATTTTGAGAAAGGGTTTCACCAAGTTGCCCAGGCTGTGTTCAAATTTGTAATCAATCCTCTTGCATCAAAGTCCCCTAGTGCTAGGATTACAGGTGTGGTGTCCAGCTATTCTATAATCCCTGAAAGAAGTATTTTAGACATAGAAAACATTAATTGTTATCACCAGTCTATGCATACCATATAGATATATATGGTATTTGTTATATATATAATGAATTGTTTAATGTATTCCTAAACCTTCTCAACACGCGGAGTCCATTTCATACATCATTTTCCTTCTAGAGTTACTGAAGTCTGTATCTTTCAATGCTATACTTTTCTCTATTCCCCCAAGGCCAATGGCAAAGCAGCATTTCCTAAGAGTGAGCCACTGTTATTCCAAGCATCTCCCCCACCCCCAGCATTTAGCAAGTTTTGATGAGATCACTCTTTATCATGTCAAAATGTGTCTGGGAAGGTCTGTGGAGAACAGCCAGGACTCATTCCTTCCACCAAAGAACGCTTGTGGACAAATGTCACTAGCATTTATGTCACTAGTATAGTAGGAAGTCTTACTAGCACCATCCTTGGCAAATCAAAGAAAACACATTTTTTTCCCCAAAACTCCTCTCAATGTGTTTGAACAATTCTTGTTCCTCCACTGACTTGGCATGAAAAGACACAGCCATGATGGCAGGAGAATTAAGATTCACAAGCCCAGTGCTTCTAGTCCAAGGATTATACAGTGACCTCACAGTAGTGAATTCTTGGGAGACCCCCAAGATTCAAATGGAAAGAGTTAAGTTGGGGTGGGGGAGGCCCTCAGACCCTGTGGGGTTGGAGCATTCTTCCATACTCACCCTAACAGGGCTCCATGGAAGAAACATCCAGGCACTGGGACCTACACAGGACTTGGCTCCCCAGCCGGAACTTGGCCCAACTCTGCCATGGTTTGAACATGGCCTGTCCCCTGCAGAATTCATGTGCAGTGTCACTGTCACTGTGCCAGTGTTGGGAGGTGGGATCTTTACGCAGTGATGGGGGTCTGTAAGCAGATTAATGTTTTTCTTACAGGAGAGCGTTCTCACACTCATGGGCCTGCATTAGTTACTAAAACAGCAGGCTGTTATCAGGTGTTGTCTGTTCTACACATGCCTATTTGGTCTTCCTCTTTTCCAACACCTTATGACTCAGTACAAAGGCCCTTACTAGAAGCTTCCACTATGCTCTTATACTTCCCATCCTCCAAAATCTTGTGATACATAAACTTTTGTTCTTTCTAAATTACCCAGTTTTGGTTATTTGGCTATAGCAACAGAAAACAGACAAGATGTTAGTTTAAAGCGCCCCACCACCCCCAGCAGCAGCCTAACTTCTAGGTTTAAAGCCAGCTAACTTCCTTATTCCATCCCTCAATGGTTCCCAAGCCCAAGCCCCGCCCACCTCTTCCAGGCTTAAAAACTGCTGTCTGGGCTCTACTCCAGACCCCCACATGTGGTTGTACTTTTCCTCTTAGTAAATCCATCTGCCTCAATGGGTCGTCTCTGGGTCTTAAATTTGCCCAACATAAAACAGGCACCAACTTTCACTAGAATTAGTTACTAGTTCCTCTCCCGAATACAGAAACAGTGCCACTTACATAATTGTAGAGCTAGGAGGGACCCCAAGAGAAGCAAACCCTAAAACTCCAGTTGGAGCTGGGCACGGTGGTGTACTCCTGTAATCCAGCACTCAGGACACTGAAGCAGGAGGACGGTCACAAGTTCAAGGCCTGCCTGGACTACATAGTGAGTTCAAGGCCAGTCTGAACTGCATAGCGAGACCCTGTTAAATAGCTAAATTAATTCCAGTTGGGGAGACTGAAGAAAAGCGGTCTCACCTGCAGAATCACTTCCTGCCCAAAGGCAGAATAACCAGCCTTAAAGCCAGAGTCCTGCTTCCAGGAACTTGTGACCCTGGTAACAAAATCTCTCGATGCTTTTTAATTTTTATTTTTATTAGTCCATGTTTGCAGTACATAATGTTTATATTTACCATGGGGAGTTGGGACATGAACATGACACATCTTAATTCTTTTTATTTTATCCTCTCCCTTCCACCCTGTTTCTTTCATCTCTTCCTCCCCTTCCCATTTCCCCTCTATTTTTCCCCAATTCTTTTTTTCTCAACCTCCTTTTCACTTCCTCCCTCTCCCCTTCCTCCATCAATGAGACAATTTTTGAGTTATTAAAATATTAAGGACTGGGATATAGCTCAGTGGAAGAGAGCACTTGTCTTGTACACACAAGGTCCTGGATTCAATCCTCAGTGCTGGGGAAAAAAGATTACAATATAATACAGTAAAATAAAACACTACCCACTCCAAACTCTAGAACAGAAAATCATCTTTTTTTCCCTCTGAAATGTGTAGATGAAAATAGTGCACAGAAAATTCCCTAACACCTCGTTTTCCAAGCTTTAAATGGAATTACTTTGAACATTTGAAAAATAAATACTGTTGTTTGATTGCCTTGTGTTCCTAAAATACATAGCTGAGATTTTCAAACCAAGGGCAGCACCTGCACAGGTAGAAGACTGAGCCCAGGCACGGGCTGGAGGAAACAACAGCGCCTCCAAGTCTAACACTCAAGAGAAAGCAAACAAGCAGAGCTGCGCATGCGCCGAGCCCCGCCCTCCGTCACAACCCACACAGTCCTGAGCCCAGGACCCGTGCAGGTGCGAAGTGACAAGGGCGAAGGGCGGAAGGAGGTGGGGCCCCTTTTCTCTGCCTCACTTCAGCTGTAAATTTTCTGGGCTCTACGACCGTGACAATTGATTTATTTTTCATTTAATACAGATTTATTCTGTGAAGCTTTGAACGCTCACTGACTCGGAATGGAGAAGTTTCAGTTTAACAAAGCAAACGCTCAATAAGTTTTATTGGATATGAAATTTGTTAATCTGCACTTCCCCTGTTTGGAGATAACCATATTTTCTGCTGCCCCATTTGACAGATCTCCAACCCGGAGCATTTCAATGTTAATCTGAAATGATAAGTGATCAAAGCTCATAACCCATTTTTCTTTTGAGACAAGACTGACATTTAAGGGAGGAAAAAAATGACATTCTTAAAATCGTCCAGAGAATAAGTCAAGAAACCCTGGGGAATCTAATCAGATCTATTATGCTAAGTAGGAAGACATCTCTGCCCCCTAACCCCTCAAGAAAAGATCTCAAGGAAGTAAAAATTAAATTGCCAAGTCTAATGGATTCCCTGTGTGACTAAATCATTGTATTGTTTCTCGTGTTTGAGGAGATAGAGGAATTTCACGGACAGGCTTAGACCCTCCTGCTTGGACAGCTGCTGCCCTGCTCCGTGTCTAAGGTCAGGTTCATCATGGTGGAGCCCAGCAGTTCTTACTCAAGTGGGCTGAATGCATGAAAGAGCTTTCTGTTGACATTATTCTAATGCTTCTGGGAGACCCCTGCCCACCCTGGCTCAGGGAAGATTCGACCCCATTGTGGTGGGAGGTGGAGGCGATTAAAAGAGTAGGGGAGATGAAAGCTCTTTCATCTGAGTCTGAATAGCAGAGAATGGTTCAAGGTCACCCCGACATACCAAATAGCCCTGCCCCTTATGGCTTCCAAGCCTCACCTTTATTTTCAACAATTTGCTTCTTTTTGGTCATCATTTCTTATGCAAAATCCAAAAAGAAAATGAAATAAACCATCTTAAATCCTTTGGGGGAAAGGGTGGGATGCACACATTCCACAGATGACAATAATAAGCTTTGGATCATCCACTCTCCTTCCTGGGGTCTCAAATTGACCCTCCTGACCTTAGAACTGCTTCCTCAGCAAAATCGAAAATGGCCCTTAGGGCTGGGGGCATAGTGTTTAGTTCCTTCACTGTTCTATTCTGCTTACTACATTTTACTATTAGTAAAATATAGGCCCGGGGATTTAGCTCAATGGTTTCACCGCCTGCTGTGCAAGCGCAAGGACCCGAGTTTGATCCCCAGTACAAAAAAAAAAATATATATATATATGTACATTTTTAGAAATCATCTTAAATATACTGAATAAGTAAACAAATATCATATAGTCCCCTAAGTGTATACATGTTTAGATGCATAATCTTAATAGTACAATATGGAATTTAATTTTTTTCAAATTGGATATAGAGTTAATGTTTTTTACCAATGTAGTAGATCTGTTTCCCAGAACACAGACAGAGACCATATCCTTTTTCCTTTCTACAAGTCGTAAGCCTAATAAACCCTAAAAATACTGTGATGCTGAAAGTATTTGTTTGTTTGTTTGTTTGTTTTTGCAGTCCTGGGAAGAAAACCCAGGCTTTATACTCCCAGGAAAATTTCCAATGCATAAAGTTTAAAGTTAGCTACTCCAGAGTCCTTTGTTCTGATAATTTTACCAGTTTCTATTATATTATTTCCATTCTTCACCATTAGTTTTAATTCTATTAAAGAGAAATTGCTCCCAAAAAATGTATTAAAGAAAAAAGTCAAAAAATGTAGGTGCAACATCCCTAATCCAAAAATCCCAAATCTCAAATGATCCAAAATCTGACTCTGACTTGTGCTCCAAAAGATTTTGGATTTTTATTTTGGAGTTTTAATTTTTGAATTAGACATTCCCAACAGGTAAATTTTAATGCAAATATTCCAAAATCGGGGTGGGGGGATCACTTCTGGTGCTAAGCATTTCATATTAAAGGTTACTCAACATGTACTGTGGCTACATCTCAGCTTCTTTCCTTTTTTATCAAGTTGTCCTTTGAAATAGGTGAAGGAAGGAAAGAAGACAGCTCTGAGTTAGGAAAGGGCTATAGGGCAACTCAGGAGTGGAAGAGATAACCAGGAGGGCCTGCAAGCAAATGGCAAGCTGAGGCCAACAAGCCCTGCTCAGCCCAGAGCCCAGGATCAAGGAGAGGCCGCCAGTGACCAGCTTGGAAGGAGGAGGGAACACTGCCCACCCTGTGTCCCTGGATCTGTAAGAAGCCTTAGAGGAGAGACTCAAAGCCTGGAAAGAGCACCGGACTCCAGCACGTTGCCTGGGACCAAGTGTCTGCTCGGCCACCGCGGGGATGGCAGAGTTCTGTTGCTGCCCATTTAGTCGGCTCAGGCTGCAACAACATCCCCCAGGCTGTGCCCCAAAGCACAGAAGTCTACTTGCAAGATTGCTGGCGAGCTTGGTTCCTGGGGAGCACTCTCTCCTGGGTGGGCAGGCACCTGTCCAATCCCTGTGTCCTTACACGGCCTCCACTGAGGTTGGAGAATGAAAAGAAGAGAGAAAGCAGAAGCCCTGTGGGGTCTCTTCTTCCAAAGATACTAATGTCAGCCCAGGGCCCATCTAGACCTCATCTCACCCTGATTATCCCCCAGGGCCTATCACGCTGAGGGTTAGGACTTCAGATATGAATGATGGGAGGGAAGTATAAGCATTCGGCCCCTAACACAACCCCATGCCATGAAGCAGTTCAGCATGAAGCTTCAACGTTATTTCTCACACATCCGTGAGGTTCCCTGATTTCATCTGCACTCACACATGCGTTTGGGGCCCAACTAAGGTTCAGCTCACCCAGACTAGTTCCACTGTCTCCCTCCTTTTGCCCCGCTTTCTTCTCACAGTGGTAGAAGAGAAGCGAGAGAGGGTTAAAGTGCTTTTCAACATCTGGCTATTAATTTGTCTTTGGCCAGTTTGCATATAGAGCCATCCTACTAGTCCACCCCACTTCTGGACAGAACAAAGATGAGCTGCCCTCTTGATAGCAGCGTCCACCCCCTCTGGATGGCATTGGAAGTGTGTAAGACCCTTGCCAGATAGTTTCACGATGATTGCCCTAAAATAGTATGTGATGGACATCCTGGGTGTGGTAGTATTTGAGACAGCTGCGCTAGTTAGGAAATATTATAAGATAGGCAAGGCGGGCCCTCCAGGGAATCAATATAGAACACAATTGAGGCCCATTTACTGAAAGCCAAGGTTCAAAAAAGAGGAACTACCACATTCACATACTTCCCCTAGGGATGAACAGCAGGGATGATATTCTAAAGAGTTATCGATCACCTTGGATGAGGACCAAAATCGCCCCAGCCCATTCATTCCTGGACATCCTTGTTCCGTCCATGTATTCTTGCTATGAGATTAGCTTCCCCATTTGGTCCCCCATTTAATCAACATTACCTAAGCAACTGTACTTTTAATCTTATTGGTTGATCATAGTTTTTCCCACCTTGTGATTTCCCATTGGATCAATATTACCTAAGTGACAATACTTCTAATCTTATTAGTTAACTATAATTTTGTCCCGCCTTGTACCTGCCTCACCTCGTGGCTTTGCTCAATGAAACACCTTTGGAAAATGGAGTGAGGGTGGTCAACCCACTTTCCAAACCTTCTTCTGTCTCTCTTAGACAGAAGCTATCTTTCTCTCGTAAATTCTTCCTACTCTTAACCTCCATTGTCCCTAGAATTCATTCTTCAATTTTAGAGAACATGAACAAACTCAGCATTTCAGATATCTAGCAGGTTGAGAGTTATAATATTTCCCTTACATTATTTGGATTATTTGGAGGTCCTATACCATATGCCCTGTATCAGTAATACACATCTGTGATCCTGGCTATTGAGGAGACTGAAGCAGGAGGATCATAAATTTGAGGCTAGCCTGGGAAGGTTAGCAAGACTTTGTCTCAAAATACAATTAAAGAAAGGGCTGGGATTGTTAGCTTGGCGCCCCCTGGGTACAATCTCCAGTACTATAAATACTTGTAATAGTTACTGTGTAATTTCATTCTGCTGATGAAATAGTTAAATAACATGTTAACCCTAGTTAAAGCAGTATTTGCCATATGGGGGTATTTTAAAACTAGAGTGTTCAGTTAAATCAAGACTTTTAAGGGCTGGGAATACGGCTCACTAGTAGAATGACACCCACCCACACGCACACCCAAAAGTGACAGACAGGTCCAGACTGGCCTTCAGCTTGCTATGTAGCCCAGGGTGGATTGACATTTGCCATCCTCCCCTCTCAGCCTCTTGAGTGCTGGGATTAAAGGCAGGTGCCACCATGTTCGGCCAAAAATAAAACTTTTTTAAAGAGAGAGGGGCTGGAAGTGTCGCTGAGTAGTAGAGCCCTTGCCTAGCATGCACAAAGCCCAGGGTTCCATCCTAGCACTGCAAGGAAAAAAAAAAGTCATTCAGAAAATCCTTCTCCTTGGGCTGCACCTCCCTGGGAAGAGATCTGGAAACAGTTTAAACAGAGTGAAGTATCCCCAGGCCTCTCTGGGCCTCTCTGCATCTAGTTCTCCTGAGAAAGATAATGCCACATCCTGAACCATTGCAAGGTATAGGGAAAGAAGGAGACAAAAGAGCTGTTATTATCTAGACATCATGAAAAAAATTATTTTAATCTAGATAGAGATTTAAACAGAAGATCTGGGGCTATGAGCTTCTGAGTTGTCAGGATAATTGAGAACAGGCAATTCCCTAAATGATAATGAACTAATGTAGAAGAAATGTGTTTTTTCAGCACTAGAAACAGGTTGTACTAAAATATCAAATTTAGGGAGGTCCCAGAGAGACAGTTTGACACGTCTCTCTGAGAGTGAAGACTGGTTGCAAAATCGAGCCCAATCAATCCTTTTATGTCACTGTCACCACATCCCCTCCTGCTGGGAAGTGAGGGCCCACAGCCCATGCCACTCGGCACAACAGCCACCCTTTCTGCAGGGCAGCCCCACTCAGCCAGAAGAGGTCCCCGCTCAGGAGCAGTCAAGGAAAGGAGCTTTGTCACTGGGAAAGACGAGTGTCTTGTACCTTCCAGATTCCCCTCAGTTGTGACTCAGCTAGGGAAGCCACGTCCCTGTTCCAACCACGAGTAAACTCCATGCACGACCTCCAGGGAAGCCCTGCCTTTGTTTATCCTTCTGTAACAGCCCATGAAAGGCAGGCTGGTGGGCCCAGGATGCCTGGCTGGATGCTTCCCCTGCATTCCCCGCCCGCCAGCCACTCATCTCAGACTGTACCTCACATCCTAGGACAGCTGGGTCCCCTAAACCAGACAAAATGGCCTGGGAGAACTCCCAGGTAGAAGCCCAGCCAAGGAAAACAGGAGAAAGTTGCAGCGAGCAGGCTCTGGGTTAGGGTGCTTTGCAGGAGGATCCAGGGTCCTGCTGGGGTGCAGTGATTCTGGCCCACCCTGGGGCCCCATCACATGCTCCTGCCCCCTTCGGCAGGACGAGCCCTGGCCCTGATGTGCTGGGAACGGAGAGGAGTCCCTGTTCAGCTTGCACGGTAGCTCTGAGACACGGAGGGTGAACGCGGCCCCAGGGTCACAAACACCAAGTGGGGCAGCGGGGCCGCACTTGGGAAGAGGAAGATGACAGGCTGAGAGGCTGGACAGGGGAGAGAGGGACTGGTGTGAAAGCTCTCCCGACAGAGCCAGCACACGAAAATAACCCAGAGTAAGCTATACCGGCTGATCAGCATTCACAATTTGACCCCACAGCTGGATTTCCAAGCGAAACTATGAGGAAATGAAGGTTTTATCCAAAAGCAGCCAAACAAAGCAACTTCCATGCTATGCTCATTCAGTGTCATCTTTTTTCATTTATTTAATTATTAACCTGAGGTGATTCAGGAAAAAATGCAACTTAGAAGACACCCTTCAGCTGTATCAGAAAATCACTCCAACCTATAGAAAAAGACAAACACAAAAGGAAACCAAGGAAATGAGTCTATAGTGCTCCTCAGAAAGTAATAACATCTCCACCTCCGCCCAGCTGGGCCTATTTTCTCCCTTATCTGCCCGCTCACCGGGTGTTTTCTATCAGTAGATGGACACTGTACTGAATACTACAACATAGGCTACTTTTATACTAAGAAGAATTCAATAAAAGTGAAATACATAAAAGCCCAGTGCTTATAGATTTTTATTATGATTCGTTTCAACCAGGCTTTAAAAAATTCTCTGATGTTGTGAGAAGGGTAAGCAATGTAACTTACAGGACAAGACAGGTGTCAGGAAACACAACTGGTGGGTCTACACGAAGACAATCCCTTCCGAAATAAAAGCTCACCTTTCAGAGGAACCATGGCCAAGCTCAGCCTCACCCCCCTGAGCCTTGGGACAACTTGCTTTTTCTAATTCCCCAAGATGATCCTAGACACCAAGGAGGTGGGCTCAGGGTGCATCTTTCTATGAATCTTTCATGAAGTACTTCCTGTCTTAAGCAATGGTAATCTGTCTGATGCAGAGATGAACGAGGGGCCTTGGGTGCCAGCAGAGAGCCAGGCAGATGGCAATTGTGACAATAAATAATCACAATGCTTTTCACTTCTGTGGCCTTGACAATTCAAGGGTCTCAAAACACAGCAGAAACTTAGAATTACTGAGAAAGGGCATCTCATTCATCTTTCCAATGTCTTGTCCAGAGCTCAGACTAACCCAGATGCTCCCGTGAGCCCCGGTGCCTGGCTACAGTAGGCACTGCAGTGTTGCCAGTGAGACACACACTCAGGGTACAGGTTAACGAGGTGGCTTCTTCATTGTTCCAGGAGGAATGGAAACCTCGAGGCCAAGGACAGACGACACAGGGAGCTCCAGAGCCTTCTGGGTGAGGTGAGACAGCCAAAGAGAAGTGGCCAAAGGCAGGTTGGGTGTAGGAGGCAGTAGTGCATGGACTGAGTGTAGTCCTGGAAGGGACTGGTCACTTTGGCCACCAGAAGGAGCCACCCCAATACAAACCCTGCTGACACCGACCCACCACAGGATGGACTGGCACAGGGAAACCTCTTTCCTGGAATCCGCGTTGTGAACAGCAAACCTCCAGGAGGCCAGATCAGGGCCTCTTAAGTGTTGCTTCCTCTTCTTGGGCTGTTAGATGCTAAGAGGACTTGGCATGGGACGTGAGTGGCCACCCATCTCACCATCACTGTCCAAGCCGGTGACAGAGCATTCAGTACCCAGCAGTGTGCTAAGACTTCCACATGTGGGTGGAGAGAGAAAGAGGACCTGTTAAGGAACAAGATCGGAGAATGTCCCCAAAGAGGGCAAGGGACAGCTCACCCTACTTACAGGGTAGATTGTAGGTTCGCTGAATCACATGAAAAGATCTTTCAAGATGCATCAATGGGGGGCATAAAGAAGTTTATTAGGCAGAATTTAAAAGCACACAATCAGAGAACAGAATGCAGCTCTCAAGAGAGAGGCGCGCTACGGCATGGGCTGGAGCTGTCATGGATTCTCGGGTGTGCTCAACACGGTGCTCTAGGCTGAGGATTCTGGCTGTCAGTCTCCTCATCTGGTGAGCAAGGTCACAGTGTGAACCAGCTGCACATGTCTGAAGTCAGAGATACAGAGACGAAGATCTGTGGGGGAAGAGCGGCGGACAGGTGAAAAGCATGGGCCCAGAGCTCAATTTCAGGCTCACTGTGTCGTTAGTCCCTTAGGAGGTTTTTAATGGTTTTTCATTGTATTGGTCCATATTTGCAGTGCATAACGGTCACATTCATCATGGGGAGCTGGAACATTCACATAACACATCTTAGTTCTTTTTACTGCCACTCCCCTCCCCTCTCTCCCTTCCTCCACATCCTGCTGAGACCCTGAGGAGGTCCTTTCAGAGTGACCGGCCTGAAAGAGAAAAAGGCATTGTAACCCTGAGTAACTTCTGTGTCTGGGAGCTGTAGTGTTTCTTTGTGGTTCTCCCACCCCCAGTATCCGGGATCGAACTCGGGACACCTTGCTTTTGCGAGGAGGGGAGCGGAACCACTGAGCTAAATCTCCGGCCCTAGCTGTAGTGTTTCTTAAAAGAACAATTTTAAACTTATGATTTCCTCATCTCCTTCTTGCCTATCTTTATTGTTTCTATCCTACCTCAGACCCAAACCTCAGTGCTGAGCAAAAAGGACAGAGGAGAAAGGAAGTCTTCCCTTCAATTTCCCTCGTCCTCCCATTTCCAAATTGGAAGAGCCCATTAAAGGCAAATGTCTTACAGACCGGTCATGGGAATATTACCAGACTTGTCCTCATATCAGAAGATTCTAGGTCTCTCTGAAACTCCCTGTCTCACTGTGGATCCCATGACCCTCTGAAGCCCAGCTCGGCCACACATGCTGGCTCCGGGTCTCTGTCCTTGGGCTCTCCCTCCCTCCACGAAGTTCCCTTATTCTCATCTCCTTAGGGGAGAAAATAATCTCTTCTTTGAGTAGAAAAACTGAAACTATCCCTATCCGTACAGACCCTTGGCAATGACCTTATTCCTGAGATCCAAATAAGACAGGCAGAGGTGTCTTTGGGTTCTTCAGGACTGAGACAGCATCCAAAATTAACCACTGGAATTGAAGGAGTTTTTGAAAGTGATAAATTTCTCCACTTCCTATTTCCACTTGTTATGCAATCAGAAAACTGACCTTGAAATAACAAATGAATGCCAGCAAGAGCAGCAAACAAATTATTAAAGAAAAAAAAGAATAATTTCTTTTTATAAAAGTCCGATTTACGACTCAATTACTCTCTCCTAAGTATCAGCATAGTCAGAAATAAACCCAGGTGGGCCAGGGATCTAGCTCAGTGGTTCCGCCGCCTGCCTCGGAAGCGCAAGGTCCCAAGTTCGTTCCCCAGTACAAAAAAAAGAAAGAAAGAAAGAAAGAAAGAAAGAAAGAAAGAAAGAAAGAAAGAAAGAAAGAAAGAAAGAAACCCAGGTAATATTAATACGAGTCAGAAGGAACCCAATGTCCAGAGTGTTTCGAAAATCTAACTGTAACTCCAAGGCCGAGGGACCTACAGCTACTCTAGCTGTGTGAACCTACAGCAGAGAAAATCCAAGCGCTGTAGTACAGCCAAACGCCGCCATCTGGTGGCCAATAGTGGAATGACCATGAAGGCTCAGTCAACAGATTGTAAATAGGTAAGCCCCCCCACACAATACAATAATCATGAACTAAACAGTTTCGGCAAGTTTGCTCCAATGAGCAGTGGAAGTCGGAATCCCGAAAGAACAAATCTAATTTTGAAACATCTCTTTTGTTAAGCCTCACAGGCATGAATGAAAGACTCTTAAATTGATTGCTACCAAACAAATACATAAAAACAGCAGGTATTAAGTATGCAAACTCCTTCGGTCATATGAAAACCCCAGCCACTTCTCCATGATATGCAGAGCTCTGTTGGGGAAACAATTACAAGACAAGAAAGGAGAGTATGACCAGGTCACTCTGAGAGGCCACTTGTGAGCAAATTTAAGTAATTATGGTATATAAGAGACTCCCTGCAAGAGTGGTTGCAGGAGTTTGGAAATCAAATTTCCTTTGCCTAACAAGTGCATCTTTCATTTCTTTTTCCTTGATGAGTTAAAATGCACTTTAGGGCCGGGGATTTAGCTCAGTGGTTGCACAGCCTGCTGCGCAAGCTCAAGGACCCAAGTTCGATCCCCGGTACCAAAAAAAAAAAAATGCACTTCAGTATATCAAAGAACTGCTGTAAAGAAGTTTAACTTTGCTTAAGTCAGCATCTCCCATATTTCTCTGACCTCTGAATAAGTCAGTTTTTTTCTTAGGTAGTTTTGTTCTTGAGATTTTTTTAAAACTGTTGTTTAATGGGGTTTTTAAATATGATCCAGAGAACCTGTAAAACTCAAGTTGAAATGCAAATGCAGTCTCAGTTCTGCATCTGGCTGGGTGGTGTTTTGGAAAGTTACCTAAGCTCTATGTCTGAAATCTCCTCAGATGTGAGCCAAAAACAAAAAGGTAGAGAGAAAAAATACTTTTTTTTTTTTTGGTACGGAGGATCAAACTTGGGTCCTTGGGCTTTCAAGGCAGGTGGCAGAACCACTGAGCTAAATCCCAGCCCAGAAAAAATACTTTTACTGCCACCTTTCTTTTTTCTGAGATAAGGTCTCACTATGTAGTCCAGGTTGTCTTTAAACTCACTATGTACCCTAGGTGGGCCTGGAACTCATGGCAATCTTTCTGCCTCAGCCTCTGAAGTTCTGGGATTATAGGTGTGCACCACTGAATCCAGCTTCCTTCTGCCATTTCTAAACCATTGTTCTCCATGCCCATTCTAGCACCCTTGCACTGTATGTTATCTAAGACCACCCATACTAACCCTTGAACGTAGCCATCTGAAGACACACACTTATTCCTTTCCCTTCCTCAAACCCCATCAGGCTATGAAAGAATAAAAAGAGGCATCAACTGATAAGGAGCAAAAAGAATCAGAGAAGGAACAGTCAAAGACACTTAAAAACAAAAAAAAAATTCTGAAGAGAAAGTAGGCAGAAAAATAACTAGAATAGTAATAAAATGAACAAACTATATTTTCTTTTTATTTTTTATTAGTCCATGTTTGCAGTACATAATGGTCACATTCCTTGTAGGGGATTGGTATGTGTGCATCACACATCTTAATTCTTTTTCACCCACTTACCCTCTCCTCCCTCCCGACGCTCATCTCTTGGTCTCTATCCCATTTGCAAAAGATCTATCTCTCTACTTCCTATTATCTATCTTTTATTTTGCTCCTTATCTATACTTTGGGTTTCTCATGTAAGAGAAACTGCAATATTTAAGCGTCTTTGTCTGATTTAATTAACATTATGGTCTCAAGGTGCATCCATTCTCCTACAAGTGACTCATGTTTATCCTTGTCTATGGCAGACTAAATGGACAGACTATATTTTCCAAAGATGGTTAAAACACCACCTCCCGACTGTGTCCTTCAACAAGATGGCTTTGATATTCTCCCATCAGAAAGTGTAGTCAAGCCAGGAGTGGTGGCACACACATGTAGTCCCAGTTCTGGGAAAGCCAGGAAGATTGAGAATTTGAGGCTAATATGGGTGAGAACTGTCTCAGAAAAACAAATCACAAGCATAGTGTAGTCCAATTTCTGTCTCCTTGGGTCTGCTGGCCTTAATCCATGGATTTCTGTGATTCGCCTTGGCTCTGTAGCCCTTGTTCTGAGAACTCTCTCTTAGGTCCCAGCTACGATGCAGTGAGGAAGACCACACCACGCAAAACAGCTCTTGTGAAGTAGGGGCTCTCATGCACTGGCCTAGATGAGCACAGCCTTGAGTTATCCCAGCCAGGAAGTAGACAGGGAAGGAAAAAAAGCCCCAGCCAGAGACCTCTTCCCTGAACACTTTATCAAAAATAATATTCACAGGAGGAAAATGATAGAGCGATGATTGGCAGCAAAATTCAGCCTCTCCGAGATCCAGAATCCAAACACTGGAAAAAAACAAGTTGGTGAAAAAAATGAGAGAAGTAGAGGAATTGGGAAAGGACTGACAAGAAAACTAGAAGCCACCAGAGAAATTAGAGAGATGGTCTACAAGACAGAGAAAAGAACAGAACAATCTGGATTCTCTCCTCAGCTCACAGCTCAAAGGGAAGGGAGCCTGGCTCCAGAGAAGCAAGGTAAGTACCCAGGGATGGGAGATTCAGGGAGAAATGGTGCAGACTGGGCTGGGCTGTGACAGGAGCCTACAGCTGTTGTGAAATGCAAAAGCAGCATAGGGTTTTGCTCTGAGAGGACTCCTTCCACATGAGAGACAACAGCCAGAGGAGGATTCCAGCACAGGTGCCCACCATATCACCAGAGAGTTCTTAATCAGGTACTGTTTCAGAAAGGAATTATTTAAATCTAGGCCTAAGAACAACAAAAGAAAACTTCACTTCAGGGATCCAAGTGTTACCTTCCCACAGTGACTGAGTGAGAGACAGCCACAGGAGGCAGCTGTGGACAGGGAGTAGGCTAGAAAGAAATTCTGAGAAATTTAAGCACAGGCCAGGGAGGATATGTTCCCTGCCCTCTGTGATGAGAAACCAGGCCTAGCTTGAATTGCACTCAGTCAAAACAGGGTCTGAAAATGCTGTCATTAAGTACTTGAACCCTCTCCCTGCTGTCTATGTCAGCACAGATCTGAAGTCTGTCTGCCCTCTCTGTCTGCAAATGTGAGAGAGGACAGGTCACAGCTGGACATCACCACAGACTGGGGTAAACAGAGGGGCCTCTGAAATGGGGGGGGGCTGCATCTCACAAACCCTATAAAAGGCTGTAAGGCTATGTGGAGAAAACTGAGACTTGCTAGGCTCCAAAACTTGGATCCTGGAAGGAAACCACTCATTCAAAATTATAAAGATATTATTTTTCTAGTTTTATACTTGTTTTCATTTTTCTTTTTTCCCCTCTCTTTCCTTTTTTCTACTTCACTGCTTTACTGTGATTTGGGGAAGTTTTCTTTGTCCTATTTCCTCTTTTCTTTTTCTTACTCTCTTGTCTTCTTTTTTCTGCTTTTAACCTCTTTTTCTTCTGATTTTTCTACGTTTTAGACTCCATATTCTTCCTCTCCTTCTTCTTCTCCTTCTCCTCCTTCTCCTTCTCTTTCTCCTTCTCCTTCTCCTCCTCCTTCTTCTTCTTCTTCTTTGAGAGAGGGTCTTACTATGTAGCTCAGACTGGCCTTGAACTACTAAGTAACCGAGGCTGGCCTCAAATATTCAGTGATCCTCCTGCCTCACCCTTCTAAGTGCTAGGATTACAGATGTGTGCCACCACACCCAGCTCCACATTATTTATTTTTTCCCTTTTCTTCTTTTATCTTCTATTTCTTGTTTGTTTTCCTCTTTTACCTTTATCTAATTCTACAAATATCCATCTATAGGCCGGGGATTTATCTCAGGGGTTTCGCTGCCTGCTGCACAAGAGCAAGGACCCAAGCTGGATCCCCCATACTAAAAAAAAATCCATCTATGCCTTAATAGGATCTTTTGTCTCACTTTTCTCTCATCTCCCATTGTTTAATTTTAAAAATTTTCTTCTTGCATTCCCCCATTCCCAATACCCTATATCTTTTTGTTTTTGTTTTCTTGGTACCAGGGATCCAACTCAGGTCCTTGAGCTTGCGCAGCAGGCAGCAAAACCACTGAGCTAAATCCCCGGCCCAACCCTATATCTTTAACAGTATAACCATTAAGCTTTATTAATCTTTAGATAGTAAGTTAACTCTGTTACAAGTGTTGAATTCTTTTCTATCATAAGCGGATGTATAGTTGTTGCAGTTAGTAGGTATTCCATGTTTGTTAATATTTGGTTTGTCTTAGTATTTATACTGTAATTATAGGCTTCTTTTCTATGATTGGGGTGGTACATTATTGATTTATGGTATGGCAATGTCCAGTTTGCCTTGAACAATGCTACTTTGCTTACTTACAGGACATTGCCAGGATTACATAGTAGTTGCTATTAATAGGTTTTCTCTGTATGTCAATATCCAGAATACCTTTGTGACATTAATAATGTTGCAGTCCATTCTTGCAGAACTGGATGCTAGGGCAATTACACTGCATCCTCTCCTCCCAAATTAACAAAGATGGTAAAATCTTGAGACACTGGCAAAGGACTATAGTTAGTCATGTCCTGAGTACATCACTGAAAGCCGACTAACTAAAGAGATCTCTATACTAGTAACAAAGTCTTTCCACTATAAGTGCCTGAAAACTTAACCACAAAACAAAACGAACAAGAAAAAAACAAGAGACATGGCAACAAAATGGCTCCCAAAACTCCCAACTCCCCCACAGCTGATCCACAAGGTCTCAAGGGGGAAGAAAGCAAAAGCCACACTGAGCTAAATCCCCAGGCCAAGAATTATTTGAAAAGATAACAAAAAATGAAAAGATGACAGAGGAAATTCAAAAACAGATTAATAAGGTGCCAGCTATTACTTGGACAGAGGACTGCTATCTAAAATATATAAAGAATTCAAAAAAATTAGAACCTCCCCCCAACACCAGGTGTGGTGGCTCATACCTGTAATCCCGGAACTTGGGAGGCTGAGCCAGGAGAGATTGCTATGAGTTTGAGGCCAGGCTGGGCTACATAACAAGACCCTATCTAAAAAAAAAAAATTTGCATCCCCACAATAAAAGACCTAACCAAACAATGGGCAACTGAAGTAAACAGACACTTCTCAGAACGTAAAATACAAATGGCCAATAAATACATGAAAATTAAAGCCAGAGATTCCACTCCACTCAGCTATTACCCTTCTAGGTATCTTCCTGAAAGAGTTAAAAACAAATACTACAGTGATGCATGCATACCTATGTTTACGGCAGCACAACTCACAATAAAGATAAATAAGATAAAGATAAATAAGGTGTGGCATTTCTACCCAGTGGAGTCTACTCTGCCATAAAGGATAAACCAGTCCTTTGAAGGAAAATGGAGACCTTGAGATTAAGTTAAGTGAAATAAAATCAGACACACATTGTTAAATATCACCTGGTTTATTTTACATAAGAAACCTAAAATATAAATATAAAGAGCAAAATGAAAGATAGATAATAAAAAATAGCAAGATATATCTTCTGCATATGGAAAGGGAATCATGAGGTGGAAGGAGCAGGAGACAGGGGAGGGGAAGGGGACTTTTAGGAAGAATGACGATATGTTATGCACATACACTGACTTCCCACAAGGAATGTGGGCATCCCATTATACAAACATGTACTAATAAAAAAAATCCTCCTCTAGACATGGTGACACATGCCGGTAATCCCGACTCTGGGAGGCTGAGACAGGAGAATGGTAGGTTTGAGCCCAGCCTGGGCAACTTTGCAAGACCCTGTCTCGAAATAAAACGAAAAGATCTAGAGAGTGGTAGAGGGCTTGCCTGGGGTTATGGTTTGTAGCTAGATACCCGCAAAAGCATCATGTGTTCATATGGTAGGTGGGACTTCAGGGGGCTGATTGGATCATGGGTGTGTGATAATCACCAATGGTTTAGTCCATTGATGAGTTTATAGCTGACTTGCTGTTAGGAGGTCAGATCTGGTCAGAAGAGGTGGATCACTGGGGGCATGGCCTGGAAGGGTTCATCTCTTCCCCACTCCCCCTTTCTCTATGTTTCCTACCACCATGCAGTGAAGAAACAGCACAGGAAGACAGGAAGCTGGTGTGCACCCAGCCAGAGTCCCCAGCCAAAAGCAGCAGAAGCCAGAAGATGGAACAGGGTGTCTTCACCAAGCACAGGACTAGGATATTGTGTTGTTTATTTTCAAGGTCATTACAAGATATTTTCTTGGAAAAATCTGTTTAAGTATTTAGAGAAGAAAAAAAATCTTTCTTTCTAGTAGATCAAACTAAATAACAAACATGGAGAGATTTTTCTAAGATAATGAATTTATTAAAGAATGGATGTTCCGATGGGAATATGTGTGTTAAAGTAAATTATACACATGTTTAAGAAGGTTGAGGCAAAGGGAAGTTTATTTGTTTGTTTTTCTGGTACTGAGGATTTAACTCAGGGCCTTCACACTGGGCTACATGCTCAAGCTTTTTTTTTACTTATCTACAGGGTCTCTCTATGTTGTTAATTTGCCCAGGCTACACTCAAACTTATGATCCTCCTTGCTCAGAGTTCTGGGATTACTGCCCTCACACCTAGCTGGAAGTTTTAAAA
This sequence comes from Heterocephalus glaber, assembly GCF_000247695.1. The sequence goes on along the minus strand of NW_004624765.1, from coordinate 10,188,861 downwards.
GACAAAATAAGGGTGATTATATGAGCTGGTTAAATGATAACCCTTGGCCAGACATTTCATCAAGGGTGGCCTCTGTCTGAAGTCGGAGAGGTAGTTGTTGGGCAGATATCCTTGCAGAAGTATTTTCTGTGTAAGGTTGTGGTCCTGGCAGAGTCTTTTGGGATAGTTCTTGTTATCAGGCATACGTATATGAGATCCCTTCCTTCATAATCTCCTGCCTTTATTTATTCTCGGAAGGTTTTAGACTAGTGATCCCATTTTGATTCTGACTACTTTAACAACTGGTAGATCTGTAGAAAACTATCAAATGAAAAATCAAAGTAATTATCAATGCCAGAAAAGGCAAAACATTGCACAATTTGACCTAGCAGTAGCAAGACATGACTAACATTTAACATCTAATTGTGATATTCCTGTGTGGGAAGAATGGAGAAGAGAAAGGCAGAGAAGAAGGGGGGAATAATATAAAGCAGCTATGTCCTCAACTGCAATGGGATGCCAAGAGATTGTGTCCAGAAAAGATAACTAGGTATACAATAGTATTATAATATTAATAAACAGTAAATACAGAAAAAAAAAACCATAAAAATTTTTTTGGTACTGGGAATTGAACTCAGGACCTGGAGCTTGCCAGGCAGGCACTGTGCCACTGAGCTACATCCCTGGTCAAATAAAATTGTTTTTTTTAATTCATTAAGTTTATTGGTACATTTTAGATATACAGTATGATGACATTCATCATTGGGAACTTGTACCTTTACATGATATATCTGGGTCTTATTTTTTCCCCATTACCCTTGCTTGTCTTCAACCCCTCCAACCCTCCCTATTTATAGACTTTGTTTCCGTTTTTTCCTTTTCTCATATTAATTCCTTTCCTTTCTTGTCTTTCCCCTATCCCTCCTACTTCCCCTTCCCCCTTTGCATTTTTTCTTCCTATTTCACATTATCTATTATACATTTTGTTTTTATTTGCACTTTCAGTATCTCACACCAGAGAAACGATTCTGTATTGACACATGTGTTTTATTTATTTCACTTAAGAGTATAACCTCAATGTGCATTCGTTTAGCTATAAATGTCTCTAATTTCTCATTCTTTTTTTGGGAGGGGGGTACCAGGGATCGAACTCAGGACCTTGAGCTTGCCAGGCAGGCGTGGAACCAATGACCTAAACCCCCGGCCCTAATTTCTCATTCTTTATGGCTGAGAAGTACTCCTTTTTTTTTGGTGGGGGGGTACCTGGATTGAACTCGGGTCCTTGCGCTTGCGCAGCAGGCGGGGAAACCACTGAGCTAAATCCCCCGCCCAGAAGTACTCCATTTTATAAACACACACACACACACACACACACACACACACACACACACACACATATTTTCTTTATCCAGTCTCCAGGGGTTGAGCCACTGTCATGGTTTGGAGTGATTTTTTTCCTC
>NW_004624765.1:10156021-10172886 GCF_000247695.1 Heterocephalus glaber | reverse complement strand
TTAAATCAAGATCGAGGGCCTACCCAACATATAGTGAATAAACTCTTCAATATAACAACTTTACCCTTTGGGATGGGGAGTTAGAAGGGGTTGGGGAGGGAAGGACAGATGGGAAGAAGGATAGGGGAAGGTTAGCAGTGTGGCCAGAGAACACAGGTGAGAAGGAAAAAGAGAATAATAGGAAAATAAAGAAGAACTCCAAATGAGGGCCAAAACAGGGGCAAAAAAAGGAAGATGAACAATGTGGGAGAGCAAGAGAGTGAGTGTAAGAGAGAGAGAAAGGAAAGAGAAAAGAAAGAAGAAAAGAAACGAGAAAAAGGAGAGAAAAACAAACATTTGCAAAGAGTAGGAAGAAAAATTAAAGATAAGAGGAGCAAAGGAAAAGAAAAGAGAAAAAAACAAACTAATAATACTAATTTTGGGATAAAAAATAACAATGAAGATGAAGGCCCTCTTTCAGGGTATGTCTCTGCTGTCACAATAGACAACGTGGGTAGCAGTGTGCAGATATAAGTCAGTGAGTCTCAGCAAGCTAGTCGCGGACCCATAAGATTCATGCAGATTCCTGTCCTCCTGTAGGGTTGAACTCTGCAGAGTTGTATTGCAGGTTCCAGCTGCCCTTCCCCTGAAGATAGTCCCGGTCCTGATGAGAGCTGAAGATGACTCCAACTTACCCGGTACAGTGGTCTGGTGGTCTGGTAGTCCGGTGTCCTCTGCGTCTTTGTAATGTGGAACCAGGTGGCTGTACAGAGAAGAGGCCAGAGGAGTGGGGGAGACGGGGGATGTCCAGTGGATTGCTGCCAGGGAGCGGGCTGGTTCGGCATGTTTCGCGCGACTCGCAGCCTTGGTACAGTGTCCGCAGACCTGCCTCTAGATTTTTTTTTTTTATTACAGCTAGTTGGAGTCCTATATGCCTCACTTATCTGTATGTCAAGTTATTTTCCCCTGCTTGGGAAGTTTTCTGCCATTACTTCTGTGAACAGTTTCTTTATATCACTTGCACTCTCTCCTGTTTCTTCATTGACTCTGATCAGTCTTACGTTATTCTTCTTTGAATCGTCTAGCAGCTGCTGGATTGATTTCTCATGGTCCCTTACTATTTCTAAGAAAGTTTTCTTTTCCTTGTCACTAATTGCCATCCTGTCTTCTATATCTGAAATTCTGTCCTCACATTGGCTCATTCTGCTGCATAAACTTTCAATGGAGTTTTTTGTTGTTGTTGTTGTTGTTGTTTGGTACTGGGGATCGAACTCCGGTCCTTGCACTTGCAAAGCAGGCGGCGGAACCACTAAGGTAAATCCCTGGCTTCAGTGGAGTTTTTAATCTCCTGGAAATCTGTTTGCATCTGTTTTTTGGATTCCATTTGTTTCCTATGCTGGGATTCCACCATGTTCCTCAGATCCTGTATTTTTTTGTCAGTGTCTGCTCTAGATTTGTTATTCATGTCTTGCACTATGCGCACAATCTCTGTTGTTACCTGAGAAATTATTTCTGATTTTATTTTATCCAGATCCTCTTTTGTTGCCAGTTCAGGGAGTCCAGGTGATTTAGTTTCAGGTTGTTCCATCTCTTGCCCTTGGGGTTGCCTTAGGTGATCTGGAAGTCTGGTTCTGAGACCTGTTTAGGTGTCTTCTCATTTCAACAGATGCAGCCTGCTGCACCTTTATTGAGGTGATTTTTTGCTCACCAGTGGTCTTCAATTCTCAGCAAGCCTAGTGGCCTTTTCTCTGCTGCTTCCCACTGCACCAATTCCTGGGTTCAGAGTGGTGGCCTTCTGGATCCTGGCACTGTCCTTTTGTCTGGGCAGGTTTCTGGCTCGGGCCTTTGCACACTTGGGATTGTATCTAGGCATGCCTCTGGCTAGGGCCTAGCCTCCTAGGAGCTGTTGTCTGGGAGGACCTTTTCCTGGGGGCTGTGCATCCCACTCACTGTTGTCTGGGCAGGCTTCTGGCAATGGTCTACAAGCACATGCATTTACCAATGGTATCTGGGCAGGCCTCTGGCTGTTGTTTGTGTGCCTGTGGAGCTTTTTTCCAGGTGGGTTTTTGACTGGGGCCTTTGGGCCCAAGCAGCTGGGGTCAGGGCAGGCCCAGGCTGGACCTGCCTGCAGCCGTGCCACTCTGATGCACACCAGCTTCTCTGACATTTGCATTTCTAATGAGCTCCCCAGGTGATGTGCCAGGACTCTACTCCACAGGACAGAGCTTCCCCAGTCTGGTTCCTGAAGCTTTCCATCCATATTAGAGCTAGTTTCCTGCTCTTACAACTCTGGAGCCACTCAGCAGCCATAGCAGCAGGAGATGCATGAGTCTTCCCTGGAAAGTAGGATTTGGTTCAGAGTAACAGCACTGGGACATGCAAGTGAACAAAAGCTAAAGTGAAATAAACTGGAGACATTCAGATATCATTCACTAATGCCTCCCCACTACCATGACAGGGATGGCATAGAGGGCTCCCCTGCACCCAGGAAGGGTCTCGGTTTCAAGTTTCCTTATAACCCTAGAACAGTGGTTGCCTAGAGACATTTTACCACCACCACCGCCACCACTACAACTTCCCCTTACATTCCAAGAATACTTAACAGTGTTTGAAAACATTTTTGTTTGCTGTAATTGAGAGCTAGAGAGTTACATGCCACAGGGATGCTATTAAAAATCCTACAAATCATGGGACAGCTTTCCCCTCAATTCCAATAAAGAATTATCTGATCCAAAATGTTAATAGTGCTAAGGTTTAACAAACCCTGTGCTGGAGCTTGTGATACAATTACTCAGATGAGATAAAGACATTAGCTCTCCTTTTACCACAATAAAGCCCTATTATCTATAAATAGCTGGATGGAATGTGTTCAGGCAGAAGTGGGGACAATTTACACACAGGAACATTTGCAAGAACAACAATCATCCTCCCCAAATGAGGTCAACACATACTACTGCTGCCTCTCCTGAGTGAGCACAGATGAAAACTCATAAGAGATGCTTTGCACAATATATTTATTTTTAAAGTCTTGTGTCACACCAGAAGTTGGAGATGTTCAAAAATGGTCTAGTCAGCTGTGGTGGTGCATGTCTGTGATCCTAGCTGAGGCAGGAAGCTCATCACAAGTACCAGGCCAGCTTAGGCTACATAGTGAGTTCCAGGCCAGGCTGAACTACACAGTAAGGTCTTGTTTCAAAAATAATAATAATAATAATAATAATAATAATATAAACAATAGATAATAAAATCTATACACAAAGCTAATGAGAAAAACAATTTCTCAAGTGATGTCCCATGTTAAAAACAAGAATGTGTTAGTTTTCTGTATTAAGAGAAATCTAAGATTCTGTAAGGCAAACTCAAGATATCAGCACAACATTTTTTGGACCAAAGGGATATTACATACAATTGCAACATCACGCTGGAAGTCAAGGATCTGTCAGTGTACCAGGCAAGGGGTCCTTTAGGTTTGTTATTGTTTAGGCGTGGTAAAGCCAGTAGATTGAGAGGAGTGCTTTCCATGGTTCCTAAGATGGGGGAGCAAGCCACACTGTAATGAGCCACAGGGGGGAGCAGCAGGTTGGTGGGTTAGGAGGCAATGGAAAATGGGAAAGCTGTGGTCCCTTAGTGAAGGAGGGGAAAGACAGAGTAAACGGGCTTGGGACTGGGTAGCTTGAATCATTGTAGTGGGCCCTGAGGCATGGAATCTGCCCCTGTGTGTTTGGTACCAATTGCTGGGGTGATGGAGGTGGTAAATAGTGGCCCAGTGTGTAAGAGACCAACACAGGAATTGCTGAGGATGCGAGCTGTGGACTGGTTGGTTGGGTTTGAAGAGCACACTGAGAAACAGGTTGGTCACCCCTCCTAGGCCTCCAAGGCCAGTGGAGCCCACATACCAAAGTACTAGAATACAGAAAATAAAAGACTTGGTTAGTGCACAAGGGGAACATCATAATGAAAAAGAAACATGTGACACAGGAAACTGATTTGTGCTCTGTTTGCAAGCATTTATGAAAAGGAGACACACTCAAGAAAGGTGAATGGAGCCTGACAAAGTGGTTTCTTTCTCCTCGAGTGGACTAAATTTTAATCCAAAGGCTGTGTCAATATGGATAAATAAAGCCCAAACATACATCCAAATAACCATCAGTTGGTGAGTGGATAAACAAAACCTGGTCTATCTACACAGTGAAATATTACTTAACTACAAAATAATGCATTACTAATATATGCCTCCACATAAATGAACTTTAAGAACATCATGCTATGGAATGAACCCAAGCATAAAGGGTCACTCACTTATTTCATTATTCCATTTATATGAAATATACAGAATAAGGAAATCCATACAGAAAGAAAATACATTAGTGGTTTCCATGGCTGAGGAAAAGGAAAAATGAGAAGTGACTGCTAATGGATATAATGTTTCTTTTGAGGGTGATGAAATTGTTCTAAAAGAGACAACTTTATGGCATGTGAAGTATATTTCAATGAAGATGTTATTTTTCAAAAAGAGGCTTACTAGGGCCCCCTAAGAAACAGTGAACTTGTAAAGTAACTAGGCAAGAGAGCAGAGCTCAGACTAGAACGGGCTTTGGGTAGAAAGTTAGGCTGGTCAGCCTGAGCCCAGAACACATCCCGACCCTCTGGCTTGAGTCACTGTATGCCATGACAAATGACTACAGCAACTCCTGTCCCTTCCCATCCTCAGTGGATGCATCACAAGATCTCTGTAGATGTCCAAAACAGAATAGTATTGAATCCTATATATCCTATGTTTTTTCTTATACATATGCACACCTATGATAAAGTTTAATTTCTAAATTAGGTACAGTAAGAGATTGACATAATTAATAATAAAATAAAACAATTATAACAATATATTGTAAGAAGATCATGGTGGCATATGCCTGTAATCTCAGCAATCATGAGGCTGAAGCAGAATCATGAATTTGAGGCCATCCTGGACTACATAAGAAGATCCTATCTCAGAAAAACCATATATATATGTGTATATATATATATATGTATGTATGTGTATATATATATATACACATGTATATATATGTGTATATATATATATATGTATGTATGTGTATATATATATACACATGTATATATATGTTAATTAATGTTATGTAAATGTAGTCTTGGCCTCTGTTCAAATGTCTTCTGTTGTATTTACCCTGCTTTTTGACATGTCCTAACTGGCAGCATCTTTACTCTTGCACTAGGATGTTGTTATTGAGTAAAATAAGGGTCACCTGATTACAAGCACCGTGATACCAAGGAAGTCAATCCAATAACCGAGACAGCTATCCAATGTCTAATGGAAAGATACCGTACACAGCATGGATATCATAGCAAATGGGGTGACTTACATCCCAAGTAGGACAGAGAAGGAGGGTGAGAGATTGCCTCATGCTATCCAATTTCAAATTTAGGAATGTTTATTTTTTATTTCCCATTTAATATTTTGGATCATTGTTGGCTGAAGGTACTGAAACCTTGCAAAGTGAAGCAACAGATATGGTGGGACCACTGGACTTTGGGACTTGCAGGCCTGTTTGTTTGTTTGGGTCAAACACAAGGCCTGGTATACCCAAGATGCTAAGCAAACACTCAACCACTGAACTACACTCACAACCCATTAGTAGTCAAGAGTTCCCTATTAACATTCAAATGCTCCCAGGAGAGATATAAAATAATAATTTCTCCCCAAAATGGAAGCCTTGCAGGATAAGAAGCTGCTGAATGGCTACTTTCAGATAATAGTGCATTTATTACAAAAACATTTTAAGACTGCTCAGCCCTCAGCAGTATGTGTGTGAGAGACATAGGGTGTGTGTGTGTGTGTGTGTGTGTGTGTGTGTGTGAAAGAGATGCCTGAGGCCAAAGAGCAGGTGAGAGCTGGCAAGAGATAAACATGTCCTGATCTGGGAAAGAGGACATAGAGTTAAGAGAAGGGAAAAGATGGAGCTTTTCAGTGAGGCATGGGAGGTGAACAGAGGGTGAAGAGACAAGCCTACAGACTCCATGCTGAGGGACTGAGGCTCTCTAAGCCACACCACACTCCCTGACACACATCAGTATGGGACCAAGATACAGATTAGGAAAAGATCTCAAGATGTTTAGGGTAAAAATGAAGCAGGACACAATGGTAGAAATTGTCAGGTAAATATCACAGACCTGGAAGGCATGTCAGGGACCCAGTGGCCTTCACACCCAGAAGGAGGAAGATGCTAAGAATCAGGGATAGGAAGGAAGATGGGGCATCAGGGAGAGATGCACCAGTTTTCCTCTTATCCTTGGTTCTCCACAAACTGAACACACATGATGTAAAACTGGGGCCAGCCCTCTCTCAACTCAATGTCATGATTGATGAATTGCCATTCCATCCTCAAGTCAGCAAACATTAGCAGGGTCCACCTGACACTGGAGTGACTGAGACTGGATCCTGGGGTGGAGTGGGACATACATCCAGAGTCAGAAATAGGTGCTCATCTTACAGTCTCAGCCAAAGAAAGACATTCTCCTTTTAGACCCAATGGAGCATCGGTAATTTGGAGACCCAGGTTGGGATGGAAGCAGGGACAGCATTGTCCCTCCTTTTTTGTGAAAAAGATGTCATCTGACAGCCCTGGAGAAATGTTATGCAAGAAAAGAGGGAAGTACATCTGAGGAAGCTACTGTGTGAAGTAGGAATGTCATCATGTATCAGTGGTTCTCACACCCAAGCATGCCCTGGAATTACCAGAGGACTTGTTAAAATACAGATAAATATAGATTGCCTGGGTGCAATAGCACATACCTGTAATCCCAGCACTCTGAGAGACTGAGGCAGGAGGATCACAAGTTTGAGTCTAGCCTGGACAACTTGGTGACTTAGAGAGACTCCGTCTTAAAATTTAAAAAAAGGGTTGGGGATATAGCTCAGTGCAAAGCCCATAGATTCAATCCTCAGTCTGGAGGTGGCAGAACCTGTGGAGCCCTCAGTCAATAAGTTTGGGTGGAGCCTAATTCAATGTCTACCTTTCTAACAATTCGCAGGTTGTACTGATGTGGAGGCTGCCAACTGGGCAGCCAGATTTAAGAACTCCTACTTCAGATAAACTGTCACCTGTTTTCCAAGGTCATCCGAGCACATGGGTCATATGAAGAATATGCACACAGAGAGGTGCAAAAGGAAGGGCTTGAAATTAACCAGGCTAATGAGGGAGAAACATGGGGAGAGAAGACAGTCCAATGAAATACACATGCAGTGGAAGAACAGCAGCTAACATTTATTGAGTACTTATAACATGTTGAGCCTAGGAAAGAAGGCAGTAAAAGAGAAGAGTGTTAGTTGCCCTAACAAAGTACAACAAACTGACTGGCTTAAACAACAGAAATTTCAGTTCTGGACACCAGAAGCCCAAGATCAAGGTGTCAGCAGGGTTCACTCTGCGGATGACTTTAAGGGACAATCCCTCCCCTGCTTCTCTTCTATTCCTGGTGGTAGCTGGTGATCTGGGGTTGCTCAGTGGGAAGCACATCACCATTGTCTCTGCTCCGTATTCATGTGGCACTCTCTGACAAAGATTCTCTGCTTGGCCAAACTTGACTCAGGTCCCCACCATTCTCCTAGGCCCATCCTTATAAAACCCAGTTTTTGCAAATATCCTACTAAGCCTGTGTAGCAAAGCCCTCAGGCCCTCAGTATCTGGTCCCCTTCAGTATCTGAATGGGTTTCTTGTCCTCCACCATCCCCCACTCTGGGCTGTCTTCACCAAGAAGCTGTCAGTCACATTAGCCAGAATACCCCTTCCCACTCGAGTTTCCTCTTGGTGATTTTCTATCCACTGACTATCCTCAGCCCATATTACTGGGCATAATTTCTCATGCTGTGTTCTGAGTTGAGCCCACTCTCTCTCCCCTACTGGAAGATCCCATTGCTGTTGGTCCCTAAACCTGCTGTAATGGTCATCCCCAGAAGTCTTCTCTACCGCACTTAAGTGAGTATCATTGAATAGGTTTTTCTTTAACAGCTCCCTTTGTGCATGTCTGTCCTATGTCCAAACTTCCCTTTTTTATAAGAGTACTTACTGGTCATGGTGGCCAAGGACCCACCCTACTCCAGTAAAATCTACCTAAACTAATCACATCTATATAATGACTTTATTTCCAAATAAGGTCACATTCTGACGTCCTGAGGGTTGGAACTTCAACATACCAATTTGGTAAGCTTGAGGGCACAATCCAACTCGTAAGAGGAACTAACAAAAAACATCAAAAATATCTCCTTGGATCTGGACATGGTGGCACTTACCCGTAATCCCAAGTACTCAGGAGGCTGGGAGCCAGATGAGTTGGTACACACTACACCCAGCACTCAGGAGGCTGAGGCAGGAGGGATTTTAAGTGCAAATCCACCCTGGGCTATATATTGAGTCCAAGGCCAGTTTGGACTACATGGAAAACCCTGTCTCAAAAAACCAAAATAACAGGATGTAGAGGAGAGGCTGGGGATGTGGCTCAGTGGTAGAGCAGTTGCAAGGAGGCCCTAGGTTCAATTCCCAGGAAGGAAGCGTGGCAAGGTAGGAGGGAAAGAGGAAGGGAAAGAGGAAGGAAAAAAGGAAGGAAAGAAATTTTATAAGGAGTTCTTTTGTTTAATACTCCACATCAACTTCATTGCTCTTCTTTCACATTTACCTACCATCTAATTGTAAGGTAGAAATATAGCAAGTCAGTGAGAACTGTCTCTTGGTGCCTGTCCAAGAATGAGGCCCATCTCGGTGAGCAGAATTTAAATAAAAGCCATAATCATTTTTGAGGAGCAAGGTTGAATTAGAGAAGATGGTTGTGAAGATTTCTCTGCACAGAGGACTAAGAAGTAAAAGAAACTGATTTCTCTATCAAACTGCCTAGGAAAGACATAGCAATAGACAATTCACCACTCGAGATTTTCCCACTTCTTTCTGTCCCTCCAAATGGGATGGGCCAAACACAGCAAGATGCAGGATCTGGGCCATACGAGAAGGTCCTACTACTGGGAATGGGAAGAGCCATCCTTCTTTGAGTTCAGAATGAAGCACCCTAACTGACTGGAGGGATTACCAAGGATGGTCCCCAGAACACTTACATACATCCAACACAGAATTTAACTTGGTTTAATGTACATCACTTGCTTAGAGAAGGGATGGTGAAGAGACTTGGTTCAAGCCTTAGCTATAAATACCTCATTCATCCTTTCCTTTGATCACTGTTGAACTCCTGTGATGTCCCTGACATTGTAAAAGTAACAAGTTAGAAGTCAGGTTTAACATGCTCCTCCTCTTGCAAGCTCTGTGACCTTGAACAAGTATTCTTCTCCCTGCATTAGTGTCTTAGCAATATAAAATAGAAAACTGAATTTCCCTAAAGAGATCAATTCAATTCAATCAATGTCCACCTGGTCTTGAGCGTGATCCAAGGCACTGCATTCCGGGACAGGGAGCTAGAGAGTGAGATGAGAGATAGAGGCAAGTGGAGAAAGTGTGACTGACTAGGGAAAGCAGGGGTGCAAAGGGCTGAGATCAGAGATCAACAGAGTCACAGACATCAGCCAGGAAGAGACTTCTGAGTGCACAGAAGCACAGGAAAAGACTCAAAGGGGTGATGTGAATCTTTCACACTGGGCCAAGAAGGAAGAATGACCTCAGATGAAAAACTGAGGGAGAACAGTCAATGTCAAAGGCCCAAAGCATGAAACACCATGCTGGTGAGAAAGACCTCAACAAATGCAGTACTCCTCAGTGACACGGCTCCTCACTCTTAACCTGTGTGTTCTACATTCAGGAATTCAAACTGTAGTTCCACGGGGAGTTGGAGAACAGCTGGGATCCAAGAGCCACCAAAATAATTCATATAAGTCAATCACTGCAAACTAAAATAATAATATGGGCCAGGGGTGGGGACAAAGAGCATGTCACCTAAAAGGGACAGTCACTTCAGTTCAATCCAAATGATGCCTTGAAGGAAAGTAATGGCAGCTAGATTTTGGAGATTTTTCAGAGAGAGAGGCTAGGTAACCTGTATCAGGGCATGATTAGTCAGTAGAGAGGCTGGGTTCAAATCTTGTACTATCAGACTCCAAAATTGAGCTTCTAGAGAGGCCAGATAGGGAAAAGGGAAATTACTTGGGTTATAGAGCTAGGAGTTGTTCAGAGAAGAAGAAAGGAATCTGAAAGGACACAAAAAAGGAACTGGGGCTCAATCTAGGGATAAAGCATTCTAGCAGAAGAATTGGGAAAGGCAAAACTATAGATACACTGACATCTGAAGAATAGCAGGAAGGAGCAGTTGACAAGATTTAAAATTTCTTGATACCAAGAGCAACCAGAGAATAGAAAACAGCAAAAATCCTTGGATGCACCACAACTATTAACATTAAATTCTAATGGGTGGTAGCTCAGCATGGCGCTTATAATCCCAGCATGTGGGAGGCTGAGGCAGAAGGATTGCAGTGAGTCAAACTGCACACTACATAGTGAGTTCGAAGCCAGCCTGAACTACATAGCAAGACTTTGTCTCAAAAAAAAAAAAAGAGGGGCTGGGGATTTAGCTCAGTGGTTCTGTCGCCTGCCTCTCAAGTGGAAGGTCCCAAGTTCGATCCCTGGTACCCCCCCAAAAAAAAGAAAGAAAAAAAAGAAGAAAAAAGAAATTCCTGTGGGCAGCTCCAAGTGATTAAATGAAATTTTATTGCCAATGAAAGAAAACACCAACCCAATCAAAATAAATCTGAAATGAGAAACTGAATCCCTCCCCAACCCAAACCTTCCTACCAGCCACAAGTGCTTTCTATTAATAATTGAAACATCCTCCAGGCATATTTTTAAAAACCCACAAGGCAAACTCTACCCTGCAGGGTGCCACAGGTGAATATCTGCATGTGTCAAGTAAGGAGTGTTTCCACCACCTCCTCTGTTCTCCAGGGCAGGATCCCAGGACCTTGCCAGTCTCACCATATTTTTCCAACCTGTGTGCCAAGGCACAAGATGAGACAGCAAACACGCACACTTCCACGGCCTATGTGTGTGTGTTTCTGTCTGTATATGTGTGCATGCAGGTATCTGACTCGTGTTTATACTACGGACAGTGAGGCAGTGGTGGAGAAGAAGTAGAGAGAAAAAGAAAAGTGTTCAGCAAAGGAAAATGGAGAGATATTTCTAAATGTAATCTTCCCATTACTTTTTTTTTTTTTTTTTTGCAAAGCCAACCAACTACTGAGTGATGCAGCTACTTCTGGATTACACCTTAGGAGAAATTTTTATGGAAGACGTGTATTCCTTTCAAGGGGAAAGCCACCCATTTGGATGCATGATACAGAGCCATTAAGACTCAGGGCGCAGCGGGATCCGCTGTATTGGGTGCGAGTCTGCCAGGAAAGCCCTGAGCCTGTCAAACCTTTGCAGTGACTATATATCCCCTTAGTGATCCCAATGGCAATGAAGCCTGGAGGGGTTCTGGGGAAGATTCACAAAAGACACAAAGCATATTTCTGACTCAGACCAGTCCACGTCTGGTAGAGGGGGCTCCCCCAGTTACATTCATGAAGAATAATAAGGGAAATAAATTAATCTGTAGTATTTGTGAAAGGTGAATCTTAAGAATCCGCAATGTTGGGGCCGGGGATTTAGCTCAGTGGTTCTGCCGCCTGCCTTGCAAGCGCAAGGTCCAGAGTTCAAACCCGGTACCAAAAAAAAAAAGAATGCGCAATGTCTCCGTTGTCAAGCGCCTCCAGGTCTTCTGCTCTTCTACAATGATCAGCCTGAAAGGCTGAGCTGGAGGGATTCAGAAAGCAGCAGTCCTTAGTTGAAGCAGTCTAGAGGGGAGGCTGGCTGGGTAAGAGGGTGGCGAGTGTGGCCTAGATGGAGAACCAACACGTGCCACTGCCTGTGTGCTCCAAGGTTTCCGAGCGTCTTTCAACTTTCTTGAAAAATTAATTCCTTTAACCCATTTTTTTTTTTTTTTTTTGTACCAGGGATGAACTCAGGTTCTTGCTCTTGCCAGGCAGGGGCCAGAACCACTGAGCTAAATCCCCGACCCTTATAACTGTTCTTAAGGCTTTTAAATTTTTTCCCATATACTGCACGCTTGGGTCAAAAAGTTGATCAGTCTTCTTTCCAAACATCTGCGTGGCAGAGCTATTTGCACACCTGACACAATGCTGGGCACTGGGCTGTGGACTCGCCCACACTGCAATAATGAGAAGGAAGGATGGACAACGAAGGGTAGGGTAGCAACACTTACTTCCATACACATGACCGGAAGTGCAAGGCAGACCATACAGAACCTCAGAGCACTTCCGGCCTCCACAGTCCTGGCAGAAACCCGGATGTGCAGACGTTTAATCCACTCCAAGTCTCAGAAGGCCCACAGTGACCTTTGATCTGTTCTTTTTGCTTAATGCTTTAAGAATAACAGTCCTAGGCCGGGGATTTAGCTCAGTGGTTTCGCTGCCTGCTGTGCAAGCACGAGGATCCGAGTTCGATCCCCGGTACCAAAAAAAAAAAGAGTAACAGTCCTGTCAGGGAACAACTGAGGGAAACAACAAAACACTTTCACCTAACCAAGAAGACAATGCACATACATGCATAAATGAAATGAGCATTTGCAGCTTTCAAGCACATTATTTCATAATTACATCCAAGCATAGGAAATTTTTTTAAATATTAAAGCATGTTTTATTTTCAATTTGAAAGTGTCGTGGGGCTTGTGCAGGTCTGGGTCTGCTTTGTGCTGATTTCTTAACTTTCATTTCTGATTTTTATTGCATGTATATTTTCCTCATAAAAATCAATTTTATACACAATAAAATATCCACGTTTAGTTCTCCTTTGGGTTCCTTAGTTCTTTTTTTCTAAATATTGACAAATATCTTTATCAGAAGAAGTTTATTAGATGAAAAATCCATTTTCCAAGTGTAAAATGAACTATGGAATGAAAAGTGATTTGGAAAAATACAATTACCAAAGCTATATTTGTGTATCATATCTCCTACTACAGTTTACTCTGAAGGGAGATGGGAAATATGAAATGACATCACATTAACTGAAAATTCTCTGGAAAAATCTTTCTGCTCTGAAAGAATGTTGAAAGATAGCATTTCCCTGGGTCACATTTTTGTAGGTCAAAAAGAGTCAAACATCACAATTTCATACAATGCAGTCTAATAAAAGTGGACTCTGAAAGCCTCATTACTTTCCCACTTTGTTACAATAAAAATTCTACTCAAATTGTGCACTTAAAATGGATGAATTTTATGGCATGTAAAATATAGCTTGATAAAGCTATTAAACATTCTACTTCAGTCATTTATTCATTACTGTTTTCAAAACATGAACCCATAATTTATAGGTGGGATATCATACAGCAGTTTCATGCAGCTAAATGATTTATCTACTTATCCAGAGAAAGGAAACAGGGGCAAGCCACAGATGAGAAAGCCCAGACCTTTCTTTCCTTGGTTGGTTCCCCTTTCTTGGCTTATGTATAAAACAGCCCAAACTATTCTCAATAGCTGCAATTCCACAAGACAGGAGGATAATTAAACCAAGTCCACATGATTTTTGAGAAAAAGAAGCCAGAAACTAAAGTCCACAGGCTGAATTGCCTCTTTCTCCACCTAAAGTTAACCCATTAACTGAGTGTGCAAACAAGGACTTTGTCTTTTTCTCTGATGTTTTCCACTCTCCTGTGACACACCTACTTCTCCCCAGCCCAACCTCTCAACCCACCTGCTGAATGTTAACAGCCTCCCTCTGGGAGTTCAACTCAACCCAAATACTTAATACTGGGAGACAGAAAAATACAAGTTTTAGCAGCAATACTCTGAAAACTCTTTTCAAATACATGTCATTTAGCATGCCACCGTGCAGTGGCCATGCTAGGATGCATTCTCATTAGTTGAAAATTTCCAAACCTACAGGAAATCTTCTACTGAGGTGCACCTTTAACTTATGCTCAGATCTGAACATCTAGGGAGCTGGTTAAAATGCAGATTCTGATCCTGTGGAGACAGACTTGCTATGCAGTTCAGGTTGGCCTTGAACTCGCTGAGTAGCCCATGCTAGCCTGGAACTCATAGGAATTCTCCTGCCTCAGCCTCCCAAATGGTGGAATTACAGTCATGCACCACCACACCCAGCCAAATTCTGGATTTCTTAAAAAGCTCTCAGGAACTACTGTTGCTGCCACCAGTGAGGAGCCCACACTTTAAGTAGAAAGGTTCTAGAACAGACCCATTCCATCAGAAACATTATGCAAAGCAAAAATGCAAGCCATGCACATAATTTAAGTTTTCTGATAGCCACAATAAAAAAGTAAAAGATACAGGTAAAGATAATTTTAATAATATATTGTTATTTAGTCCCATAATTCAAAATGTTATTTCTTTTTTTTTTTTTTGTAATGGGGATTGAACTCTGGACCTTGAGCTTGTGAAGCAGGTGGTGGCACCACTGAGCTAAAGCCCTGGCCCCTCAAAATGTTATTTCAATATGGAACCAATACAAAAATTTATTTACTAGGTGTTTCACAATTGCTTTGCAAATTGGTTTTTCACATTATGTATTTGAAATAGGGTATGTATTTCACTCTTACAGCACATCACAGTTCTAAGAAATCATGTTTCATCCTGTCATCCCCTGAGGCCAGTGGTTACCTGCAGAACAGCATAGTTCTTGGTACCCTCAGATGCTTCTGGAATCCTCAACCAAGCACACAACAAAGCAGCCAATAGAAGAGGGAAGTATTCCTACTCTCTCCATTCCCAGTGAGTCCACTAAGAGGTCAGAGAGGAGAAACAGGGAGGGACATGATTCCAAGAGGGAAAAGAGGAATCTTGGGAGGTGAGGTATGAACAAACCCTGCGGGTGAGCCAGAGGCCCCACAAGGAAGCACCCTCAGATCTCCTGGATAGCTTCCCAAGGCTGATTCCTCACACTCTTCCCTGACCAGGAGCTGCTTGGATTCATGCCCCCCATCCCAGTCAAACTCGCAAATCCTGGAGTCTGAACTTAGTTTCAAAAGTAAAGTCAAAGAAGAAAAGAAAAAGAGAAAATTAATTAAAAGAAAACTAGGAGGGAAAAAGAAAATGAACCTCACTAATATGTACAATTAATAATGTTAATCAAAAAGTAAAGTTTTAAAAAGTAAGCAAAAAAAGTTTTTTTAACGGAAAGTGAGTTCTAAATGCTTAACCTCTTTTGCTTTGTCACTTCCTCACTATTGGTGCTCAGGCTATATGGAAGAAGATGAAGTATGTCCCTGGTGTGATTCCATCCTGCGCCTCTATTTGCTGGGGGCAGTAGCTGTTTATTTCCCTCCACATTCTCTCCCACCTAAATTCGTGGTGCCACCATTCCATGGAAGATTCAATGGATATGGACATGAGCCCCCTGAGCCCCCTGAGGCCCCAGAACTATCTTTTTGGTTGTGAACTAAAGGCTGACAAAGATTATCACTTTAAAGTGGATAATGATGAAAATGAGCACCAGTTGTCATTAAAAAAGGTCAGTTTAGGGGCTGGTACAAAGGATGAATTGCACACTGTGGAAGCAAAGGCAATGAATTACAAAGGCATGGCGCCATGCCTGCCTAGCAAGCGCAAGGTTCTGAGTTCAATCCCTGGTACAAAAAAAAAAAAAAAAGGAGGGGGAGGGAGGAGGAGGGGAGGGGGCAGGAGGAAATGAATTATGAAGGCAGTCCAATTAAAGTAGTACTAGCAGGGCCAGGGATTTAGCTCAGTGGTGCCACCACCTGCCTCGCAAGGACAAGGTCCCCAAAAACCAAACAAATAAATAAAGTAACACCAGCAACTTTGAAAATGTCTACACAGCCAATGGTTTCCCATGGGGGCTTTGAAATTACACCATCTGTTGTTTTAAGGTTGAAATGCAGTTCAGGGCCCATGCATATTAGTGGACAGCACTTAGTAGCTGTGGAGAAAGATGCAGAATCAGATGAGGAGGAGGATGAGTATGCAAAACTCTTAAGTATATCTGGAAAATGCTCTGGTTTTTCTTCAGATCGTATAAATCTTTCACCTTTTACTAAAGTATATCTGGAAAGCGATCTGCCCCTGGAAGTGGTAGCAAGGTTCTGCACAAAAAAGTAAAACTAGCTGCTGATGAAGATGATGATGATGATGATGATGATGATGATGATGACGACGACAATGATAATGATGAAGATGATAATTTTGATGATGAGAAAACTCCAGTGAAGAAATCGGTATGAGATACTCCAGCCAAAAATGCACAAAAATCAAACCAGAATGGAAAATACTCATAACCATCAATACCAAGATCAAAAGGCCAAGAATCTTTCAGAAAACAAGAACAGACTCATGAAATACCCAAAGGACCTAGTTCTGTAGAAGATATTAAAGCAAAAATGCAAACAAGTATAGAAAAGATGCATTGCCACCAACAGAGCTAAGAGACAACCTACAATGTGCGAAAAAAATTTTACCAGCTCTTCCTCAGAAGGTCTACTCTCTAGAATATATAAAGAACTAAAAAAAATCAGACACCCCCCCCCAAATATAAAGGCCCAATTCAAAAATGGGCATCTGAAATGAACAGACATTTCTCAGACATGGAAGTAAAGGTAGCAAATAAACATATGAAAAAAAATGTTCAACGTCACTGGTCATTCAAGAGATCCAGATGAGAACAACGCTGAGATTCAGTCTCACCCCAGAAAGAATGGCTGCTATCAAGAAATCAACAAATAACAAATGCTGGCAGGGTTGTGGGGAGAAAGGAACTCTACTTCATTGTTGGTGGGAGTGTAGACTGGTGCAACCACTGTGGAAATCAGTATGGAGATACCTCAAAGAACTAGGACTAGAGGTCCCATTT
>NW_004624765.1:10140471-10154640 GCF_000247695.1 Heterocephalus glaber | reverse complement strand
AAAATTTTTAAATAAAAAATAAAAAAATAAAAATGATGTTGGATTGGCCAGGGATTTAGCTCAGTGGTTCTGCCACCTGCCTAGCAAGTGTAAGGACCCGAGTTTGATCCCCGGTACAAAAAAAAAAAAAATGATGTTGGAGCCAGGTGCTGTTAGTGATGGGAATATATTATAAGGCCCAAGTTGATGAGCTAGATGTCAGGTATGAAAGAGAGGATTCAAGAATAACACGGAGGCTTTAGACTGGAGCAATTGGGATGATGATACCGGTACTAACCGAGATGGGGAAAATTGTGCAAGGATAAGGTGTGGGGCTGGGAGTATTTAATTTAAAAACCTCTTGGATAAGCAAGGGGGGATGCCAAGAAGACAGAAAGATACTGGATAGAGAAATAAATCAGAGATTTCACTAGATAGCACTTAAAGCCATCTGCAGTCAAAGCAGATCAAGGGGCTGTGAATGTAGAGGAAGGAACTGCATATCTGAGCCCAGAGGCACTCCGTGTTACATGGTGTTATGCTTTAGATCTAAAATGTCCCCAAAAGACTCTTGTAGCACCTGGGATTTAGCTCAGTGGCATTGAGCCTGCCTCGAAAGTGCAAGGTCCTGAGTTCAATCCTCAGTACTGGGGGAAAAAAGTCTCTTGTATTCAGAGGAGGGGAACTTTGGAAGGTGATTGGATCATGGGGCACTTCATAGTTGAGTGTGCTGTTAGGAGGTGGGGCCTGCTCAGGAGAAGTGGGTTGCTGGGGGCATGGCCCTTTTCCCTCTGCTTTCTGGCTGCCATGAAGTGAGCAGCTCTCCTCCACCATTCCCTTCTACCATGCCAGTTCTGCCTTGGAGCCAACCAACCACGGACCGAATCCTGTGGAAACCATGAGTTAAAATAGACACTCCTCATTTTTGGGGGGGGGGGTACCAGGGATCAAACTCGGGTCCTTGTGCTTGTGAGGCAGGCAGCAGAACTACTGAGCTAAATCCTTGGCCCTAGACTCTCTTCCTTTAAGTTGCAAGTGTTGGGTTGTGTTCCAGCAACAAGAAAACAACTAATACAGACAGGGAGGAGAGGTAGCTCGAGGAAGAAAAATTGAGTAGCAGCCATTGAGGTAAGAGAAAAGACCAAGAGAATTTGGTGTCCTAAAAAATAAGTGAAGAACATTTCAAGATGAAGGGAATAAGGGAACTTAAGCAAACAATGGCTAAGAGCACAGACCAATTGGCCACTGTCACAAGAAGAAAGTTAGAGTGAATGAGAACAGGTGCATTTAACAATTAGTAGCATTTACCAACTTACCAATGTGGTAGGACTTTGATTTGCTTCATTTTTGTGTGTGTGAAACAGTGGATTATTCTGCTTTATTTTGGGGACCAAAATACCTGACACCCACAACTTAAAGGTGGAGAGCTTCATTTTGGCTTATGGTTTCAGAGAGTTCCATCTATGGTCAACTGGCTCCAGGCCAGAAACATCATGGTGTCAGGCCATAGCAGAGGACAACAGCTCAATTCATGGCAGCCAGGAAGCAGAAAGCAGGGAAAACCCCAAGAAGGGCCAAGGATCAAATACTGTCTTCAAGGTCACACCCCATGACCCACCCAGACAAAGCCAGAGGTGTTCTTTATTCATCTTCTAGGTGTCTGTCAACCCAAGCCAGTTGATAATCAAGATTAATCTTACAGCCGGAGATTTAGCTCAGTGGTTTCAATGCCTGCTACGCAAGCGCAAGGACCCGAGCTCGATCCCTGGTACAAAAAAAAAGATTAATCTTACAGACAGGAAGCAAGGACATCTGATAAAGATGAGGATTGTCTGGGAGGTGAGGTTGGAGGAAGGAGGAAAAACTGTGAACTTAATATTTAGGACAGAGAGAGAAGAGTAAACAGACAATTTGTTTGCTAGGCAGCATTAAGGGGACAAGTGATCATACAATCGTATGAAGACCTCCTGTGTAGTTCTATTTTTAAGAATAACTAGGAATCAATGAATGTAAACACTGGCTTCACTCTATAACAGGACCTGAGGCTTTTGGAACTGGATGACTACTTTAAATACTGTCATTCTTCTTCTTCCTTTCACAGAGAAAAAAAATGGAAGACCAAGGAAGTTAAGCCATTTGCTAGACAGTATCCCTAAATAAGTTAATGGCAGAACCCAGATGTTGTGGGGAAGAGAACATATGCTTCTACAGCTTGAAATGTCCAGAAGATGAGGGGCCAGAAGAGGAGTCAGGAGACCAAGAAGCCTGGACAATAAACAGAACCTAGACAGTCCTTGAATAATTGATGAACTTAGGCTTCAAAGCTGTTCTTTCATAAACATCCCTAATGGCACTAAAACTAATCCACTTATTTTTCTGATGTCAACCGGTGAGTGAATTACAGGTTGGCTCCCAAGAAAACACTACATAGAAATTATGAGTAAAATATTATCCCAATAGATAGAAATGGCTATAGCAGAGCAGGTACCTTTAAAGCACAATCTGGAAAAGTACTCTCCAGTCTAGTTTGTTTCATAGCCTAGTTGTACTTTTAAATTTTTTCTATGGCATACTTGGAAAAAAAAATGGAGGAATGGCAAGGACAGATACAACACATCCACGGATAATTGCCATGTGTCAAGCAAGGCTGACAGATTCAGCCAGTAAAGAAATAGCAAGCTCTGTTAGATTCAAATTATTACTTATATACAGAGCAAATAAAAAAAAGAACTAAAGTGCCAGCTTCCAGTGTCCTTTGTTCCATGGGTCAATACTGAAACAAAGGAACTTGATGACTGCAACATGGATGAAAGATGCTCTGTTGCTGAAGAGCCAAGGCAACACTGCAGATGGCAGTTGAACTCAAGGTGGGCACAGCACTCATAGTAGTTGGGAAGCAGGCTGGAGATGTAGCTCAGTGGCAGAGCATTTGCCTAGCATGCATGAGGCTCTGGGTTCAATTTCTATCACCACACACACACATAATGTCACAAAGCAATTAGAAACTGTCTTTTGATGACCTCCAGAAAAGACTGGGAGGGGACTAGGAATTGGCCTTGTGTAATCTCCTCACGAACTGCTCTGCTGAGACTTCACTAGCTTCTAGTAAGCCTTGCCCATGTGGAGATGTCTACAGATCACTAGGGTATCCTGGTGTGGCCATTCCCCTAATTTATGGTTGATCTGCCTGGGAAACACTATGAAAGAGAAGGTGAAATGACACAGAGAAGTCAGTAAAATGGACAAGAGGGCTCTGCTTAGGATGCTGGGTCACTGACCAGTCACCCAGGTAGAATTAGCTTATGCAGGTGGAAACCTAAAGGGTGAAAATCCCACTGTACACAACCAAAGTGTCCCCAGCCTCCTGCACGTAAGGACCTGGGGACACTACTTGAGATCAATGAAACTGCAAGCAAAAGGTTTAAGCCTTTCAAGAATAAGACATTTTAAAGGCTAACCAAGTTTTTAAAATACTGTTTAACAACACTGAGATTCCATCTCACTCCAGAAAGAATGGCTGTTATCAAGAAATCAACAATAACAAATGCTAGAGGGGCAGAAGGAAAAAAGGAACCCTTCACCACTGTTGGCAGGAGTATAGGCACTGTGGAAATCAGTGGGGAGTCCTCAAAAAACTAAAACTAGTGGGCCGAGGATTTAGCTCAGTGCCATGGCGCCTGCCTCGGAAGCACAAGGTCCTGAGTTCAGTCGCCAGTACAAAAAAAAAAAACACCTAAAACTAAAACTAAAACTAGAGATTGCATTCAACCCACTATTCCCCTTCTTGGGATCTTCCTGAAAGAATTAAAAGCATTATCCCACAGCAATATATGCACACCCATGTTTATAGCTGCACAATTTATAATACTAAATCTTGGAAAAAGCCCAAATATCTCATCAACCAATGAATGTGTAAAGAAGATGTGAGCTTTTTTATACATTGGAGTAATAAACTTGAGACATTTCTAGGTAAATGGATGCACCTTGAGACCATACTCTTAAGTGAAATAAATCGGACACACTTAGGTAAATATCTCATTGTTTCTCTGGTATGAGAAACTGAAAGGGTAATAAGGACCAAAATGTATAATAGATATTGTGAAATAAGAAGAAAATGTTCAAATGGAAGGGGAGCTAGGGCGGGAGAAGAGGGAAAGAAAGGAAGGGAAAAGGAAAAAAAGAATAGAAGAAAAAAATGAAAACAAAGCTTTTGTAAATAAGTAGGAAAAGATGGAGGGGAGGGGAATGGGAAAAAAGAATAATTAAGATATATCACATACAGGTACAAATTCCCTATGATGAATGTGATCATTATACATTTCAAAAGTATGCCAATAAAGTTAATTTTTTAAAAATAAAATAAAATACTGTTTAAAATGACGTCATGTTTTCTAAATATCTGTTAAAACATGGTGCTCCTCAATTCCATGCCTCACAGGCTTTGCTAGAACTTGGGTCTTTCTAATCTCTAAGACTCCTCAAAGGCAGAACCTGGTGGAAAGAGAAGAGAAAAGTAGGATTAAGGGAAAAAAAATTGTGTCCCAAACAAGTGTTTGCTTAGTAGACAATACTTTATAATTCAGATTGTTTTCAAAGCAAAAATAAAAGTTGTTAGAGTCAGAATTTTAGATTTGGAAGGAAACTTGGAGATTATACAAATGATGATTTTCAGGCATCTTTTTAAGTTTTAGCTCCAGAATCCATTGTTGAAACAAAAGCCCATGAAAAGTAAAGGGGGACCATGGAGGTTCACAGTCCATCCTCCCACCCATCATATTCTAACCCTACCACCACTCTCAGAGCAAAGTTTAGACCCCTTGGATCTGTATTCATTCTGTTAGCTTACAGGTGAGGAAATTAAGGCCCAGTTATTCTCCCCCAAATAATGTTTTGGTGAAACAGCTAGAACTACCATATATATCTTCACTGTCCAGTACTATTGCTAGTAGGCTATTCATTTCTAAGTGTTTTGGTTTGTCAATATCACAGCAGTTAAAAATTGTCCCAAAGAACAACTGAGACTTCTACTTCTCCAAGGCTGAAGTCTCGCCTTAAGAAGTCACTTATCATTCTTCCAGAATGGTTCAGTGATATTAACAATAGCTTCCACTTTTAGTAATTTCTTTTAAATAATATTCAATCAGAAATCTAAGAATATGTGATTTTAATGTTTTGTTGAATTTTCCAGCAACGTCATTATTTAATCTTAGAACAAAAACACTTCCCCAAAAAGAGCATCTCTAATTTGATAATTTATGTCAATAAGAAAACATAACTAATTGATAAGACTCAGATTTACTACCAACTTTTTAGGAATAAAATTATTTGGTCAAGTAGCATGTTGATTAAAAGGAATATAATAAGAGAAACAAATGATAAAAATAATACAAGTAAATTAGAGCACTAGGCTTCATATTCTCTTCAGAGAGGTATGTTGTAGGTAATAGATACAAACAGCAAATCACGTCACACTTCTATACCAAAATTCAAATGCAGTTTTGGCACTACAATTCTAACAGTGTATAAAAGTTAAAAAATGAAAACAAGAGGGCCAGGTATTTAGCTGAGTGGAGCTGCACCTCCCTTGCAAGCACAAGGTCCTGAGTTCAATCCCTGATACCAAAAAAAAATGAGAACAAGAGACTCTGGATGCACATTCTTTTTTTTTTTTTAATTCATCAGAAGTTTTATTTCATAAGCTTTTTGATGCTTTGTGGACGCACATTCTTAGTGATTAGTATTCTGCACAAACTTTTGAGAAGAGACAGGATGTGGGTAAATGAAATGCTGACACTCCAGCATATGCTGGGGCCAATGACTGTTATAGACAAGATCACCGATTTTGAATATTGGAATATATTTGAAGGTTCTTTATCTTCTCCCACCCAAGGAAATCAGATATACTGTTTGGCTTCCATTAGCATTGTCATGAGAAACATCTCCTGCTGTGCATTAGGTCATTATCTCAAGCAAGAAGGATGTCAAAATGTCCCTCTCCTAATGTGGGCTTCTCTTTTTGAGGAGGGTGTTGTAGATTTAGATCTGAATTGTCCCCCAAAAGTCTCATGAGGCCATGAGAAGGTGATTGGGCCAGAAAGGAATCTAACTTCATCAGTGAATTAACCCAGTGATGAGACCATAATCTGATGGCATTATTGGGAAGTAACAGAGAGTGAGGAGACAAGGTCCAGTGGAAAGGAGTGTATCATGGAAGCGTGACTTTGGGGATGAGATCTTGTCGCTGTCCCCCTTCCTCTCTCTTCC
Source organism: Heterocephalus glaber (assembly GCF_000247695.1). The sequence goes on along the minus strand of NW_004624765.1, from coordinate 10,148,397 downwards.
TCTGACTCCCAGGCACCATGAGGTGAGAAGCTTTCCTCTCCACCCTGTCTCCCATGATGTTCTGCCTCACATCAGCTTTGCTGCAATGGAACCAGCCAATCATGGACTGAAACCTCAAAAACTATAAGTCAAAATAAATCTTTCCTCTTTAATGTTTTATTTGAGGTATTCTGCTACAGTGATGAAAACTGGATTAACACAGGAAATAAATAAAAGTCAAGGTATTGTTTCATGAGTAAATTATAGGGAGGTATATGTGTCTCAGAATTTGTCCATTTCATCTGGTTTATCCAGGCTATTAAATTTGTTGACCTGTAATGGCCCACAATAATCTCTAATGACCCTGTGTGTTTCTCAAGTGTCAGTTGTAATATCTCTATTTTCATCTATGATTTTGAGTTTTCTCTTTTTCTTTTTTTTCCATTAAGTTTATTGGTATATTTTAGGTATACAATACAGTTATATTCATCATTGGGATCTCGTAAGGTTTTCTCTTTTTCTTAACCTATGTAAGGGTTTGTCAATTTTATCTTTTCAAAGAACTAGTTCTTCATTTTATGTTTTGTACTAATTTTAAAATTTGTTTTATTTCCTTTTACTCTAATCTTTATTACTTCTTCCCTTCTACTAATTTGGGGCTTGGTTTGTTCTTTTTTTCTCTAGTTTCTTGAGATGCAACAATAGGTGGTTCTGCCTTTTTGATGTAGACATTGATTGCTGCAAACTCCCCCTCAGTACTATTTTTTCTGTATCCTATAGGTTTTGGAATGCTGTCTCCATTTTTGTTTCTCTCAAGAAATTTTTAAAATTTATTAGTATGGATTTGCCATACATAATGATCACATTCATCATATGGAATTTGTACCTGTACATAATACTTCCTAATAGTTTTTTCCCCATTCACCCCCCCTCCCTTCAAGACTTCTTCCCCTCTCGATTTACAAAAATTTTGTTTCCATTTTTTCCCTTTTATGCTCTTTTTAAAAAATCCTCTTCCCTTCCTTCATCCCTTCTTTGTTCCCCTTTCCATTTGAACATGTTCTTCCTAATTCCTAATATCTGCCCTCAGTTTTACTCCATATTCGCACTTTGGATTTCTGACACAAGAGAAACAATGCAATATTTAAACATGTGTCTGGTTTATTTCACTTAAAATTATGGTATCAAGGTGCATCTATTTACCTAAAAATGTCTCAAATTTAACCTTCTTTATGCCAGAGTAGTACTCCATTGTATATAAATACCACATTTTCTTTATCCATTCATCTGATGACATGCATATGGACTGTTTCCAATATTTAGATACTATAAATTATACTGCTATAAACATGGATATATATATATATATATAATTGTGATATGATGCTTTTAACTCTTTTGGGAGGATACCTAGAAGGGGAATAATAGCTGGGTCTAATGGAGCCTCTAGTATTAGTTGTTTTGGGGGGGTTGTTGTTGTTGTTGTTGATTTTGTGCCTGGGATTGAACTCAAGACCTTGCACTTGCAAGGCAGGCGCAGTGCCACTGAGCTAAATCCCCAGCCCCTCTAGTATTAGTTATGTGAGAAATCTCCAAACTGATTTCCATAGTGATTGTATCAGTTTACACTCCCACCAGCAGTGGAGAAGTTCCTTTTTCTTGACAGCCTCACCAGCATTTTTTATTGGTTATTTCTCTTTTTTTTTTTAAGAGTAGGAAATGGAAACAAAGGTTTTGTATACAGGGAGGGGAGGCGCTGTAGAGGGGGAATGTGAAAAAAGAAGAGGCAGGATATGTCACGGGCAGGTGCAAATTTTCTATGATTAGTGACATTATGGATATCTAAAATATATCAATAAATTTTTTGCTTTAAAAACCCCAAACAAAGGATTGGTTCAGCTCTGAGATTTCTTTGGTATTTTTTGTGTAGTTGATCTGTTTATTTGTGACAGTGGGGTATTAAGGTCCTCCATTATAATTGTATTTGTGCTTAACTGATTTTTCATATCCACTAGTTTCTGTTTTATACATTTGGGTGTGCCAGTATTTGGTGCATATATGTTTATGATTGTTATCTTTTCCTCTTGGATTATTCCCTTAATATGTATGCAGTAATCTTCTTTGTCTCTTCTGATCAGTCTTGGCTAGAAATCCACGTTGTTTGCAAACAGAATGGCTACCACTGCCTTTTGTTTTGTTTTGTTTTTGGTACCAGGGATTGAACTCGGGACCTTACACTTGCCAGACAAGTGCCAGAACCACTGAGCTAAATCCCCAGCCCCTACCACTGCCTTTTTCCAGGTTTCTGTTGCATGGAATATTGTTTGCCATCCTTTGACTTTCAGTCTATGAGTTTCTTTTGTTTAATATGTTTCTTGTATGCAGCATTTTATTGGATCTTGTTTCTTCATCCATTCTGCCAATCTGTTTCTTTTAATTGGTGAATTGAGACCAATCATGGATGGTTATGACTAATAGCTATTGACTTATCCTTGTCATTATATTACCCTCTTCTTGTTGGTTCCTTTTTTTCCCCTCTGTTTAATTGCTTGCCTTGCCTGGTGGATTCATTCTATTGGGATTCTTGGAATCATTGTCTTTATTGTCTTTTCTAGACTATCCTTCAGAAGTTTTTGGAGTACTCATTTGGTGGTCATGCATTTCTTCACATGTTCTTTATTGGGGAATTATCTTATTTATCCATCAGTTTTGAAAGATAATGATGGTGTACAACAATCTTGATTGGAGTTTGTTTTCTTTTAGGGCTTGAAATACTTTTCTCCAACCTCTCCTTGATTTAAGTGTTTGTGTTGAGAAGTCTTCTGTGAGTCTGATGGTTTTTTCCTTTACAGGTGATTGGTTTCTTTTTTCTAATAGCTTTTTGTTTTGTTTTGTTTTGTTTTTGGTGCCAGGGATCGAACTCAGGTCCTTGCGCTTGCGCAGCAGGCGACAAAACCACTGAGCTAAATCCCCGGCCCCTAACAGCTTTTAATATTTTGTTATGTTGAATTTCTGGAATCTTGACTATTATATTCTTTGGTGTAGTTTTTTTTTTTTTTTTCCTGATCGTGGGTATTTGGAGTTCTTTGCCTGATTTATCTGTATGTGCAATTCTTTTTCCTTGCTTGGAATGTTTTCTGCTATACCTGCTGTGAACAGGTTTTTTTTATTTCTTTTCTGCTAACTTCTGATTTTTCATTGACTCTAGTTAATATTACTGTTTTTTGCATCATCTAGCAGCTGTTGATTTGATTTTTCATCATCTCTTGCCATTTTTTTTTTTAATTTTTATTTTTTGGTGCCGGGGATCGAACTTGGGTCCTTGCGCTTTCAAGGCAGGTGGCAGAACCACTAAGCTAAATCCCCAGCCCTGTGTTGCTATTTTAAAGAGGTCTTTTATTTGGTGATTGCTAACCACAAGCCTGTCTTCTAGATCTGATATTCTATCTTCACATTGGTTGACTCTGTTGTGTATGCTTTCAACAGAATATTTAACCTCCTGGATTTCTATTTCAGTCTGTTTTATGGAACCCATTTCTTTTCTATGTTGGGAATTCATTGTTTGCATGTCTTTTCTAAGCGCCTCTCTTTTTTTGTTTTTTTAATCTGTATCTACTCTAGATTCACTAGCCATTTCCTTTATTATTGTTATCTCTTTATTTATCTGTGTAATTCTTTTGTTTTAGTTTTGTCAAGAGACATTCATTTGTTTTATTACTTCTATTGCTACCATTTCAGAAAGTTCAGCTTCATGGTTTTGATTTCTTCCACCTCAATGCCACCTGGATTTGCCTTGAGCAAGTTGGGAGTATTGGGTTGCACCTTGTTTCTGTGTTTTTCATTTTCTATTTTGTTATTATTGTTATTTTTTTCTGCATTGAGGCTTGTAAATTCCTTATGGTAGATAGCTTTATTGCTAGTACATTATCGAGCTCTCTTTGGAAATGACTACTTTTCAGAGATGTCTTCTAGTTGTAGCTGACTTTTGTCTTTGAGTCTGTCCCAGGATCCTGCTTCTGTTTATAAGAGATGAAAGGTTGCCTGTTTGGCCTAGCATGCAGTTCTTTTGTACTGAGTGGCAATGTTGCTTATGACCCCAATACAATCTAGGTATTGGCATACAAGGAAGATCAGTTGATCACCTTGGCTAAAAGTAGTACCATCAGTAATAACAACAGCATCAAATACAGACTAAAAAATGACAAGCTGGGCTGGGTGTGGTGGTGCATGCCTGTAATCCCAGCACCTGGGAGGCTGAGGCAGGAGGATTGCCTCAAGGCCTTGTCTCAAGAAAAGAAAATGACAAGCTGTGATAACTAATAATTTACCGACTTGTCTCAGGCAGCGCGCACGCCTGCGTGAGAGGGCACGGGGAAAAGGCGGCTCGGGCCGGGGCGGCTCTGCTTCCTGGGGCTATGTAGCTGGGCTCGCGGGCTGTGACGCGGAGTTCCTGCTCGGGAGAGGCTGTCCTCACGCCAGCCGCGCTCCCTCGACAGCAGAGCCCGCTTGATCGCCCGCCCGTGGGAGCGTTCCGGCCGAGCAGCCCTGAGCGGTAGGGGAGGCCATCCTGACCGACTCCCCAGAAACGGGCGGAGCGGCTGGGAGAGGCTGCGGAGCCGCCGCCACCGTCCTCAGAGGCCCCGGGCTCCGCCACTGCCTGGGCTTCCTCGACGAAGCCATTCGTAGGTCGCCCGCGCCCTCTCCAGCCCTCCTGTTTCACACGCTCCCCGGTCCTCCGGCCCGAGAACGCCCAGGTGAGGAGTTGGCTGTAGTGCGAGGGACCGATGCCTTGGGGCCGCCTGCGGCGAGAGCCTGAGCCGCTCCTCCCAATGGCGAAGAAGACGTACGACCTGCTTTTCAAGCTGCTCCTGATCGGAGACTCGGGAGTGGGGAAGACGTGCGTCCTTTTTCGTTTTTCGGATGATGCCTTCAGTACCACCTTTATTTCCACCATAGGAATAGACTTTAAGATCAAAACAGTTGAATTACAAGAAAAGAAGATCAAACTACAGATTTGGGACACAGCAGGCCAAGAGCGATTTCACACCATCACAACCTCCTACTACAGAGGAGCAATGGGTATCATGCTAGTGTATGACATCACCAATGGTAAAAGCTTTGAAAACATCAGCAAATGGCTTGGAAACATAGATGAGCACGCCAATGAAGATGTGGAAAGAATGTTACTAGGAAACAAATTTGATATGGATGATAAAAGAGTTGTACCTAAAGGAAAAGGAGAACAGATTGCAAGGGAGCATGGAATTAGATTTTTTGAGACTAGTGCAAAAGCAAATACAAACATTGAAAAGGCGTTCCTCACATTAGCTCAAGATATCCTTCGAAAGACCCCTGTAAAAGAGCCCAACAGTGAAAATGTAGATATCAGCAGTGGAGGCAGCGTCACCGGCTGGAAGAGCAAATGCTGCTGAGCGTTCTCCTGTTCCATCCACTGCCATCCGCCACCTGTTTCTCTCCTTGCTGCAAATAAACCACTCTGTCCATTTTTAACTCTAAACAGATATTTTTTGTTCCTCATCCTAACTATCCAGTCCACCTATTTTATTTGTTCTTTCATGTGTGACTGCTTGCTAACTTTATTATAATTTTCTTCAAACAAAAAAAATTTATAGAAAAATCATGTCTGTGACTTCATTTTAAATGTACTTGTTCAGCTCACCACTGCATTTTAGTTGTATTATAGTCCAGTTATCAACTTTAAAACCTATAACAACCATTTCAATTCTATTCTGCAAATTGTATAAGAATAAAACTTAGAATTAACAATTTAAAAAAAATAATTTACCGACTTTAACCCTAGGTATAATATTTATAGTTACAAAACAAAATCTAAGACAAATCAGAAAATTATGTACAGTAAATACACTCAAAAGAGTGATTTTACCCTAAGGGGAAATTTTTTTAAAGGATTAGAGGAAAAAATAGAGAAATGAAAGAAGAAATGGAGATCAGAAACAAGGTGGAAGGACGAAGGAAGATTAGCCAAGCCTCAGGAAACTGATGAAGAAGACAGGATGGAAGGAAAGAAGGAGAAAACAAAAACAAGAACAAAACAAAACAGAAAAACTAAAAATAATGTTCACTCGCACAAAAAAATAAAACAACCAATCAAAAAAGTGAAAAAGGAAAAGCCCAAAAGCATAGGAAAAAAACAGAAAAATAAATTTCTCTGTGATTTCAAGCTTGTGGTTATCTTCTGTGGTCTATAGTTTTGTGGCAGTGTCCAATTCAAGGCATGAGTCTGTTTTTGCTGTAGACAAGGAAGGCAATAAGAGCCCAGATCCATGCTGGATAATTCCAGCAAGCGAGCAGAAGAATTAGGGTGAGGTGCCAGCTCTGTGACTTTCAAGTCCACAGAAATTCAAGTTCAACCTGCCCTCTGGTCATGAGATTGGGGCCTGAGTCATTTAGCTTATAACACTATGGTGTCCACATGCACAGCTCCCTTACTATGGACATCTCCTGTGGCTTTCTCTCTCCTAGCCACTATGGTGTTTTAACACTGGAAACCCTGAGATGAAGCCTTCTCATGGCTGCTCTGAGTACCAGGTTATTTTCCCCTCCCTAAAATTGTAGTTGACCAGGCACTCTCTCCAGAGGACATGACAGTCACTTGGACTGGAGTCATTGACCAGATGTTGTATTACACTGCAGTCACTGCCTGGTTCCACTGATGCATTTCTCCCTGAAGGCCTCTGGAGTCACTTGGTTTCACTCTGTCTCTGTAGAGTCTAGCTTCCTTTCCCACACAAGGAGCTAGGAGCCAGGGAGAAAGTGCAGATTGTCTCCTTCATTTTTCTGCATTGAGGTCTGTCTCTTCAAATTCTCTGTAGGGTCCAATTTTCCCTTCAGATGCTTCTAGGGTCCTAGGGATCCACCTCCCTTTTTTCCCCCGTAAGTTGCTATTTTCCAGTATCTGGATTCCAAATCATGAAGAGGCTGATTTATCATCTTCCCAGTGATGAGGAAATAATCCACATGATGTTTTCTGCCCAAAGTATCAAAATGTTCTGTTCAAATAATGTAACTGTTAGTGCTGCTCACGTTTCTAACTAAGGTTTTGAGAATGTTGTTAACTTCCCCCATCTACCTCAATGAGCATGCTCATCCAGTAGGTGGGTCCAATCGCCTTAATGAAGTTTAGATCCCTCTATTTCTCTGAGTGCTGCCTTCAGTTTCTTTGTCTCTGGAGACCTTCAGATAGCTGTAATACTTGGCTGTAACACAGAGCTGTAATACTTGGCTATAACATCAGAAGTTCAAGAAATTTTAAAACATCTTTCCTGATTTCTTCCTTGGTCCATTGGTTGTTTAAAAAAAAAAAAAAAAAGCCAGGGTAGCATATTCTGCATCAAGTTAGCACTATAGAAAATAGTACTACCTGAAAAAAGTGAACAAAGATTTCTTTGGAGAGGGCAGTCATTTCTTTTTCTTTCTTTCTTTTTTGGTACCAGGGATCAAACTCAGGTCCTTGTGCTTGCCAGGCAGGCAGCAGAACCACTGAGCTAAATCTCCAGCCCAGAAAGGGCAGTCTTGAAGATAAAGTGGTGCTATGATTATAATGCCCAGAAGGCCCATGTGCTTGAGGGCTCTGTTTCCAAAGCAGCAGGGTTCAGAGGTGGGGGGGGTCTTAGAAAGTGATTGAATCTTTATTCCTTTTATTTCTTTCTCTTGTCTAATTGCTATGGCTAATGTTTCCAGAACAATATTGAACAGGAGTGGTGATAGTGGGCATCCTTGTCCTGTTCCTGATTTTAGCATCAAAGTTTTCAGTTTTTGACCACTTAGTATGATGTTGCCTGTTGGTTTTTCATGGACAGCCTCAATCAGGTTAAGATAAAGACCTTCTATACCAATTTTCTGTAGGGTTTTTATCATGAATGGGTGCTGGATTTTGTCAAATGCCTTTTCTGCATCTATTGAGAT
>NW_004624765.1:10083855-10140065 GCF_000247695.1 Heterocephalus glaber | reverse complement strand
ATTTAACTTTGGCAATTTGTATGTATCTAGGAATCTGCCCATTTCTTCTGTGTTTTCCATTTTATTAGAGTACAGGTTCTCAAAGTAGGTATTGATGATCCCCTGGATTTCTGCTGGATCTGTTGTGGCTTCACCTTTTTCATTCTTAATTGCATGGATTTGATCCTTTTCTTGCCTTTTTTTGATAAGGTTGGCTGAAAGTTTATCAATTTTATTTATTCTTTCAAAAAACCAGCCCTTCGATTCATTGTTTTTTTTTGTATCATTCTCTTAGTCTCCATTGCATTGATTTCTGCTCAGATCTTTATAATTTCCTCTCTTGTATGAGCTTTGGGTTTGTCTTCCTCTTCTTTTTCTAGGAGCTTGAGGTTCTGCATTAGGTTATTTAACTGAGTTCTCTCTGTTGTCCTAATATGGGCATTCACTGGTATGAATTTCCCGTGTAGAACTTCTTTGTGTCCCACAGATTCCTGTATGTTGTACTGGCATTATCATTTACTTGTAGAAACTGTCTAATTTCTTCTTTAATTTTCTCTGTGACCCATTGGTTGTTCAGGAGAGTGTTATTCAATTTCCATGTGTTTCTGGGTGTTCTGCAGTTTCTTATGTTATTGACCTCCAATTTTATTGCACTATGGTCTGATAATATACAGGGGATAACTTCAATTCTTTTACATTTACTTACATTTGCCTTATGTGCTAGCATGTGATCTATTTTGGAGAATGACCCGTGTGCAGCTGAAAAGAATGTGTATTCTGATTTTGTGGGGTGGAACACTCTATAGACATCTCTTAAGTCCATTTGTTCAATAGCTTGGTTCAGTTCTAGAATTTCATTGTTAATTTTTTTCCTAGATGATCTGTCTATTTGATAGAGGGGTGTTGAGGTCCTCCACTACAACTGTGTTAGTGCTTATTTGGTTTTTCATGTCCATTAATATTTGTTTTGTATAGTTGGGGGCATTCGTATTTGGTGCATAAATATTTAGGATTGTCATCTCTTCCTCTTGGATGAAAGTGATTGAATCTTATGGGCCTGAACTATATCAGTGGGTTAAACCACTGACAAGTTTGTAGCTCAATGGGCTTATTAGCAGCTGGGGCATAATTGGATGAAGCAGGTCACTGATGGCATGGCTCTGGATGTTGTTTTATTCTTGGGCCATTCTTTGCAGACTCTTGCTCTGACTTTTCATCTGCTTCCTGGCTGCCATGAAGAGAGCAGCTTTGCTCTTCCATGCCCTGTCTTCAATGACCTTCTGCCTTGTCACACACAAAAAACAGTGACACTAAGTGATAATGGACCAAAACCTGTGAAGGCATGAGGCAAAATAAATTGGTGGTGGGGGAGACAAGTGTGGCTAGAAGACAGGAGCTGTAAAAGGAAGTAATTAGTTACTGATGAGCACACAATAAAATTTGGGTCCAACAGGTTATAATGATAGGGAAAAGTTTTAGATAAGTTAGTAGATTGAATATTAAGGTAGTTGTAGAAGCAAAATAAGTAATGTATTCCTTTCAGATTTGCTTTTCCCGTAACTCTTCTTGTTTAAGGTGATGGTTATCTGACTCTTTAACCAGTAACTTTATTATAGCTAACATTTTAACCTAGAAAAACAAAGTTGCAATGCCTGGGTTTAGTTACAATGTATATGTGCTTATCATGTATCTGTGACTTGTAAATAGAAACTGGAATTGTATTTACACATCAAAGACCACCAGGAATGAGATAATGATTAACAAGGGTATAAGGGAGAAAGTAGAACAAAGTATCAGGGCAGACACTGACCAGACCAGTTTCTGGCGGTCCTACCTGCTTGGAAGTAAACTGTTATTATTTTACCCAAATTGTGTGTTTCCATGTATTTCTTTCCACAATTTCCAGAACATTTGGTTCCCTGACCAGGAATTGGGAATGAAATAGCCCTTTTGGTCATCAGCCCAAACCCCACTGTAGGGAGTGGCTCTCCATCTCCTCAAAAGGAAAGGCATGCCCCGGGGACTAATTTCCTTGGGTCCCCAACAGGACATGGCGACCCACTCACTGGTCGCAGATTGCCTGAACCTGAGATGGAAGATGACAGGAGGGCTGCTGCTGTTGGTGTCTCATCTGTCTCTTTCCTTTGCTGGGTGAGAAACCCCTAGGAAACCCCTAGTTGTCAACTTTGGTTTCACTTTGGATTTTGTAATTTTGGGCAAATACAACCCAGGGGCCTGATCACCCCTTGTGCTTTGCCATTTGGGAAGATAGCTCCTCCCATTTGTTTTGGTTCACTTTGTGAACTTTGGGCAAAAATAGTGCAGGGGCCAAATCACCCCTTGTGCTTTGCCATTTGATTTGGTGATGATTAGGGGGTCACCGGGAGGGAATGTAATAACCTCTGAATGAATGAGTGAAAGAGTCCTGGTTAGGAGCGTGAGTGGAACGAGCTGCAAAAACTTATAGGAAGTCGTGTCTGTGGCACCAAGACAGAGGGAGGGGGCGTTTTACGCTTAAAGAGCCCTCCCTGAGTCACGGAGCTTGAGTGTGGTCTGTCCTGTGATTCTGTGGTTGCATCTAACAAAGGCACAACAGTGAGCTTAAGCGACAGCTCACCTTAGCCTGAACGGACCTTAAAGTGGCCAAGAGGCCTGCAGCCAGGCAGGTGAGTGATCACTTCTCATAAGCAGTTCCCAACTTTGTCTTGCGTCTCCATACAAGGGTACCCACACACACACCAACACTCTGATTGGCCGATCGTAGGGATAGAAACATCTCATCCTACTGTTTTGGAATGCATGCTTAAGAATTTCAAGAAAGGTTTTACTGGAAATTATGGTATTAAGAAGAAACCCCAAAAACTTAGAAACTTTTTTGAGTTAGAATGGCCCATGCTTTGCCCACCTTGGCCAACTGAAAGATCCCTAGATGAGGGTCTCGTCTGGTCCGTCTGGCTAACAGTCACTGCCCCTGGATGGTAACATCCAGATCAATTTCTCTATATTGATTTATGGCTCAAATTGTGCCACAGAATGCCTCCTTGGCTTCATATGTGCACCCTGGAAGCAAAAAGCAATATCCTGGTCCTCCATCAGAAAGAGAACAATGCTGGAAAGAAACCAGTCCTTTCAGATCTGGACCGAGAAAATTTAGACTTTCCCCCTCCTTTTGAGTTGCTAAATTCACAGGTGTGGAGGAGATGGGGACAAAAGGATGAGTACTGCTTGGCTTAGTGCATCAGATGGTACATGCTGTGGTGACTCAGAGAGGATCAAATAGGGCTTACACTCAAATTGGAAAAAAACTGAAAAGAGAGAATAAGTAATGGATTGAAAACAGGTAAGAAAACTCTGAAGAGCATAAAACAAAGCCAGAGAAAGTAAGAAATTTTACAAGAGAAATCAAGTTAAAATTTCAACTAATCGACAAATGTATCTGTGTTTAAGTTTGAGTTGATATTTAATTGCTGTACTTAAAATATTGTACATTGCAAATTCTTCAATTGTAATTATAGGGTTAACTTGCTCTTTTCTGTACTTTGTTGATAAAAACTCAAGGTTGCTACTGTTCTATTGGCAGCCAACCAAATTTAAAGTGTAACAATCTGAGAACAAAAAAAGGGACACTGTAAAATTTTAACAGCTAAAGACAAGTTTGTGATAAAAGGTCTATAGTGAGATAAAAAATATTAAAAAGCTGTAAGTAAAAGAGATACAATTTTGATATAAAAAAACTTTGGATGTGTGTCTTGTTAGAAAGATAAAAAGAGATATACAAGACCAGCAGGCCTAGATATGTCAAAAAGATGCACAGAAGTTATATATCAAAAAAAATGTATGTTTGTTTGTTGGTTTCAAGTTTTCTATGAAAAGTTTAAATATGTTTACATTGGTTGTCATCAAAGGGTTAAATTCTAAATATGTTACTATAATATGTGTGCATTCATCTTCAAAGGGTTTAAGAGCCAACAGTTACAATATGACCTCCTCCTTTATAGTGAGTTAGAAAAAAAAAGACTTGGGAAGGGACCAAGGCCCTCCTTGAGTTTCTGCAAGATGCTGGATACAAAGTTTCATGGGAAAAGGCACAAATATGTCAGACCAAGGTGCGGTATTTGAGATTTGACTTTAAAAAAGGACAAAGGAGGCTAAGGTCAGAGAAAAAGAAAGTCATTTATTCTCTGCCAAGACCCTTCCAAAATGCTTCAATTATTTGATTCTGTCTTTGCTACTCATTGTCCTAATTGGGAGGGCTGTAAAGAACTTTGTAGAACTTTGTTAACCTCTAAAGAAATGCAGAAAGTTTTAGGAAAAATTAAAAGATCAATGCTCCTAGAATGCCAGCAGGCACAAAAAATCCAGACACTTGGCATGAACAGCAATTTCCAGTGAATGAGTGGCCCAATTGGAACCCCAATACCTCAGGAGGCCAGGACAGCTTAAGCAATTATCAGATGGCCCTCCTGGCAGGGATATGAGCCATGAGTAAAAGGCCTACAAATATTATTAAAGTGCTAGAAACACAGCAGGAGCCCAATGAAAGCCCTGAGAGATTTTATGAGTGGCTCTATGAAGTTTACAAAATGTATACACCATTTGATCCTGCTGTTCCTGATAACCACCAGTTAATCAATATGACTTTTGTGACCCAGTCAGCTCAAGATATTAGAAGGAAAATTCAACAGCAAGAAACTTGGGAGGGTATGACTATAATGTAGTTGCTCCAATTGGCTAGGAAAGTGTATGTGAATAGAGAGTCAGCAAGAGAGAAGAAGAGGCTAAGAGGGAAGATGAATGAGATAAGAGATGGGCCAAATACATAGCAGTGGCTATGGGAGCCAAGGTAGAAAAAGAAAAAGAAAGACGGGATGAAATCAGAAGGGAAGCAAAAGAAAGGTCTTAAACGTGAGGACTTAGATTGTGACCAGTGTGCATATTGCAGAGAGAAATGACATTATAAGAACAAGTGCCCATAGCTCAAAGAAAAGAAAAAGCAGGAATTAAAGGAAAGAAATGATACTGGTACGCTGTTGCCTGTGATGGAAGATAGTGACTGACACAGACCAGGCTCAATGCAGTTAGGCCCCCATGAGCCCATGGTCAATATAATGATTGGGGGTCAAAATATGTCCTTTATGGTAGACAGTGGAACAGAGCACTATGATTCACTGTTATGCAGCCCGACCCAAAAATAATGCTGGGAAGGCACAGAAGGATTGTTGTTACACTTGCAGGGAACTAGATATAAAGTATCATGGAAGAAAGCCCAGATTTGTGTACAGCATGTTAAATATTTAGGATTTCAAATAGCGCAGGGCATGTGTTATCTAGGAAATGAAAGAAAACAGGTTATTAGTGTCATTCCTGAACCCCAAACAAAAAGACAGCTGAGGGAGTTTCTTGGGGCCACAGGATTCTGTAGAATTTGGATTCCTGGTTTTGCAGAGATCACTAAACCTCTTTATGAAGTCTTTTTGGGCTATAGAACAAAAAGAAGCTTTTAAGAAACTAAAACTGACCTTAGCAGCCGCCCCTGCTTTAGGCATACCAGATGTAAAGTGGCCTTTTGTTCTATATGTGACTGAGAAGAAACATGTGGTCCTTGGAGTATTAATCCAAGAAGTAGGCCCATGGAACCAACCAGTGGCATACTTGTCTAAAAATTTCAATCCAGTAGCAAAAGGATGGCCTCCTTGCCTTTGGGCCTTAGCGGCCTCAGTTTTATTAATCCAAGAAGCAGACAAGCTAACTCTAGGTCAGGAACTGACTGTGTAGGTTCCACACGCAGTGCTAGAGCTGTTGAACACAAGAGGGCATCAATGGCTCTCAAATAATAGTACCAAGCCCTTCTCTGTGAGAATCCCCATTTACAGTTTATTCCTGTAAAAGGTTTAAATTCTGCTACCTTCTTGCCCATGGAGACAAGCCCTCCTGATCACGACTGTTTAAGTGTCAAGGATGAGCTCTTTTCCAGACACCCTGACCTACAGATGACACCTTTGTCTAATGCTGACCTCATTCTGTTCATGGATGGGAGCAGCTTCATGGAAGATGGGGTTCGTCGTGCTGGATATGTGGTAACCAAGAAGGATGAGGTAATCGATCCTAGCTGGGCCCTCTTCCAATTGGCTGCTCAGCCCAATGTGCTGAGCTCTGAGCACTCATACAGGCACTCCAAAGGGGAAAGGCTAAGGTAAATATATACACAGGTTCTTGCTATGTATTTGGTACATTGCACATCCATGGCATGATTTATTTAGAACAAGGTCTTCTCATAGCAGAAAGGAAACAAAACAAGAATAGGCAGGAAATTGTACAGTTGCTAGAGGCAGTGTGGGAACCTAGCAAGGTCACAGTAATACAATGTTCAGGACATCATAAAAGCAAAGACTTCATTGCACAAGGTAACAATAAAGCTGACACTGAAAGCCAAAAAAGACAATGTACTCAAAGCCCTGCTCTCACCACTCCAGAGGCTGGTGAGTCAATGCACAGTTGAAGAATGGGAGCACCAACAAAGATGACATGGAGTATTGTGCTATGCCAGATCACCACTGTCCTAAGTTTCTTTCTTTTCAAACTGCAGCTATTTAAGCCTAGTGATGAAAAGTTTGATGAACAGTATGTAACTTTTAAAATGGTAAAATGGGAATCAGAGGGCTATCTTTTTATGATGCTCTTTGGTGCCTGCCCAAAGGAACATTATGGGGGACCTGGGATAGCTTCTGACTGTGGGGGCTATTCTAATGAGAAATTATATTGCAAAGAGAAAACACAAGTTTGGATCAATGGCTCCCTTGTTGGACAAGCCACTGGTAATTGTAACAATTATAAACAAGGTCAATGTAATCCTATATCTATGTATATGCCAGCCCCATGGGATCCTATTTGGCTACAAGGAGTAATGTATCAAATTTATATAGGAAACTATGCATTCACTTCTGAAAAGAATAGTTTCAGGACAACAACAAGGGGGAAACTAAACTACATTGGATTTAGGAGTGGAAAGAGCGAGTACAATGTTTAGCAGAAAAAGAGGACAGCAACTAAAGGGATAAGCGAGGAGGAGGAAAGTTTTAGTCTTAAATATACATGGTGTCTTAGTCACTTTTCTCATTGCTGAGACAAAATACCCAACATGACAAGTTAAAGGAGAAATGGTTTATTTCAGCTCACAGTTTGTAGAGTTTTCAGTCCATAGTCACCTGGTTCCAAGGCAGGGTGGCAAGGCAGAGCCACAGCAGGGCAGGTAGGAGGCAGCAGCTGTGAAGCAGGCCTCCCTTTTCCCCTTTTATTGCATCCAGACTGCAAGCCATTTTGGTGGTGTCACCCACACCCAGAGTGGCCTTCTCATTATCCAGAACTATTTTAAACTAATCAGTGGACTAATTTAATGTCACACACCCTTAATCCTACTGTCACACCCTCTAGATCCAGTGAGTTCCAAAAGCCCCACCCATAGGTTTGAGGCTTTGGGGGGACATGTAGATATAAGCCATAACACATGGTACAGAGCCAAGCATGGTGCACATGCCTATAATCCCAGCACTTGAGAGGCTGCTGCAGGAGGAATGCCTGGAGTTCAAGGTCAGCCTGGGCTACACAGTGAATTCAAGCCTCATCTGAACTACACAGTGAGGTCCTGTCTCAAAAATGAAACAAAGGGCTGGGGATTTAGCTCAGTGGTTCCACTGCCTGCCTCAAAAGCACAAGGCCCTGAGTTCAATCCTTGGTACAAAAAAAAAAAAAAAGAAAAAAAAAAGAAAGAAACAAAAATATGGTACAGAGATTAAGTATTGTAGGACACCATATTTGGCATATATGTACAGTGGAAATGGTCAATGGTCTGGCTCAGATTTTTGCTTTTCAGTTCAACAGGTGACGTACATGTCTTTTAAAAAGGGATCACCTACTAATTCTTTGTACTTAGTCACATTTTATTTTCTTACATAGTTCTTAACCCAAAGTGTATTTTATACATCAGGATACAAGGGTATTTTTTTGCTCAGTATATGATGCTTCAGGCTGGGGATGTAGTTCAGTGGTAGATAGCTTGCCTAGCATGTATGAGGCCCTGGGTTCAATTTCCAGCACTGCTTTGTATCACGTAAGAAAATATGGGAGCTTTTAGAAATTATAAAGCAGGGCTGGGGATTTAGCTCAGTGGTGCCACATCTGCCTCTCAATGAGAGCACAAGGTTCTGAGTTTGATCCCTGGTACCAAAAAAATAAAAATTAAAAATTAAAAAATACAAATTTAAAGCACAGGGAAACTTGTATTTCAGTTAACATGGTTTCAGAAACTGCACATATTCTTGAATATTTTGGAACTTGATTGAGTAAAATCAACCCACATGTTGGCTACTTGTGTTTCATTGCTTATGGCGGGTAGCTTTATTGCCAGTATTCAGAACCCTTAGGAAATGACTACTTCTCAGAGGTCTCTTCCAGGTGTAGTTGTCTTTTGGGTTTTCAGTCTGTTGCAAGATCTTACCTCTTCAATTTATATTGGGGATGAGAAGTTTCTGCCTACTTGGCCTAGCTGCTGATTCTTTGGTACTGGTCTTTTTTTTTTTTTAATCCTTAGGCAATCTCAGTCTTGGTAAACCAGGAAGAACTGATTAGCACAATTATGTCACCTTGGCTAAAGCAGTACAATCAGCAATAACAATGGCATCAAATACAGCCTAGAAAATGACAAACTGGTAATTATTTGCCACCATTAACTGTACAAACTAGATTTATAGTTATATAACAAAATCTAAAACGAACCAGAAGATTGTATGCAATAAATAAGCCCTTAATGTGGCACTTTTACCCTTAGGGGAGATTTAAAAGGGGATGGAGGAAAAATAGAGAAATAAAATAGGAAGAGATTAGAAGCAAGGCTGGAGGACAAATGGAAATTGTACAAACTTTGAGAAAGTGGTTAAGACAGGAGGAAAAGAGAAAGGAAGAAATAAAAACAAGAACAGAACAGAACAAGAACAAGAAGAAAAAAAACTAGAAACCCTGTTCAAACAATCAAGAAAAAACAAGAGCAAGAACCAGAAAAGAGGAAAAAAGAAAAGGAAGTGCAATTCAAGATATGTCTCTGTTGTCACTAGTAGATGACATGGGCAGTGAGAGCCCACAGCCAAATTGATTAATCCCAGCAAGCCAGCTGTGGCTTTATGGTAGGGTAATGGATAATCCCAGCCACCCCGCACCTTTAGTTCCATTTAAGTTCAGGCTGGTTTCTGGCTATGAGGCTGGAACCAGATTTGTTGAGCCTGCAACAGTACATGTGCCTCCTGCCAGCTTGAACTCAGTTCCCTGTTCTCCTGCTGATTCGAACTCAGCATCCTCACCAAGACACCAGGAGCCACTAGATAGAGTTGGCCAGTAGCTCTGCTGAGTTCTGAGCTCAGTTGGCCCCTCTCCAAGATGGCTACCGGCCAATAGCCCTCTCCTGGGTGATGTTTGAATCTGAATAACTCACCAGCCACTGCAGTCTGCTGTGTCCACTGCTCTGTCCCACTGGTGTGTTTTTTTGTGGAGGCCTCTGGGATTGCCAGTAGTCATTGTGCATCTGCAGGTTCAACTCGCTGTTCCCACGCCATGAGTCTGGACTCTGGGAGAAAGTGCTGCTTGCTACCTGCCTCCTCCTCCTCATTGAAGCCTCTCTCTTTGCTCTCCCCATGGACTTCAGTTCTCATTTCAGATCCTTCCTGGGTCTTGGGGACCCACTTCCCTCCTCCTCACACTGCTATATTTGTGTCAAGACACCAAATCTCAGAGGCTTTCTCTGCTCCTCAGCTCTCTGTCAACTTCCCAGAAGTGTTTCCAAAATCAATATGAGACTCCCTTTATTATCAACACTTATTGGTCATGTTCCCTACCTATTTTTCTTCCTCTTGCTCCACAGTTAACCTCTGTCCCTTGGTTCCTTTCCTCTATTTTCTTTAGAAATTAGTTTATATTGTTTATCTCTTTCTTTGCATACAATGAACAAAATGAAAATCCACCAACTGCTTTACCTGTCACCTAAGGCTCCCAGTGGTTTTATAGATGAAGACAATAGAGCAGAGAAAAAGGAAATGACTTCCAGATCACACAGCTCACAGCTAATGGAGTAAAGATCAGAACCAATGAAGTCTTGGCTCCAAAGTTCTGATTACCATTGTACTACTTCTCACCAGATCCCTATCTCTTCAAATCTACACTTCTACCCACCAACTTTTTGGAGTTACTAGTTTTATTCTCATTTATTGTTTACTGACGGAAAAGCACAATGTGCTCAAGACTGAGGTTTCAAGAGTTGCACTGTCTACTGGAGCATATAGTCCAGATGAAACAAACAAGAGGTTACTGCTATGAAGTATGTGTGGCGGCGGCAAGTAGTACATACCCTCAGTAGGGGCTGATTCCAATACCTTCTTCCTAGAGGAGTTTGAGGGAAGGGAGCCAGCCTGGTGGAATTTGAATACCAGCTTCACAGTTTACTTCCTGGGAAACTCTGGGGAAATTAAACTCTTTTTAGGCCTGAAAATAAAAATAATAGATGAGACCTATTTCTCAAATAGCTATCCTAGCTTCTTCCTTGATAATTTTCAGCTGACTTTAACATTCAATGCTATGCCCCTAACTCCATCTCAGTGTTCAGCTTGGTCCTCTTCTGAGACCTAATTCCAGCTACCAGTTGGCCATCTCTACCTGGTCCCTGCTCCCAACTCACTTAGTAGTCTCAGAACGTGCTGTCTCAAAACCCAGTGTTGAAGAGTGCACTATCCCCTTCTGCTGCTGGTACCACCATTCTTCCAGAAATCCAGGGGTAGAAATCTGTTGAGTGTTTTCTCTTCCTTACCCCCAACATTGACTGGCTTTTCAAGTCCTTAAGTTCCTTTTCCTTTACATATTTACTAAAGTTTGACTTCAGTCTGGCCTGATGCTGCAGTAGCCTCTTCCTGACTCCTCTCTGCAGTTAAGTCTGTCTCTCAAATTACGGTGCCAGTGGATCTTCCTCAATCACAGCTGATCCCCTCTCCTAGCCTTCTAGGCTATCCTCTTACCTCATCATCTTTTCTTCTCTATTGCTCATCTCTCTTTCTTATACCCCAGTCAGCTGAATTATCAGTGTTCTCATATCACAGAGAAGGTATCCTGATTTGTTCTGTTCTGGAATACATTCTCCATTTCTGAAGGTCCAAATATTGCCCCATCTTCTAGAAAAATCTCCCCCACTCCTCTGGTTGGAAATCCGTCTCCTCCTGATGACAACAGTCATTTTATCACTCTTCTAAGTACCTGGTAGTTTCTATCATTTATGTATTTTATGCATCTCCTCTCTCCTCATGGATGTGAGTAGAGATTCCAGTTGTGACTCATTCTCATGTTTTACTTTTTCTAACACAAGCTGCTCAAAAATATTTTATAAATAAGTGTTCAAGCCAATTGTGGTGGCACATGCCTATAATCCCAGCACTTGAGAGGCCGAGGTAAGGGTAGTTCTTAGGCCACCCTGGGCTACATAGCAAGACCCCATCTAAAGAAAACAATCAAATAAATAAATGCTTAAGAAATGAATGGGAGACCATAAAGACAGGTGAATAGAAAGATGGAATAGAAACAGCAATAGCATATTAGCATTGGAATGATTGCTGAGAACTAGAGTGCTAAGAACTAGGGATCTTTCCATCACAGGGATTTTAAGCAAGAAAAGTAGTTACTATAGTCACATCATGTGAAAAGGGAATTTTCCAGGAAGGCAGCACTGTGAAAAGGGACAAAATGCAATCATCTTGATGTTCATATCCACACACTGCTGAGTAGAAATAAATGCAAATAAGATTTTAAAACTATGGGTTTTTTCAAGGAAATATTTATCTCAATAAGGGACAGGGAAGAGCAAAGAACAGATATGCTAGAAAAATAAGTTAATAAAAATATACTGTTCTAAACTCTCATTTTTGCTTTTACTTGGCAATCTACAGGATCTCAGCATCACCCCTTGCACCTGAATTTAAATATTCCACTACACTTGTCTTCTGTGGCTGTTATTTTCTAAAAATCAAATGAACTTAGCAAGCATAACCTCAAAGGTTTGCAGAGATTTAGAAAAGAAGCCTCCTTAAGTAAAAACTACCAAAAGTTTAATAATCAACTACTACATAATCAAAGAAATGGACAGATCAATTTTGAGCATACTTCTCCATACTGTTAATTTCAGAAGCACAAAAATTGATGAAATTCTATTAGTGTTGGCCATTTTTAAGTACTGTGGGCATCAGCTTCTAGTCTCAAAACATTAATTTCTTTTAGAAAAGCAAAGTACAATTTTTGAATATATCTTAAACATTCCTGGATTAGAAACCAAGGAAAACAAATCCAACTCTCTCTCTCTCTATCTCTCTCACCATTCAATCCCAAAGTGAGATAAGGCAGATGGATTGCCATGAATTTGAGGCCAGCCTGGGCTCCACAGTGAGTTCAAGGCCAGTCTGGACTATACAGTAAGTCCTTGTCTTAAAAAAGAACAACAATCACACAAACACACACACACACCCCCTACATTTAAATAACAAAGCAGGAAAATAACTACCCTGAATTATGAGTTTCCATCAACATCCAGGCAAATGAAATAATGCTAAAAGCAAGCTACTTCACAGCAAGATTTATTAATACATCCAAAAGAAAGATCATTTTGTCACACTATATACAGATAATACATAGTGTTTTATACACATATTACATCAGTTTTTACACAAGAAAAATATACATAAAAATGTAAACCTTTGTATACAAAAACCCTTAAACAAATTAAACAAGGACCAGATAACAAAAGGAGACCAATCCATTATTATTTCATCAAATTTTAAAACAGTAATACAGTACATTCATTGAGATATATATGGAAAATGTGAGCCATCTCTTCTTGTTTAAAGGGAAATTACAAACCAAAAGCCCATAATCTTCCGCAATGTCTTCTCCATCAGGGACACCACATCCAATGCCACAGACACACCTTTACATCAGATATGGGGGCTCCTATCAAAGTCTGCCCACTTCCTCATCTTTTGCTGTCAAAATTTTAAAAAGTGGCTTCTAGTTTTTGAGCATATAACTAAGCTTGCAGCCACTATTAACAGCAAATAGAAGGTTCTCAGTTTGTAAATTCCCTTTAAGCAGCTTTTTCGCTTTCAATATATTTTAAATGTATGATACATTAAACATACTTGTGTGCCAAAGTGAATGAGAACACTGAAAAGGGGCTTTGAGAACTGCTAGTCCTTGCTACCGTGCAGTTAGTTTGTTAGAAGAGATTTAAAAACTGTCCAATCTGTCCTTCACTGGTTTCAAATAAGCTACCTCACCTTTGATTTCCCACTGCAACTTGGTTTCAAGTTACACTTCATTACTCTAGTTAGTACCACATAACTACCAAGAGGCTTTTTTGTGTTAAAGGCTGCTTCTGATATCAAGTTCCAGCTAAGCTACTCTAAAATCATTCAAACCCCAACCTCTCTATTATGGTCTTCAGGGGTACCCTGACTCCACACACACCCCTGCCCCCAGCATCTTACTGCTTAGGATTGTCCATCTACCTTCCCCTCTCGGAAGTTCTTGAGATGTAATCTGCTGTCAACTCATCACAGTATAAAATAATATATAACAATATATTCTTAACACTCTTGCATTCATTGTGTCAAACTGACACACAAATGAAAAATACCTGAAGCTGTGGGGAATAAGAATTAAATCTACATCAAGGATATGCAACTTAAAGAGTTCTTTAAAAAAAAAAAAAAAAAAAAAGATTAGGAACACCTTTAAATAAATGCAAAATGTGTGTAAGAGCTTCAGGATAGAACTGTCTTCTTCCAAAGCTGAATTTTGAACAAGGCAGAATAACAATTAGGTGATATATTTCCCTGCAGCAAGAGAGTACTTAACTTACCCCCAGGCAAAATGATCTCAATGATCATTATTTATTAATGAAAAGAAGAGGCAAAATGGTGAATTGAGTTGATCTAGGAGATGGTAGATGACACACACTAATGGAAATAATAGGATCACTTCATAACTGAAATAACAGGCTGGGGTGTGGTACAACTCCATTTCAGAAAGGAAAACTGAGGCAAGTTCCTCAAGTAAATCTTGTCTCTCATTGGACAGGTGGCATTCAAAAAATGATAGTCTCCCTTTCAGTTAAAGAAACATAATAAAAGGAAAAAGAAGATAAATAAATAATGTGTGGATGTTTCAGATGAGACTTTTAAATTTTTTTAAATAATTTCTGATAATGTATTTTAAATCATTACATACAACTGCCATTGCAGTGACAATTTTCCAGTAGGGGTAGCATTTTGCTAAATGTAAAGGATTGCCATTTAAAACTTATACATGTACATGTGTATATACAGTTCTATCAACATTATTTATATACATATATATCTAGAGCGCAACATTTCATTGCCTTTGAATATCTGTATGTCCACTCCCACAATACATACTAGAGACATACTGTGTGAGCGACATGAAAGTATATGTACACATGCTCCAACATGTATATATACACTTCTACCTGTGTGTGCATAAGAGCTTTAAAGGCACAATATATAGGGATGCAAATTTTCTAGAGAGCTGCAGCAAAGTTAAAACAATGTCACAACTGCAAGAAAAGTCAAAGGAAATATAGCAGAATTCATTAGGCAAGAATGCACTAAAGCAGTTTTATCATAAAATTAATCACAGAACTCAAGAGGCTTACATGGGACTTTGTATGCTTTTCATTAAAATCCAAATGGTAAATTTAAACCACAATGTAAACCAAATTCCTTAAATGACAATTCAATGACAAGTATGTAAATAAACCTAACACTATAAGTAATATCAGTCATAAAATCTGAGAACTTTTTTTTCATTTTCATTTTTATTTTTTTTAGGTACCAGGGATCGAACTTGGGTCCTTGTACTTTCAAGGCAGGCGGCAGAACCACTGAGCTAAATCCCCAGCCCTAAGAGTTTTTTTTTAAAAAAGTAAAATATCCTCAAGTTATCTAGGTAAAAGTTTCAAAATTAGTTTGGTTTTAATATTGGCTCTATGTTTGTTTTTGAGACAAAGATGATGACTACCCAATTCCTACAGATTACCATAGAAAGTATTTTTACAAGTTGTACCTTTCAGAAAATTTCAGAGATTAAAGATCTTTAAAAGAAACAGTTCAGAAGCTTATGAAACATATTTAAGCCGAAAGCTTCTAGCTAGAAAGGTAATAATTAAGAGGGGAAAACACAGTAATTTGTGATAATTTCCCCAAAGTGATGAGAGATTAACTAGAAAGTAGTGAAGAGAAGAATGGTGGGCCCTGTGAGTAGGAACAATTAGGATAAGTATTCATTTATGAGAGCTGTGAAGAAAACTATAATCCAACGGACTTCCATTTTAATATGCTCTGATGACATACTGTAGACCATTGCCTCCTCTGGCTTACAGAATAACCCAGAATTTTCCATAGACAAAAGGCTGTTTACCTATTATACACACACATTTTTTAGGGAAATATATGTATATAGCTTTATCTATACACACACATATACATACGTGTATATATAGATTTATACAAATGTATAAATAAACGATACTTTTCAATCTTTCCATTGACAAGGCAAGTTCACATTCAGCAAAGTGCCACCACATCCCATATACACATCTCTGTACAGATATACACAAAAGGGTCTGTTTTCACCCTGCAATCAAAGGGAATTTATTGTAATAAATCCCATTAACCAGCAACTGAAGGGAGAAATGGCACCATTACAAACTCCCTTCTTTCATTTGCATGCTTATGTACAAGAAATATGCAGATTTTTAAAAATCCAAAAGCAAGAATGAATGAAACCAAGAGATGCTACAAAAATATAACTGTAAGAAAGAACATATTAAGTTTCCTAGGTCTTCTAAGATGAAGGAAAGGAAGCCTCAAAGACAACTACAAATTCAGATTTATTATCAGAAGTCATTTTGAAATATTTCCAAGTACATGGGTTTTTATTTTTTAAATACTAAAAATGTGACTGGAACATTTAACTCTAGTTTTTAATATTTTACATCACAAGATTACTCCAGTAAAGAATATATAGCAAAATAATAACTTAAAATTCAAACTATAGAAATGTATTTTTAAAAAATTCCACATGAATCAGTAAAAGTCAAGAGTAGCACAATTTTTCCAAAAGATGAGCACAGGAGCACTCTAACCTCGTTACTAAGGGCACAGCTAAACAAAAATTTTAAAAATGTTTTGGAAATAGCTGAAATCATCCTACCTTTGAAATATGCATGGTGAAATGATCCCATCAATTCCTAAAACAAAGCAGCCCCTTTATATAATTTTTCATAAACCCCCATAATTTCTCTTAACTTCACCAAGAAAAGATAATCAATAATATCTTATAAGTGAGAAATGAAAAAAAAATCTATTATTAACATAAGAAAGCTCAACAGATCTCTGGTCCCGTCACCCCACTAAACACAGCTCCTGTCTGAGTCTGTCTATCTTTCCCTCTCATTTTTATGTTCAAAAGTGAGAGGTTGGTCTTAGAATCTGCTGTTTTTTATGTCACTTTAAAAACATAAGTTAATACAAAGGTTAAAATAAAATGCACATGATATCAGAGCTAGCCTTTGAACATAACATGATGAAGAATTTGGTGTATTTATACAACAGAGACAATGAGACAGTAACTCTAATACCCTCAACTACATAAATCATAATTTACAATACATTCGGTTACCTTTCTGTATTTTTATATAAGCACACATTCATCTCTCTCACACATATGCCCCCAATGTATATTTTTGCATGTGTGTAAAAAACACAGACATAAACACACACACAAGAAATTTAATTGTATTTTTAAGTCACAGTGGGAATTCCTTGGTGAGGAGGGATAAAAAAGTTCCTGAATAAGACACTGAGAACATCTATTATTTTCTCTATTTTTACTTCCCAACTTACAGAATAAACTGTAAATCAAAGAACAAATCAATAGGAAATAAAAGAGGTCTTAAAAACTTAGTTCACAAATTCCAGCTACAGTAGTTGGGAGTTTTACTTGATCTATGTATTTCTATTTACCCTGTAACTAAGCTTCTAGCCATCTTAAGTGTAAACCACAGATCATTCACTAAGAACATGATTCTCAACAGTTCTATGAACAATAATAAATGGTCTAAAAGGTGTTCTACATTTTGAGGCCCCAGGATACCCTTTTGTTTTATATATCTGCAAGGTAGCAAAGGATAGCTATACACCTTGACACGGCAGAGATCCAGTGTAAAAAGGTGCTTCACTAGTTTGTTTTGTCAAAAAAAAAAAAAAAGCTCATATATAATTTTTAGCTATTAAACACATAGCAACATAATTCATTACACTCAATACAGCTTTAGTATAAAACTTATAATTTATGAGGTGATGTTAATAGCATAAATTAATATACCTTTTCTCTTAAAATCTACAATAAGTATTCTGAAAGCTCATTGGGGAAGGAAATTTTTAAATAAAAGTTTTAAAGCTGTGTGCGATGGGAAAGGAGTCTACATATGCTGAAGCTGATGAGAGCCTGAAGTAGAAAGGAAAAGGTCCTAGGTTAGACACGTGGGCTGCGAAACCATATGTTTTCTTTCTTGCACTCTCTTCAATGATGGGTCACCTTTAGTTTCTTTTAAAACTATTCTTATTTTTAAAACTGCCCTAATTTCCGCAAGGAATCCCTGAGACGTACTCAATACTATAACAGTGAAAAGAACGATTACTGTGAGAAGAACAGACTCAACCCTTCCAAACAGATGAAGACAATGTCACCATGTGTCAACTTTTCCATCATGGCAGCACTATCCATTAGAGCCAACTGCACCTTAAGGGTGCAGGTGGAAGCCATTTCAGGGCCAATCAGTCTACTCCCCAGTAAAAGAAATGGTGTGGCACTGAGTTGCACTGGGGGCTTCTGCCCTGCATGCTGAATCATTTTCCATGGGGAACTTTGGGTGCACAGAGAGCTTAAACAAAGAAACAAAAATAATGGGAAAACAAGTGAAGGAAGAGGATTCTATTACTCTTCGGCCAAGATCACACAGTCATACTTCAGTCCTGGGAGCTGGCAGAGGCGAGTAGGGAGAAGAGAGGAGGAAAAGCTGTGCTGCCCAACGTCGCTCACTCAGAGATAAACACACTGCCCTCTTACAAGACTGTTTTTCAGAATAAACTTCAGATCACCCAAACTCTGCTCTTCAACTTTCCAAACATTCCAAATTAGGGAACACAAGGTGAAGAAAATCATACCAAATTTACTTTCTCTGAAATGCCCCATCTCCCCTGATTAGTTCTGTCACAATGCAAAAAAAAAAAAAAAAAACAGGGGCCGGGGATGTAGCTCAGTGGGGCCGCGCCTGCCTTGCAAGCGCAAGGTCCTGAGTTCAATCCCTGGTACCCCCTCAAAAAAAAAAAAGAAAAGGAAAGGAAAGGAAAGCAAAGCAAAGCTAACAAAAAATAAAGCCTGGAACTAAAAAGGAAAAGCCTCCCTAAGTCTGACCAACTAGTGTACCACTGCTGACACTGGTTATTAGAAGAGATGTATCTGTGTTTCCTAACTCACTGCCAGGGGAAAAGGTGTAACCAATATGTGCATATGTTCTTCGCTGAAACTTGTTACAAATCATTTGAAAGATAGCATTTAAAATGTTGCTTTAATCTACTAAATATGATTTTGGTTCCCTTTAGAATATGATACAGGAAAGGGCATGAGATTACAAAGGCCAAGATGTTAAGAAATCATTACAGTTTTACTTTTCTATAGAATACCAGTGAAGATTTGGTTATTTTCAATTTATTAAGAAGGAAAAAAAATCTACATGTATTCATGAATATATATATATCCCACAAAATATATGTTTTTTAGAAAAAAATCCTTAGAACAATCAAGTATTGGTAAAGAAATGAAGACTGTTCAGTATGAGGAAATTTCTTTCAAGGAATCCTCTCAATTGCCTCATTAACCTGGGGAGTTCTGCTGACCATTTAGCAGATCATTCTGTTAAGATTATTCAATATGTACCAGAATAATGAAATTTTAAAAGAAAGCTAAAAAGAAAGATGACATAACTGAAAAGTACACACCCAAAACAATTTTAATGAATTTCAAACCTATTAAGTAATTACTTTAGTTTTAATACCTCATCTTTTTGTAATACCAATCCACAACAACCTTAAAACTAAGTTAAAGAAGAAGAGCAGTGTTGCCTTACGCAGGCATTGCTGCTAAAGCCTACAATGTCCCCCATACCTGATGCAAGGCACAGGAAGGACTGCAGGACCAATGAGCTGACAATAAAGGATTGACAACGTGGACTCAAATTCTAATGCAAATTATCAACAGTTCGAACTACAGGTCCACAGAAATCTAACTTTTTCCTGTGAAAGGAAATGGTACGGACAGGGCACTGTGTGGTGGCGCAGACACGGTTTCCTCCCAGACACTGCAGACTGGGACCGGGACTGCAGGTGAACACTTAACAAGGAAAAGCTTTAGTGTTAGTTAGTCACAGAGAATGACCTAACCTTCAGTTGAGAGATTAATCAGAAATAAATCTTATAAACAGTTATTTGGCAAAAATAAAGTATTAGCTTTCTTTAGCCTTAAACCACAAAAGATGGTAACACCAAATTTTAAGAAAAATAAAATTTAAAATAATCGCTTTCCAACTTGTTCTCCATACCTATTATTGGCTTCTCACTAAATTATAATCTTCTCATAGAGGGACACTAGACATACCACACTGCCTGCCAACATGAAATTACTCAGGAAGTCATTTATAAAGCAGGTATATCGCACATGGTAGGTCTACTACAGAAAATAATCCTTTGCTGTATAAGCTATGCGACAATAAGTAGAAAATTTTTTCCATTGCATAGTCTGTAACTTGGTGGGTTAAATGTAATTGCTATTTACTATCCTGAATTGTTTACTAGCTACATAACCTACCCAGATGTGAAAACCGCTAAGCCATTTTGACAGAGGAAAAAAAATGTGTCATGTGCTTTTATTAAGTAATATTAACAGTTAAAGGAGAGAAACCCCCATCTTTCCAGCAGATGCTATAAATCACAGTCAGTGAATAACAGGTCCTCAGAGCACAGAATGAATGAATCCATTAACTGCAGCAACTTTGAAAATTAAGTCACAGTACATAATCTAACTGGCCTTTATAAATGGTCCCGGAGAACTGCAGAAACAGTGAAACTTTTTTGTCATATTTCTTCATGTGTTAAACACTAGAGTAAGAGCTACGTTTTACCTAATTAGGAACTTATGTAAGATCTGTTTCTGATTCCAGTACTGCCTTGTGATAACATAAGTGCCATTTTAAAAGACATCAATTTTTATAATTTTGGAGTAAAGGATACTTCATTCTCTGTACACTTACAGCAAACCTACTATTAATAGATTAGAATTGCTCCAGTAAGTAATAGAAAAATGTAACGGATATCTCTGGGCTTATAGATGTTCTTCTTTCTTCTAAACAAGAGACTCACAGAAACAGTAAAGCAAAGCAAAGTGAAAGCTTGGATATTTATTTTGAAGTAGATGAAAAGAGGAAAAGTGTTTCTGTTAATTATTCAACCCTACACTGCTACCTTCTAAAAGTGCCCTTTCCTAGGCTACTACCAGGGGCGACTAAACAAAGTGAACATACTGAACGTTTTTGGTGTGAAGCTGTAACTGGCAACATTCCCGATCATTTCATGCCTCCTTGCTAGAAAGCAGAGAAGGGCTTTTATTTATTTATTTGGTACCAGGGATTGAACTCAGGACCTTGTGCTTGCAAGGCAGGCAGCGGAACCACTGAGCTAAATCCCCGGCCCTAGAAGGGCTTTTAATTGGACATAAAACAGAACACTGCAAACAACACAAGTGCAACTTACTGCAAACTCAGTTCTGACAGCTGAAGAATTTGACACAAGGGACAAATAGCCAGAAAAAGTTAAAATCAACTACCATGACACCCTTCACTGTCAAAAGACTGATAAGGAAGTCCATGTGCTGCTCTGCTACAACCTTTCATTATTATTCAACAGAGACAAAACAAAACCACCGGGAATGCGGTTCTCTAGTGATGGTTATGATGGGATGTGAAAATAGCTTAGCAAACTAAATGACACTTTTGAGCAGAGGTAACTACTCATCATCATTTCATTACAGTGCACTAAAGTAAAAAAGCTTACTGACATAGGTTCACAGGTGAGAAGTATTCAAATTATCTCCTCTCACCACTCAGAATAGAAATTTATGGTGGTACCAAATATAATTTTGCTTTGTGACATAATTTATAATTTAGAAATTTCTCAATCTGCAAAAGAGACAAAGCTATTAAAAATAAATCTTCCAATCAATAAACATGATTCTTTAAAAAAAAGTAAATATATTACAAACATATTTTTGGCCCCCCAAAAAAACTTCAATAAATACAAAACAGGGCATATCATGATTTCATACAGGCATGTGACATTTCCCCCCATAAGCTCAGGCACATGGTATCTGCATAATGCCTGCTGATCACCATCATTCTTTTAAAAAGCAGAGAAAGAAAAGCTTTCAAAAGAAAGGTCTGGTTAGAACTAGCACGGCATGAAAATACATACAGGAAGTAGGAAAATACATCAAATTTTTACTTATTAGGAAAGAAGGAAGATGAAATGCTCCCCGATGAATGGGTTATTGTACTACATCATTAATACATATGCTCTCTCTACTTTTCTTTTAAAATATATATGTGTAAATTAGAGTGGACTCAGGTATACATAGCCAATGGTATTAAGGGAAAATGAAACTTCGCAGCAAAAGTAAAGATGCCTTTAAAATCTAGATCCACCCTCCTGGGAGAGCTGGAGGGAAAGGCAGGCAAGAAGAAACATCACATACTCATTTCATAGTTACCAACTTACTAAACTACCCAATGTGACTTTTAACCCTAAAATTCTGGTACTTTAAAAGAATTTCCCCAACCTATTTCCAAATTTACTTAAACTTAAGTACTTAAATTATTTTAAAAGTACCAAACACAGGTACAATTTATGTCTAATTTCCACATTCTGCTTTGAAACAAACTTTAAAATGTGTATCCTTCAGATATTACACATCACTTCACAACCGGTACACTGATTCTACAAGCGTCTTCAACATTTTACAAATCTTACCAAAGAATCACTACTGTAAACATGAAAAATTCAAAGCAAAAGATGGACCAAGGAGTTCACAGATTTCATCTTTCAGATCTATCTCACCTATTCTGCCTTTTCATGTCAAAACAGTTCCTTCAATTACATCCTGCAAATGTATTCCATGAGCAAGGGACTTCAAACAAATGTACATCTGAAAAGGGCAAAGTGACCGCCCCATGGCCACTCCAGGAAAACTTTCCATGACATCCCATTGCTGACACGATTTCTGCTTTTTGTGTCCTGTTTCTTCATGAACCAACACTTAACAGAAAAAGGCTGTGCTGTTCACACGACCAGGCCATCCACCTCTCTATTCAGGAAATTTTAGTTAACTCAATGGAACAGAAGGACCAACATTACTAGGGTGCGAGACATAGCAAAGGAAAAGAGCATTCTATTCACCATAGGGGGTTAAAAAACAAACAACCAGACGGCTACTTCCTGCACTGCACAAAACATACATATGGGTGCACACACATTCACAGGTGGTCAATGATACTGTTTCCTTTGTAGCCAACCATGATCATGAGTACGAATGACATCCTGGCCTCATCATGGTGGCTGGCAGTTGGTGTTAAGTCAGAACCTTGACCTACCTGTCCGCACACCTATTACTTCCTACACAGGAACCCAATGAATCATTCTGCCTAGACTCACTATGTAGAAACCTGGCTGGAGAATGGAAAGCATTGATCTGGATACTAGCAAATAGTAAAGGGCACTGGTAATCTGAGGTATCTTCCACTTCTAGGACTTGCTGCTCAAAATCAATCCTCTCCAGTCACTGTTCTGAACCACCAGGAAATGGCCAGGCCGCTGGGCCTGCCAAAGGGAAGGAGCACCAGTGCCAAGGAGCACGTGTGAACACTGAGGCAGGCCTGCTCATGGCCACCTGCTGGACTGGGAAGGCAGCGCCCCCTAATCCCCGTCTTTGACTTGGAAATCTCTGTAGGAAAGGGGAGAGGGGTGCTAAAGAGGAAACAAAGAAAACCTGGGTTCCCGCTTGCCTGGAGACACAGACGTGCTCAGTTAGGAGAAGGGAAGGGAGAGGATGCATTATTGGTACTTGTAGCTGTGGCACCTGTCACTGTGAAGCCTGTAGGGGGGGCTATGGAGCTGTGGCTTGGCTGCAGGTCCTTGGGGATGCCACTGTGAGCACTCAGCTGGTGGCCGAAGGCTGCGCTGAACTGAGGGAGCTGCTGCTTGGGAGAGGTGGAGGCCATGAGTTCCGCAGAAGGCCCCATGCCACTGAAGCTGGTCTGGGGCAACCCCGGGAGCACGCTGGAGCTGCTGGGGGTTGCGGTGGCGAAGGCAGGCTGTGTGGTCTCTGAGTTCGAGGTGGTGGGAGGTGTGGAGAGGGAAGTGGAGAGAAGATGTCCGTCTGCGCCGAGAAGGTTGCTGAATGGAGAGGGCTCACCGAGGTTGACGGGGAGGTTCCCCCAGTGAGTTCTGGGGTTTACCACTCCTCCAAGTGGCACCTCAAGTTGTGTGGGGAGCAAGTGCTGTGCCATGATGGGCATCTCTGCTGAAAAGGTAGCTGCCATATTATCACCAGAGTAAGATGTTGTGTGGGGCGAGGTGATATGGTCACTGTAGGGAGACGGCACGTGCTCACTATCATAATGGCTTCCGTGGGGCGAGGAGTGTGAATGGTCACTGCTGTATTGCTGTCGTGAGGTGATCAGGTCGTCTGCCTTGCTCAGCAGCTGGGCAGGATGTGGCCTCTGAGAGGCATGGCTGCCATCGTGGACTCCATGAAACTGTCCTGGGAAGGCTCGCTCCCCGAGTGCACTCTGGCTGATCAGAGTGGCAGAAGTAAGGCCAACGTTGGCTGGGGCAGAGAACTGCCCCTGGATCTGCCCTGCCAGGGGTGTAGGTGGGTTAGACAAGGTAGCAGAACGGAGCAGGTTTTCATCCAGCTCTAAACTAGAAAAATTATCAGGTACTATACGCCCGTTCAATAGCTCCCCTAGGTCCGTGTTCACTTCTCGGCTCAAAGAATGGATTCCTGAAGCTCCAGTGCCCGTGGAAAACACCCCTATTCCTCTATCTGACAGCTCCTGGACGGACACACCATCTGACTGGGAAAGGACCCCAATGGTACTCAGGCACTCAAGAGAAGTGACGGCCTGCAAGGCCCGCTCAAGCTCCTCGGCCTCTTCGCTCATCGGGAGGAGGTCTCCATTCTTCCCTGAGTCAAGAAAAGGCATCAAGAATCAGCAGAGTGCATATCTGCCTACAGTACAATAGCCACACATTTGAACTATTTTAATTAATATTCTATTGAAAGAGATGCCCTCCTGAAAAGAGAAATTTCTAAGAATTACCTTGGAAGGAGAAAGCAAAATATTAATTTATAAAAAATCTGAAACATCAGCTGTCTTGAAACTTGAACCACTATCTTCAGTTTATTCGTAATATTCTCAAAAGCTATCTTATCAACTGGGCATGGTGGTGCAGGCCTGTAATCTCAACTACTCAGGAGCCTGAGGCAGGATGATCACAAGTTCAAAACCAGCCTGGGCAACTTGGCAAGACCTTGTCTCAAGGCTCCGGTAACTGCCCAAAACAAAGCAAAACAAAAACCATTTCATTAAGTTCTTAGGAACCCTCTGGATTACCAATTTAAAACCTATAATGACCACGTGATCATACATGTTTTAGCTAAAATCATATTTAGGTCATTAAAACAGAAAGCAAGGCTGTGTAGAACAGGTGCACCTTGCTTGACCTATTGATGCCTACATTCTTCCAGCTGGGGAAGACTAGAACAGAGAAATTCATGTGTATATTTTATAGTACAGCATTAAGCACTTAGTTCATTAAGCGCTTACTTTTCATTGCTTGACTCACTAATCCTTCTCATTCCTTCCCAATTTTTCAGCCCACAAACATACTTCAATTTCAGTTTCAATATTTTTTTTTCTGGTACTGGGGATTGAACTCCGGTCCTTACACTTGCGAGGCAGGCAGTGAAACCACTGAGCTAAATCCCTGGCCCTCAGTTTCAATATTTTAAAAATCTATTGTTAGGAATTGATTAATCACCATGGAAATATCCAATTTTTAGTAGCAAAAAAAAAAAAAAAAAATTCCAAGAGTGCAAAAGATATCCCTTGAAACCACTGGGACAGAGGAAACTTTGTTTTGGGAGAGTACATTTCAGTTGAAGGACAAGGGTGGATAGTAAAATTAGGGCAGGCTCTTTTTTCCTCCAATACTGGGCACTGAACCCATGCTATTCACATCTTATACCACTGATCTGCATACTCAGCCCTTTATTAAATTAGGAAACAGTTCTAAAAGACTTTGATAAACTTATATTTTACATACCCTTTTTTAATATAAACTACAGTAAAATTATTCATTTTAAAGGAACGAAGTTATAGATCTCACCATCAAAGTATTAAGCATATAATTTGGCTAAATAAATTATACAGTCTTCACTTCTGCAAAGGGTAAAATAACTTTAGGAGTCATAAATAAATAAATATATATATCTACCTCTACAGTGAAAAACATGTTATATGAAGATGAACATTTCAGACACCTTCCCCAAAACGATTTCCCTTCTTATGAACTCATTCTTCAAACCAGTTTCCTTCATCAAAATATGGACCATACCTTCAAAAAAATCAAAATCCTGTAGGTCATCAGGTAGCCTGGGCAGGACATCAGAGAAGTCCTCCTGGTTCAGTTCCAAGTCGTGTGGAATGTCGCTGATCTCATTGGCAATATCATCTGGCAACTCATCAGCACTCAGCTCTGGGGTGGATGGGCTCCTGGAAGACAGTGTGGTTGATCCTGGGGCCATAATCTCCACACCAGTGTCACCAAGACAAGTTCATCCAACAAGAAAAGAAGCTAATGTCTGTTAGGGTTCTTATACTCAACACAACCATGGGAAATTATAATAGAAAACATCTCCTTCCTATGATAAGGAAATTTGAGAGGAGACACATTTCAAAAAGACCTGGTCACAATCAGTCATGTATTTCTGCAATCTGTATCAATGACTGAAGTAAGACAATCCACACTAGATGGTAGTTTTGCTTTATATTAATAGAATGAATCACAATTTGGTCTATCAAGTATATGTTAATGCATTTTAGTAGAATTTCAAATCTGGTTAAAATAATAATTTTTAAAATGAAATAAACAGGTAAAATTAAAATGCTTAGCTGAAACAGAAGCCATCTGGTCAAAATGCTTAAGTCTCATAAAACTAATAACATATCACATTTCTTATGAAATATTCATTGGAACACATGGAATTCATTTTAAAACAGAAACATCCGAGAATATACAATTACGTTCTCATTTTAGCATCTTCTCACTTTGCCACAGTCAAAGTTTTGATACTGGTAGGATGTGTAAACAAGACTACAAAGAGAACTATGGGCTGATCGACTGAATGGCTAGGATACCCACGCCATGGCAGACTGAGAACAATCAGGAAACACAAGGAAAAGCAAGGCTCGCGCCCCACTGACCGGATGTGAGGGGCCTCCACTGGCAGTGAGATGCTGGTGGGCATGCTGAGGTTCCCCTGGGGGACCGCAGGGGGAATGGGCTTCTGGGGTCGACGAGGTCCACGCCGTCTCTTTTTCTTATGTTTTTTGGTAAGTGCAGGAGGCTTGGTTTTTTTCCTGGGTTTCCTCTGCTGCTGGTGCTGAACTTTACGAGAGTTATCTCCTCTCAAGAAATTATCCTTTGGAGTAAATAAAAAAGTTCTTTTAACTGAGATTATCCACTGATCAACACTTACCCTTCTGCCCTCCTGGTTTGTAACTGTACAGTAAGGTGGCCACAGATAAAAACATTCTATGCATTTTAACCACTTAACAGTTTGCCCCAAGCATTACTTGGGCAGCACATTTGTTTACATACTGACTACCCTGTGTTTCGCTTGGGCAGATGTCATTTCATCCTGTCATTTCTTGTTTGCACAAGATACACTTGTAACATCTGTTTATTTGTTTTACATTGATTATTTTTTGGCATACTTTTTATTTAGAACATTGTATTCAATTTTGATGTTTGTTTCTAGTGAAATATAGTAAGTTCTGGTTATTTTCTTTTACTAATTTATTTGTGAAAAATAACCTACAGTCTATAAAAACTCTTATCATAAGTACATTAGATATAATTTTGATGCTCCTCCAAAACTCAGCTATATTCTTTTACAATATAAAATGGACATGTTTGGGACACAGACTGAACGGGAAGAAATGCCAAAAGATGTGCAAAAGAAAAAACTGAAAAAGAGAGAAATGTTAGTGTATCAGAGAGAAAAAGTCTGTGTTATTTCAACGGAAAGACAAAAAAAGTGATCTTATTGTCAAATATTCATAATACAGAAATGATAGAGTTTGAAAGAAATGAAACTAAAAGATTCCAATAGTGGTCAATGATTATAATAATTCTATGGGTGGTGCTGACAGAGTTGACCAATATCTAACAAGCTACCCTGTAATCAAAGTGCAAAGAAAAGGGCCGGGAATTTAGCTCAGTGGTTCTGGCACCTGCCTCGCAAGCACAAGGTCCCGAGTTTAATCCCCAGTACCAAAAAGAAAAACAGTCAAAATGCAAGGAAAAAATATTATTATAAAATATTTATGCACCTTCTGGACCAAACAATATGGAACTCATTTGTTATTTATTCAAACCAAGGAGGTGCAAAAAGTCACTTATAACTTAGATTAGGTCTAACAGACCAACTAATTGAAAAATATGGGATAGCAAAACACCAAACGAGACATCCATCATCGACGTCCTCACCATTATGTTTAGCAGGTAGACATGTTATTGAAATTATACCACCCACAGAAGAAAAGGGAAGGCCAACATGACAGTGTAAAGTGTGTTATTCAAAGGAAGGCAGTAATGCAAAAAGAATTCAGAGAGACTAGATACTACTGTCCAGATTGTAACACTGTTCTGTGTATTTAATGTTTTAAGATATAACAGAGAAAAATTATTGAATAAATTTGATAAAATTGCCATTTTAATATCTTCTATTATATAAAAATTAACAAAAAGCTATGCAATTTTTGGTCACCATGTATTTAAATAACTGGACTGGTAAGTAGTTTAAAAACTAAGCCAGGCATGGCAGTGCATGCATGTAATCTCATCATTTGGGAGGCTGAGGCAGGAGACTGCATGGGTTTGAGGCCAGCTCAGGCTATACAGTGAGTTCACAGTCCGACTGAACTACATAGTGAGACTCTGTGTCAAAAAAATAAACAAACAAATGAAAAAGCAAAACAAACCTAAAAGGATTTTCAAAGTTTTTACCATAAAAGATGATAAGTGTTTGAGGAGATAAGTTTAACCTGATTTAAACATTATGCATTATATATATGTAATGAAAGATCAAATGTTATCCCATTAATATGTGCAATTTTTATGTTTTTGTAAGGTCTGGGATCTGTAGACAAGAAAATACTCTAGAAGCCCCCTTAGGTCTTCTAGCTAATCCTGACTAGAAGGAGTTAAAAAAAATTTTACCAGAAAAATTCCCTTGGGAAATAGGTCAAGGATGAGATTAGAGAGAGAGAAAAACCAAATAAAAGAAGGGCACTAAATGGCCTTGGGACTTACACCAAAAGACCCAAGAGCTGACAGGCAGGACACAGAGAGAAAGCCAAGTGTACAAACAATAAGCCTCCCCCACCTCCAATACAATATAGGGGAAGGAAGGGGGGGCAACTAACTTTAAGGCACTGTGTATTCACACCTATGTATTAACATATACACTTTTACACATGTATATTCACTCTAGAGTCACTATATTATTCACTCTAGGGTCATGATAAAAGTACAATAGATATTCACATACTCACTAGCTCTAAGCTAACCATGAATAAGGTACCCCTTGCCAATGAGCTGCCCACTCCAAAGACAAGGCCTTAAAAGGTAGGTCAAAGACAAGCAAACAGACAAAAAGAAGCTGCGTATACCACTGGAAGAAATGCCGGTATACAGAGGTGCCCCAAAGCCAATTCCATTTTGGCACACTGCGGGGGGCGGGGGGGGATTCCTCTCTGACTCCTACCCCCTATAAAAGCAGCTGAGAACAAAGGCCCAGGGTCCTCCACCTTTCCACAGCCCCCTATCCTGATTCTTATGAGAGTAGCTATCTATCTTTTCCTTTCTCCCCCTTCCTTTTCCTCTTTACAAATAGTGTCTTCCTTTCATTAAACTTTGTTCCTCTAATATTTTATTGAGGCTGAATTTACGTTCCCAGCAGGCTGCTCACACAGCAGAGCAGCAGTCTTCGTCCCCCAGATGTGACACATTTGGTTCCCTGACCAGGAGCAGATGTGACATTTTCTCGTGCCAGTTAAAACAAATTTAATTTTTAAAAAACTAGATTATCCAAAAAAAACCTAACACTCTTTAAAAAAATTGTTCTCTTAATATTCTATATAATACCTAAAACACTCAAACTGTATTTATTTATTATTTTGGGGGGGGATACTGGGGATAGAACTCTGGACCTTGTGCTTTCGAGGCAGGTGCAGTGCCACTGAGATAACTCCCCAGCCCTCTCAAACTGTATTTAATAAAGGATCAAAAAATCATTTAATTCCCACTGATTCAACTCATTATGCATTTTAAAAACATCCTAAGTGCTATAGCACAAGAAAAAATTTAATTTGTAGTCTGTAAGAACTCTCCTTCAGGCAAAACACAAATAAAAATATACATAAATACAGTATACAAAATTAAGCCATGACAATATAAACACCTCTCAAAGGTACACAAAAAGAAAATTACTTGTAGTTTTGTGCGATTAAAGGATAAATGAGATATTAAGTGGTGAATGAAACAACACAAAGGAGAAAAATAGCAAAGAACTGGGCCTGCCTGCTATTTAGGGTATAATGGGGGATAAAATACAAAAGTAAGCTGTATAGAAGTTCAGGCGGAGAGGATGTATGGCTCTGAATATCCTGTTAAAAGTTTTAAACTTTATTTAACAGGCAGTGCAGAGCTATTTGCTTTTTTTTATTTCTGTGGTTCTGGGGATAGAACCCAGCCCTTCAGATCCAAGAGCTCCACTGATGTGGTGAGGATATCTGCGGGTACCACTAGGTGATACAGAGCACACAGCAAAAGAAGCTGATTCAGAAGAGAAGATAAGAATTCCGTGTGGCTCACATACAGTCTGAGATAGGCAGATGCCTAGGGAGCTAGGCGAAAGCTGTAGAAAGGAATGGAAATGCAGACAGGGAAATCCATGACACAAGGAACTGATGTGAGCAGAGAGATAATGTAAAGAGAAAGGTCAATGAACACACAGGTGTACAGACCTAAGAATGGGACTGATGCCTTATAAATGAGACCCCAGAGATGTCTGCGGCTCCCTCTCTACCACACAAGGATACAAGGAGGCTGGCAGGGTGCAACACAGAGGGGAGCCTCACCAGAGCCCAACCATACTGCCACCGTCTTTGAACTTCTGGCCCCTGGAACTGAGAAATACATTTCTGTTTTTTATAAGTTTTGCAGTCTGAGGCACTGAGATATAGCCCCTGGAACTAAGACACCATAGTTCATCAATTCCTGGAAGAACATTTTCTTATCTCTGTAATTGGGAAGGATTTTATAATCACTGTGTCTTACTGTGGCTGTCAGTCAGGTGATGGTCATTATAGTTGGCACTGCCTGCACAGATGCTCAGACTTAGCTACAGTTTTCATGCTGGCATCATTTGAATGAAGATGTGTGCGCTATTAGCACAATTTGAGGGAAAACTTGTGTATGTAGAAAGGTACAAAGAGCAGGAAAGTATATTACTGATATTAGTGAAGCAGGTACTCATAGTGAAGAACTGACTACACTCCTTTTTAATAAATGCAAAACAACAACCAAGTGAGAAAAGAAAACAACCACAAAGTGATAATCTGGCTTTCACATATCCAGTAGTAACAGAAGAGATTAGGAGTGACACAGACTTAGATAAAAAATCCACATCTACCCTGGCTGTGGTGGCCTACACCTGTGATCCCAGCTACCTAGGAGGCTGAAGCAGGATAACTACAAGTTTAATCACAGCTGAGGTAACTTAGCAAGCCAATTTCAAAATAGAAAATAAAAGCGCTGGGAGGTAGCTCAGCGCAAAGGCCCTGGGTTCAATACCGAGTACCACAGGGCAGTAGGGACGAACCCATGTCTAAGTAAGTAAGTTTGTTTGTTTATTGGTACCGGGGATTGAACTCAGGACCCTGCGCTTGTGAGGCAGGCGCTGGAACCACTGAGCTAAATCCCTGGCCCCTAAGTAAGTATTTTTGTTTTTGTTTTTGGCACGGGGGATTGAACTCAGGTCCTTGCGCTTGGGCAGCAGGCGGTGAAACCACTGAGCTAAATCCCTGGCCCCTAAGTAAGTTTTCAAAAGGCTCTTTTAATAAATATAAAACAAAAATTCTAAGTAATATAAAAACCTTGTATATTGGCAACATCTTTTCTTTCTTGATGGTATATAAAACAGTAATTTTTACAACTGATAGAATCTTTGATCCCATGAATTCAGCAATAACTTTAAATAAAAAGCTCATAACAATAGATTTGAAGACTAATAACTATCACAAAGCAAATAAATTAAAAACAGAAAAGTAAAAAATTAATGCATAAATTCGAGAAACCTAAAAGAAGTACAATCCCACTTAAATATCTGAATGCAAACATAATTATAGACTCATGTCACAAATACAAAACTGATCAACTGACTGATAGACAGACGCAATTCAACAAGTGATTTAACTCTCCACCAGTGCGCTTGGCTTCCACCTCAGGCTTCCCCACAGCACCAGTGCAGGGCTCTGCAGGAGGATGTCCAGCAGCTCTAGCTCCAGAGGTAACAACCAACTCGAAGGTACCCCTGGAACAGGCTCCTGCTCAAGTATACTAGGCCGATCCCCAGAGCCTTGTGACATTCTTAGCACCGTGTCAGATACTCCACATAAACTCCCCAGGACAGACACTTTGCCTTGATCCCCTCACCCAGCAACCACTCCCCGGAAGCTTTCCCAGCGCTGGCAGTTCACCTACCTAGCATTAATGAGTCCCCAAACACTACTCACTCCCACTCCCAACTTTCTACCTCTACAGCAGGACAAACTACTCTCTTAATTGCCACCTGTACAGGACCTGCTGCAACACCACATTATGCCTGCTAGACTGTGCTAGAGCCTCTTCTGTCAATGGGTATCCCATCCAGTGGTTGAGTTTCATTCAGAATCTTCACCTTTCCCAGCCATGTGCTTAAACATGAATTTACTCAACAATTACATACTGTACTGACCATCCTCTGTCCTAAGTACTAAGGATATAGCAACAAACAAAAATGTCTGCCCTTGTAAAGTTTACATTCTAATAGAATAGTCAATAAACAGACAAAATAAATAATTATGTTAAGCAAATAAATATTAGGAAGAAAAAAAGAGCAAGAAGCTAAAAACTGACAGAGCACCAAGGAGGTAGATGACTTCTTTGATGAGGGATTATCTGGTCAAAAACTTGAATTAAATGGAGTTGTGAAGCATGCAGAAATCTGGGACAAGAGCATTGCAGAAAAACAGAGAAGAGCAAAGCCCCTGAGGTGTACCAGAAAAACAGTAGAAGACCAACACTGCTGGAAGTCCAGGAAGGGAAGATGCAGGGAGATGGAGCTGAGGAGGTAGCCCCGATCAGAAAGTGCCTCTTAGGCCATGATAAGAATTTCAGATTTGAGGGCATGCTGGCACACGCTTGTAATCCCAGCACTCAAGAGGCTGAGGCAGGAGGATTACCATCAGTTCAAGGCTATCCTGGGCTACACAGTGAGTTCAAGGCCAGCCTGATCTACATAGCAAGACCCTGTCTCAAAAAACAAAACAAAACTCAGATTTGACTCTAGATGTGATGGGGAGCCATTAGAAAAGCTCAATCACGGAATGAAAGTGATTAGATGTCTATTTTAAAAGGTCTGCTCTAAAGGCTACAATGCTGCATGATTCCACTGATGTAACATTGCAGAAAATGCAAAATTACAAGGACTGAAAACAGACCAGTGGAGATGGAGTAAAGTTGACTACAAAAGAATGCAGGAAGCTGATGGGACCATTGTATATCTTGATTATGGGGAGGGTTACACAATGTCATGCATTTGTCAGACCTCACAGAACTGTGAACCAAAAAGACTGAATTAACTCAAACAAAGTGCAGCACACACAGAGCCCACTCTGGCTGTTATGTGAACACACTTGTTTGTGTGTGCAAAAGGATAGGTATATCTGGATGTGGTGGTACATGCCTATAATATCAGCACTCAGGAGGCTGTGGCAGGAGGATTGCCTTGAGTTTGAGGCCAACCTGGGCTACAGAGCAAGACCCTGTCCCAAAAACAAACAAAAAAAGGATGGGTATACAAGAAGAAGGAAGATCAATCAGGATCCTGGCTATTACAATAATCAGGCAAAGATAATGGTAACATGTTACAAGTATTTGTTGCGGTCTCTTAAGTAATTTTTAACCTAAAGCAGAAATAGCTCAAACAAGTATCAGATTCTGTAACTGCCTTCATTCTCATATTCTCTCTGACTCTCTGTCTGAGGTTTGTTTTTGTTTGTAGTATTGGGGACTGAACCTGGGGCCCGAACCTTGTGCATGCTGGGCAAGCACTCTCACACTAAGTTACACCTTTGGCTCTTTTTCTTTTTTTCCTGGTACTGGGGATTGAACTCAGGACCTTGCACTTGCAAGGCAGGCACAGCAAAACTGAGCTAAATCCCCAGGCCTGACTCTTTTACTTTGAGACAGGGTCTCACTGAGTTGCCCAGGCTGCCCTGGGACTTTCAGTTCTGCCTCAGCCTCCCAAGTAGTTAGATCACAGGCATGCATCACCACACTGGGTTGAGAAAATCATCTTCAAAAATTTGTATTATGAATACTTTTTAGAAAGCTATTAATTCATTTATACTATATTTTTAATTTTATATCACTATATAAAATATATTCTCATTTTCTGACTTAGGTTTGTTTCAATAAATTTGCCTATGTAGGAATATTTAACTAGCCAAAAAAAATAATAAATTGCTTTGAATTTCTTCAAAAGCAGTTTATATAGTTGTTATATAATTTTTAAAATTCACTCAAATTATTAAAACAGATTCTACAATACAGCTTCCCTATTTAACATTTTCCTACTTTTAGAACTATGCTGGAATTGCAGAACTTTAACATCAGAATAAATAACTGGCATCCTTTAAGGGGCTGAGGGCTTCAAGGCCCACATTACCAAGGGCCTGGGAATTAACCAAACCCACAGCAGTGGTTCAAAAAGCCTTACAAAAATTATTCCTCATCCATGACAAAGCTTCTATAGGATAAATAATGCCTATATTTAAAATATTTTAAAATGAAAATGGGAACGGGCCAGGGATTTAGCTCAGTGGCACTGCATCTGCCTCGCTAGTGCAAGGTCCTGAGTTCGATCCCTGGCACCAAAAAAAAAGAAGAAGAAGAAGAAAATGGGAACATAAATTCAACAGTATGTATATGTAGTCTGTAGTATTCAAATTTTTCAAAACACATGGCTCACAGAGGAAACTAAAAGCACTGGGGCTGTTGGTGAAGCAGCAGTGAATGACACCCATCGAAGCAGAGGTCCAGGATGAGCCATCAGCTTGTTTAGACATTCAGCTAATAACAAAGCCCAATGCCTGCTCTGTTACCCAGGAAACTGCAGAGTGCTTACAGAGGGCAGGAAGTGGCTTGTTCAACTTTTTGGTACATAAAGTACCCAGCACAATAACTGGCAGTAACTGATGGATGGGAATAATTATAAAGGAACATTTTTGTTGTTTGTTGAACTGCTGGGATAAACCAACATTCACCATACTTTTTTTTAGCACATCTCATAAGACATGATGTATGCAGAAGAAGAAGTACAGAATAGGAAAAGATAATAAATAAAACAATCTTAGCTCAGTAACTATAGACTGAGTATTCCTTATCTGAAATGCTTAGGGACTAGAGGCGTTTCAGGCTTTGGGATTTTCAAATTTTGGAAAACGTGAACAGAATTTACTGAAGAGTATCCTTATTTCAGAATTCTGAAATGTGACATGGAATGGCACACTGTCCTTCGTCACAAAACATTTCTCACTGCAGACAGCCATCAAGGGTTAACTCACCATT
This sequence comes from Heterocephalus glaber, assembly GCF_000247695.1. The sequence continues at coordinate 10,104,639 of NW_004624765.1, read as the reverse complement.
TTTTTGGCATGTTCTTCACACAGCGGTGTCTGGTGTGTGATGTCAAACACAGGCACCGAGCACTGCTGCCCATCTGCAAACCTGGCGGTGCAGCTGGAGAAGAGCTGCTGGGAGCGGTTCGAGAGGATGTCTGGGGTGTGAGTCAGGGCTGAAATACACTGCAGCGCTTCTCAATTTCTCACTCTCTATATAACATGTTACTTCCCCTGGTTGTGTTTAGTAAGTACGCATTTTATCATCTACAAAAGTCAAAGTGCTAACGGCTGAGCTCAGTGTCCTGCTCCATCAGAGGAAGCTTCTGGAAAAACCCTTGGCAAGTGGGCTCCTGACACAGCCTCTCTAACGGCTACTAGGAACCCACCTCTGTTACTTGGAGAAGCATGATCACTTCCTAACAGATTAACTCCTAAAACTTTCACTGTAACAAACTTTTTAAAAGACAATGTTCTGCTTATGATCCTCATCAAGGAGAATAAAAATGTAAAGATATTAAAAACACATCTGTCCAAAGTTTAGTATTTCATTTTGCATTTCCAACACCAAACTCAAATTCACAATTTATGAAAAAAGAGACATTTAAATCAAACTTTTACTTAAAATGGGAACAACAGTTTTCCATCATCAACATTTTGGAGCATTCTTGTGCCCTTAGCTACTACTATATTGCTGTAACATTTACTTTCTGGAGTAGGACTGTAGCTCAGTGGTAGAAGTGCTTATTAGCAAGTGCCAGGCCCCCATTTGGTTTTCCAGCATCAAAAGACACATCAATCAATCAATCAATTGATTCATCAATCAAGCAATGAAAAAAAGTTTATTTTCTATTTTTTTTTTTTTGGTACTAGAGATCAAACTCAGTACCATGCGGTTGTGAGGCAGGTGCAGTGCCACTGAGCTAAATCCCCAGCCCTTACTGTCTACCTATTAAGGAAGTATCTTTGGGTTCTTTATAGTATACAGTATTTGTAAAACCTTTATTATATAGAAACTGCTGCTGTGCTTGCTTCGGCAGCACATATATATAGAAACTGCTGCTGAAAAGGCTATGAAAATACAGTTTCAAGAACAGAAAGGAGGGCAAAACTCAAGAGTGCAAAGAGTACATAATTGCTATCACATAAATTTAAAAAATATTTAATAAAAGTGTTAGTAATAAATTTCATCATGAGCCTGAAGCTCCTACGTTTTCCTGAAGTGTATCTTAAGGTACCTTCTTTCCTAGCCAGTGACATTTGAGAGCTTTCTTTCTTTGTTTTTTTCTCTCTTGGTTTTTTGAGATAGGGTCTCACTATGCACCTCAGGCTAGCTTTGAACTCACGAGATCCTCCTGCCTCAGCATCTCAGGTGCTGGGATTACAGGTGTGGCACCATGCCTGACTTGTTATCTTTATTTCAAACGAGCACTGCACTCACTATAAAAAGCAACTTAATACTATAGCATAAGGCACAGTGCAAAACCTTGTAACTTAGAAGAATAAAAACAGATTTTAAACACTATGCTTTGAACTGGGGATGTAGCTCAACAGCACAGCGCCTGCTTGATGAGCGCAAGGTCCTGAGTTCGGTCCTCGGTGCCAAAAAAAACCAGCCCAAAATAAAACCACCATGCTTTGATTTTTCCATCGATAATTGTTATAGTTTCTTCTTTCAAGCTATGTGAAATCACAGTTCTATTAATAAAATAATTAAAACCTTTTTGGTTACAATCTGCTTTTTGAAACAATTTTGTTTACTTTGTTTTGATTCATACCTTTTAGACTCAAATAGATTCTGAACTTAAAAACAACTAGAAATTGGCTCCCAGTTCTGCCTGAAAGAGAATAATGCCACTTATACATTCCTAGTTCCTTCCTTTCCCAGCTCAATGTGATGAGAATGAAAAGTGAAAGAAAACTTTTTAAAGATTACAATGATAAAGGCAAGAAAAAAAATACTCAGAAGACTTCATGAAAATTTGAGCTACATGAAATTTACTTCAAACATTATGATTTCAAAGTCATTTCCTTCCTTGATTTAGAAATGAAGTACAGTTATCTCCAGCAGTAGAGCATTACCAGGCCCTGTGTTCAATCCCCAGAAACACTGGCGCGCATGTGCACACACACACACACACACACACACGCGCACACGCACATGGGTACAGAGCCCATGCTGATCAAAGGATACGCTGGAAACAGTGTCTGGTGAACGGAAGGGCTCTGTTTGTACACTGCTCACCCTTCGTGGCTCCGCTGCAAGCTGCGGGTTCTAACTCCTTCAACTTGGTCTGGCTTATGCTAGGGAAGAAAAAAACACAAAGTCAGTTGTTGAAAAAAACACAAAGTTAGTCGTTAAAAAAATGCTTTAAGAGTCCAAAGTAATCTTTCAACATTACTCCACTACTCCAGTTATTACAATGCAAATATGAGTTAAAGAAAGAGCAGGCATTACAATTGGCCAATGTGTTATTCCTTTAATCTATTGATATTCAAAGTAAACAGTCACATCCAAATCGGTAAATCGGTTTTAAATATATCTCTGTTATTTTCTAAGTGATACTTTGGTGGCTTTTACTTCACAAAGAGGTAGAAAAGTGATGACAAATAAGCCCAGAATCAGACAGACCTGGCTATGAATTTCAGCTCTGCCCTCACTGTATGAAAGCAAGGCACCATCAACTGGCAGCATTGCTGTAAGCATGAAGAGATAAATACATCCAAACTGCTGATATACAGGGCACAGTGAGGAACACAGCATCAGCCACAGTGGTCACCGTCATGAGGGTTCTGTTCCCTTACACTGTGGGACAGCACATCTTGCAAAAAGATTTGTACATGGAATGGAGGCAGCTGCTAAGATGAAAAAATGGTTGAGTTGCTTTTATCTGCCAAATTGTGCTCACTTTAGCCCCCTTTTCTTTCTTTTTGGTGTTTTGAGACACAGTCTTGCTATGTAGTCCAGACTAGTCTTGAACTCACTATGGAGACCAGGCTGGGCTCTAACTTGCAAAGATCCTCATGCCTCAGCCTCTCGAGTGCTGGGATTACAGATGTGTGCCACCATGGCTGGCTAGACATACTGTACTTTTAAACTTTGTTCCATTAACATTTAAATATTTTAACTTATTTTTAAACTTCATGAATAGGCAATGCATTTGCATGGTTTCAAAAATAGTAATAGTTCTATAAATCATCGCCTTTACAAGCCAAACTATTAGGCCTTTACATGTCTGTGTAGAAAAGAATCTTAACGTGAGTCACAGATCAGGCATCAAAAACAAAAAACAAGGTTATTTCTAGTATCTTTCTAAAGGTTTCAATGTAATGATTTATAATAATTAGATCAGGCCACACAGAATCTAAATTGTATATAAATTTACATAAAATCTAAATAAAAGAATACTTCTATTAGAATAATTACTCTCATAAAAACATTAAACACAAATAGATAATTAAATGCTGCCACAGAGTTTGCTTTAATTTAAGAGTTCTGCAAGGTTTATCAGGATCACAAGCCTGGGGAAGAGGATCATTATAGAATTAAAACTATTTATTGCTAATAGTTTATATGCTGCCCCTAAAATGGCGGCACTCACATTAGTTAGGTAAAAAAGATAGCTTGAAATAAATAAAGCTTACTATTTTGGCAGCTAAGCCCAATTTTCTTGATCTAGATTTAAAAAGAAGGGATAATCTTCACTGAACATTTTAATAATTTACTTATCTACCAAGCTTAATGTGTAACATGTTGCCTCATTTCCTTTCTCGCCTTCCAAAGAAATTGGTTTCATTTTAAAAAATCACTTTATGACGCTCTCAAAATAAATCCTAAGTCAGTTCAATATCCATAGATAAATTAAGGTTAAAATGCTTATTATGATGTTAGATATATTATCCAAATAATCCCAACCAAAGGAATTACTAAACCTTTTTTACATTTTTACTATGAAAAATACCTACTAAAGGGCTCCTTTTGCATGATCTACAGTACCCCCAGAAAACAAGTACGTTTCTGTATGGACAACAACACACAAACACCAGACACTGTAGGCTGGGAGCTGCTAGGTATTTAGATTTACATGAAGGTAGGTCAGTGATTTATTCTATTTACCAAGTATGAAAAGGCTATTACATAATAAAGAATATATTAACATTATTCAGCTTGTATATAAACCATATTTTAAAGAATATATATTAGAAAGTAAACATTGGGGGTCGGGGATTTAGCTCATGTTTCACTGCCTGCTGCACAAGCGCAAGGACCCGAGTTCGATCCCCGGTACCAAAAAAAAAGAAAGAAAGTAAACATTGGAGTTTAATTTCTAAAATATTTATGTGAATGTCTTTTGTAGACCAGTGACTTTGAAATGAACAACCGCACATGGAGGACATCATGCAAGTAACAACTAATTGTTCTGAACCCAACATAAAAATTACAGTAATAAGTGGTACAATATGTATATGTGCCAATTCCCCAAAAGGAATGTAATTATTATGTATCACAAATATATATTAATAAAAAGAATTTATCAATGACACAATGATCATCAGTGACATAATGTAAATTTTTTATTAATCATGAGTAACATAACCACATGACATCAAATCAACTGAAAGAGTAAGGGAACACATCAGGTTTTGTTTTTTTATCTGGTGACACATAATTTTTTTAATATCACACTGGGAGATGTTCTGAAAATGACTAGTTAAAAATCATAGAGCTGGGGTATAGCTCTGGTAGTAGAGCACTTAGCTAGCCTATGTGGGGCCCTAGGTTCAATACTCAGCACCATCAAAAAATAAAATACATATTAAAATATATGTATATGATATACATTTTTCACACAAATACGTAATTGTCCCAAACTAACTGTACAGACTTACACCTTTGACAAGATTATAATATACTAGACTCTTTGAAGACAGGGTCTCATTATGCAGTTCAGGCTGGTCTTTCTTGAATTCACTAAGTAGCCCAGGCTGGCCTCGAACTCATGGAGATCCTCTTGGCTCAGCCTCCCGAGTGCTGGGGTTACAGGAGTGCGCCACCACACCCAACAAACATCATTATTTATAACCTGCATCAAATTGAGTGAAGTGTTTGAACAAAGAGAATAGACTTTCACATAGTCAATGCCAGTCATTTGTTCATCAACAGCACAGATTTGAGAATAAAATGCACCTCGTTCCTACACTCATGGAAATTCCTTTCTAGCATGAAAACTTTATTCAGGTAATTCATGATCATTATAGAAAATGAAAATTAGACTTTGATTCAGCAAGCCATGAGCTCTGGTGTAAGGTTTGAGGTTTCTATCAAGATCCCAAGTGCTGTGATGCTGCAGGCATTCGGTCCATACTTTTAGCAGGAGCTGGGACACCACAGAATTGTGGTTCTTGTGCCCTCTGGTGGCCGAACCTTCCTAGTAGTACCAAGCAGAGAAGAGTTGATGTAGGAAGCCCTGCCTAATACACATTAATTTCTGCAATCTTGATTCCCCAGAGCCTAATAGGCTGCACCTTGATTTTGGCCTGGTAGTACAGGGGCAGAGCCTCCTCAGGCCTGCCTAGATTCCTGACCTACAACACTGTCAGCTCATAAATGTTATGTAGCAGTAGAAAAGGAATAGTTTTTTGAGACTTCCAGGAAGATGGCATTGTGGTAAGCAGCCACAAATCAGCCTCCCTAAGATTCAGAATACAGTCACTGGAAAATAACAGTTTGGGAAAGGAAGGAAGGAGAGAGGTGTATCCCTGGGACCCAAAAAGGACATGAAAGGAAAATTAGAGCCTACAGAGAAGTTGAAGCAGCAGACCACAATGAAGAAAAACTAAGGGGCAACCAGCACTTTCTCCTTGGCTCCTGGCTCATAGTGTGAGAAAGGAAGATACAGAGATACAGTGAAAGTGGTAACACCAGAGGTCTTCAAGAAGAAGTGCATCGTGGAATAGGGCAGTGGATGCCAAGCACTATAACAGCTACTAAGTGACTACAATCTAAACAACTGCCACATCCCCTGGAGAGAGAGCTTGGCCAGATGCCATTTCGGGTAGGGGCCCACTGAACCCAGGACCCGGAACAGCCCTGGGCTGGCTTCATCTCAGGGTTCCCAGTGTTGAAATCCCACAGTAACTGGTGAGCCACAACCATGGGAGATGTCCATGATCAAGGAGCTGTGGTCAGGCCAACAAGAGACACTCAAGAGCACTGTAGGTTGAACAACTCAGGCCTCATCCCCACAACCAGGGCCCAAAATAAGCCTGAACTTCCATGGAACAGAAAAGAACCAGAATGAGCACCCCACCCTAACCCTACTACAGGCGCTGGGACCATCTGAGACAGATCTGGGCTCTTGTCTGCCTCCTTTGTCTACCAGTGTCAGCAGACATACACCCTGCACTAGAGACTACCACAAACTGTAGACTACAAAGGTAACTACAGCCTTGATTGTTCTTGTTTTTTGTTGGTACCGGAGATCAAACTCAGGACTGTGGGCTTGCAAGGCAGGCAGCAGAACCACTGAGCTAAATCCCCAGCCCAACCACAGCCTTGAAAACAGAGAAATTTATTTTCTTTTTATCTTGACTGATTGCTTTTGTTTTTTCATGAGTGTGAACACTGTTCATAGGGTTTTTGTTTTGTTCTTGTTTTTTCCTTCTTTCTTTCCCTCCTGTCTTCTTCACCTGTTTCCCAAAGCTTAGGTAATCTTTTGTCCTTTGGCCTTGCTTCTAATCTCTTTCTATTCTTTTATTTCTCTATTTTTCCCCCTCTTACTCCTTTTAAATTTTCTCCCCTGAAGGTAAACCACTCTACTGAGGGGATATTTACTATATATAATTTGATGATTTTTTCTTTGGGGTACCAGGGGTCAAACTCAGCACCTCGTGCTTGCGAGGCAGGTGGCGGAACCACTGAGCTGAATCCCCGGCCAATGATGTTTTACATTTAGTTATGTAACTATAAAATCTTGTACCTATGGTAAAAGGTAGCAAACTAACAGCACAGTTTGTCATTTCCTAGACTATGCTTAGTGCTATTCTTATTACTGACTGTACTACTTTAGCCAAGGGGACAGAATTGTTTCAGTCAGTTGTTCTTCCTTGTATGACAACACTGGGGTTGTCTAGGGGTCATAAACAATATCATACTGCAATATCAAAGAACTGGGTGCTAGGCCAAACAGGCAGGAATGTCTCATCCCTAATAAACTGAAGAGGCAGGATCTTGGTTCAGACCCAAAGCCAAAAGTTAGTTACACCTAGAGCCTGGCACGGATTATAGGATTATTCCTGTAATCCCAGCACTCAGGAGGCTGAGGCAGGAGGATTGCCATGAGTTCAAGGCTGGCCTGGAATACACAGTGAGTTCAAGGCCAGCCTGAACCATATGAGATCCTGTCTCAAAAAAACAAATAAACAAAAAAACCAGTTATGCCTAGAAACCAACTTCTAAAAGTAGTGATTTTCTAAAGAGGTCTAGATATTACTAAAAATGCTACCTACCATAAGCAATTTACAAGCATCAATGCAGAAAACAAACAAACAAAAAAAGAAAATAAGAAAATATGGAAGCAAGATGCAACTGAACATCCCCAACTCTCCAAAGGCAAATCCAAGAGATACTGAGGTGGAAGAAATCAAAAGCCACCCACTTGAACTTTCTGAAATGGTAAGAGAAGTAACAAAGAAGATGAATCTCTAGAAAAAATGAATCAGAAATAATTAAACAGATAACTAAAGAGATGATGACCATAATGAAGCACATCATTAGTGAATCTAAAATAGATACAGGTTTTTAAAAATAGAGGAGCTTAGAAAAGTAATAGAAACCATGAATGCCCAATATAGGAAAGAACTGAATTCCATGAAACAGATTCAAACAGATATCCAGGAGATTAAAAATTCTACTGAAAGTATATGCAGCAGAATCAACTGTGAAGATAGACTATCAGACCTAGAAGACAGGTTTACAGTTAGCCATCATCAAATTAAAGATTTAAAAATATCAAGGGAGCTAGGCATGGTGGTGCGCACCTCTAATCCCAGCATTCCAGAGGCTGAGGTAGGAGGATCTCCAGTCTGAGCTACATAGGGAGTTCAAGACCAGCCTGAACTACATAGCAAGACCCCGTCTCAAAAAAACTAAAAACAAGGGACCAAAAAAAAATAATCCAATATGAGGTAACCCATTTTCTGGTCCCCCTTCTGTCTCTCTTAGACAGAAGCTACCTTTCAATAAATTTTTCCTACTCTTAAAAGAAAAATCCCAATAGCTGCTAGATGGTGCAAAGAAGAATAACATAAGATTAAACAGAATCAATGAAAATCCTGAAGATAGAAAAAAGGACATAAAAAGCCTGTTCACAAGCTGGGCATAATGGTATACATCTATAATCTCAGCTCTCTGGAGGCTGATGCAGAAGAATCATCATGAATTCCAGGCAAGCCTGGCTACATAGTGAGTTCAAGGCCGTCCTGAACTACATAGTGAGATCTTACTTTAAACAAACAAACAAACAAAATACCTGATCAGAGAATAGCAGAAAACTTCCCAAGCATGGAAAAAGGATCTGACATACAGATAAGTAAGGCATATAGAACATGCACATAATAATCAAGAAAGATTCCAGAAAAATCAACACAAGAACAAAATATTAAAAGCTGTTAAGAGAAAACAAATCCCCAAAAGGAAAACCCATCAGAATCACAGCAGACTTCTCAACACAAACCCTTAAGTAAAGAAGAACATGGAGTGAAGTATTTCAATCCCTAGAAGAAAACAACCTCCAATCAGTATTGATATACCCCACAAAATTATCTTTCAAAATTGATGGAGAAATAAGATACTTCCATGATAAAGAACACCTGAATAAATGCATGATCACCAAACCAGCACTCCAAAAAGTTCTGAAGGATGTTCTAGAAAAAGACAATGAAGACAACAATTCCAAGAATCCCAAAAGAATGAGTCCACCAGGTAAGGCAAGCAATTAAACAAGGAGAAAGAAAGGGAACCAACAGCAGGAAAATAGTATGACAAGGATAACTCAATACATTCCAATTATAATCATCAATGCAAATGGTCTCAATTCACCAATCAAAAGAAACAAATTGACAGAATGGATCAAGAAACAAGATCCAACAATATGCTGCATACAAGAAACACATTAAACTCAAAAAGAGGGCCAGGGAGCTCAGTGGTTCTGCCACCTCCCTCGCAAATGCAAGATCTGGAGTTTGATCCCCAGTACCAAAAAAACCCAAAAAACTCAAAAAGAAACTCACAAACTGAAAGTCAAAGGATACAAAACAATACTCTATGTGACAGGAGCCCAGAAAAGGGCAGGAGTAGCTATTCTATTTCCAGGTAAAATGGGTTTCAAGCTAAGACTAATCAAAAGAGACAAAGAAAGTCACTACATACTTATTAAGGGAACAACAGAAGAGAAAAAGAAAAATCATAAATAAATATGCACCAAATGCCAGTTCACACAACTACACAAAATAAACATTAATGGATATGAAAAGTCAGATAAGCACTAATACACTTATAATGGTGAACCACAATACCCCACTGTCACAAATACACAGATCAACTAGACAAAAAAAATCAACAAAGAAATATCAGAACTGAACCAAACCTTTGAACAAAAGGCCTTAGTAGATATCTATAGAGTGTTCCACCCCACAACAAAATACACATTCTTCTCTGCACATGAGACTTTCTCCGCAACAGACCACATACTACCTCACAGAAAATGCTTAAGCAAATGCAAAGGAACTGAAATTATCCCATGCATATTATAGACCATAATGAAATAAAATTTGAAATCAATGGGAAAAGAAACTACAAAAACTACATAAACGTGTGAAAATGACTCCCTCCTGAACAACCAATGGGTCACAGGTGAAATTAAAGAAGAAATTCAATAGTTTCTACAATTAAATGATAATGCCAATACAACATACCAGAACTTATGGGACCAATGAAAGCAGTTCTACAAGAGAAATGTATAGTGGTGAATTCCCACATCAGGAAAACAGAGCAAGCTCAAATAACCTAATGTTGAACCTCAAGGTTCTACAAAAGATGAGCAAGTTAAATCCAAAGCTCTTATGAGGAAGGAAATTATAAAGATTAGAGCAGAAATTAATGCAATCAAGACTAAGAAAACATGGGCCAGGGATTTAGCTTAGTGGTGCTGCTGCCTGCCTCGCAAGTGCAAGGTCCCGAGTTCAATCCCCAGTACCAAAAAAGAAAAAGAAAAAAAAAAGAGGAAAACAATACAAAGAATCAATGAATCAGGCAGGGATGTAGCTCAGTGGTGCCGCGCCTGCCTGACAAGTGCAAGGTCTTGAGTTTGATGCCCGGTACGGGGGTGGGGGGAAGAATTAATGAATTTAAGAGTTGGTTCTTTGAAAAAAAAAAAAAAGAGTTGGTTCTTTGAAAGGTTCGATAAAATAGACAAACCCTTAGCCAATCTTATCAAAAAAAAAAGAGAAAACACTCAAATCAATGCAATTGGAATGAAAAGGGGTAAATCACAACAGATCCTCCAGGAATCCAGATAATCAATACCTACTTTGAGAATCTATACCCTAATAAGATGGACAACACAGAAGAAATGGACAGATTCCTAGATACATATGAATTACAAAGCTAAATCAAGAAGATATAAAAATTCTAAATAAACCAATATCAGTCAATGAAATTGAAGAAGTAATTAAATAACTACCAACAAAGAAAAACTTAGGTCCTGACAGATTTGTTGCTGAATTCTACAAGAAATTTAGAGATCTAATGCCACTACTCCTCAAACTCGATAATGAAATTGAAAATGAAGCAATATTCCCTAAGCATTCCTGGAAGAAAGCATTATTCTGATACCAAAACCAGAGAAGGATCTAACCAAAAAACAGAACTACAGGCCAATCTCCCTAATGAAGACAGACACAAAAATCCTCAATAAGATATTGGAAAACAGAATGCAGCAAATCATCAAGAAGACTACACCATGACCAAGTACAATACACCCAGAGATGCAGGGATGGTTCAACATACACAAATCACTAAATATAATACACCACATTAACAGAACCAAGGACAAAAACCACAAGATCATCTCAATAGGCACAGAAAAAGCATTTGACAAAGTCCAATACCCATTCACGATTTATAAAAAACCTACAGAAAATCAGTATACAAAGGTTTTTATCTCAATCTGATAAAAGCCATCATCTATGACAAACCAACAGCCAACATCATACTAAATGGTCAAAAATTGAAAGCTTTCACTCTAAAATCAGGAACAAGACAAGGATATCCACTATCACCACTCTTATTCAGTGTGGTTCTGGAAACATTAGCCAGAGCAGCTGGACAAGAGAAAGAAATAAAAGGAATATGGATAGGAAAGGAAGAAGGTAAATTATCATTATTTATGGATGACATAATATGCTACATAAAATACCCCCAAAAACTCCACCAAAAGACTCCTAGAATTAATAACCACATTCAGTAGCACAGCAGGATACAAAGTCAACAGTCAAAAGTCAATAGCGGTGGCCAGGGATTTAGCTCAGTGGTTTTGCCGCCTGCTGTGCAAGCGCAAGGACCCAAGTTCAATCCCCAGGATCAAAAAAAAAAAAAAAAAAAGTCAATAGCATTTCTGTACACAAATAACAAACTCACTGAAAGAGAAATTAGGGAGACAGCACCTTTAACAGTAGCCATCAAGGAAAATGAAATATTTAGCAATCAATCTAACAAAGGAAGTAAAAGACCTTTACTCTCAAAACTGCAGTAGCCTGAGAAAGGAGATGGAAGAGGATAGCAGAAAATGGAAAGATATTCCTTGTTCTTGGGTAGGAAGAACCAATGGAGTCAAAATGGCCATACTTCCCAAACTATTATACAGATTTAATGCAATCCCAATCAAAATACCAACAGCATACCTCACAGAATTAGAGAAAACAATCCTAAAATTCATATGGAACCAGAAGAGACATAGAATAGTGAAGCAATTTTGGGCAACAAGGGCAAAGCAGGGGGCATCACAATCCCCGACTTGAAATTATACTACAAAAATGCAGTGATAAGAACAGCATGGTACTGGGGGGAAAAAAATGAACCAAGGATCAATGGAACAGAATAGAAGATGCAGAAACAACTCCAAACATTGTCAGCTACCTTATTTCAACAAAGGAGCCAAACACTTTCATTCCAAGAAAGCCTCTTCAATAAATGGTGCTGGGAAAACTGGCTTTCCAAAAAAAAAAAAAACTGGCTTTCCACATGCTAAAGACTAAAACTAGACCTATATCTCTCACCATGCACTCAACTAAAATCAAAATATCAAACAAGGTCTGGTGGCGCACACCTGTAATCCCAGCACTCAGGAGGCTGAGGCAAGAGGATCACCCTGAGTTCAAGGCCAGCCTGGGCTACATAGTGGGTTCAAGTCAAGCTTGAACTGTACAGCAAGACCCTTCTCAAAAAGCCAAGAAGATCAAAGGCCTAAATATGAGAACATCAACTGGTGTGGTGGGGTACACCTGGAATCCCAGCACTCGGGAGGCTAGGGCAGGAGGACTGCTATGAGTTTGAGGCCTGCCTAGGCTATATAGTGAGTTCAAGGCCAACCTGAACTACACAGGGAGACCCTGTCTCAAAAAACAAAATATTAAAACAGGAACATTTAATCTGCTAGAAGACAGAATAGGTAAAAGTCTTGAAGACATGGGTGCAGGCAAAGACTTTATGAACAAAACCCTGATCACACAGGAAGTATTATAAAGAATCAACAACTGGTATCACATCATATTAAAAAGCTTTTGCACAGCAAAAGAAACCACCAGCATAGTTAACAGACAACTCACAGAATGGGAAAAAATTTTACCAGCTGTTCTTCAGACAAAGGACTGCTATCTAGAATATATAAAGAACTCAGAAGAACCAGATCCCCCAAATGTAAAGACTCAATCCAAAAATGGCCATCTGAAATGAATAGATGCCTCTCAGATGAATAAGTAGAAAGAGCAAATATAGGAAAATGTTCAACAACACTGGTCATTGGAGAAATGCAAATTAAAACAACACTGAGATTCCATCTCACTCCAAAAATAGCCATCATCAAGAAATCAACCAATAACAAACGTGGGCAAGGCTGTGGGAAAAAAGGAACCCTTCTCTACTGTTGGTAAGAGTGAAAACTGGTACAACTAGCATGGAAATCAGTTCAGAGATACCTCAAAAAACTTGAGGTTCCATTTGACCCAGCTATTCCCTTTCTAGGTATCTTCCCGAAAGAATTAAAAGCATCATACCACAGCAATATATGCACATGCATATTTATAGCAGCAGTTTGTAATACCTAAATCTTGGAAACAGCCCAAATGCCCATCAAGTGATGAATGGATAAAGAAGATTTTTTAATGCAATGGAGTACTACTCTGCCATAAAGAAGGATAAACTTAAACTTGAGACATTTCTAGGTAAATAAATGCACCTTGAGACCATACTCTTAAGTGAAAAAACTCGAACACACATGTTTATACCTTTTCTTTTTTGGTATCTGGGATCGAACTCGGGTCCTTGTGCTTGCGAGGCAGTCTGCAGAACCACTGAGCTAAATTCCCGGCCTCAAACACACATGTTTAAATATCACATTGTTTCTCTTGCCTGAGAAATCCAAAGGGTAAAAAAGGATCAAAATGGATAGATATTGGGAAGTAGGAAGAAAATGTTCAAATGGGAAGGGGAACAAGGGACAGGGAGGGAATAGGGATAAAAAAGTAAAAAGTAGAAGGAAAACAATAAAACAACCTCTTGCAAAGGAAGAAGGGAAGAAGGATTAAAGGGAAAGGAGAGGAATGGGATAAAAAAAGAGTTAAGATATATTATGCATAGGTACAAATTCTCTATGATAAATGTGATCATTATGTATTTCAAAAGCGTATCAATGAAATTAATTGTTAGGCCCGGGGATTTAGCTCAGTGGTGCCACCACCTGCCTCGCAAGCATAAGGTCCAGAGTTCGATCCCAGGTACCAAAAAAAAAAAATTAATTTTTAAAAAAGATAAAGACAAAGTTCTCAAATGAATAAATTCTAATCAAACTCCACTGGAAATTCAGCAATATTTTTCTTCTACTGTTAGCTTATTTTGCCACCTGTATAGTACTTCCCCCCGCTTTTCTTTTTCGAGTAGCAGGGACTGAACTCAGGACCTTGCACTTTCCAGGCAGGTGCGGTACCACTGAGCTAAATCTTTGGCCCTGTTTCGTACCTCTTCTGACGAACAAAAGTAAAATATAACGCTCAAATACTTGGGGATGAAACGTCCATCTCACAATGTGCTGTAACTAACCTCTCCATATAGAAAACCCAGGCGCACAGCACAGGAGGCGGTGTGCGAGGAGGCCGAGGTAGGAGGACTGGGAGCTGGAGAGCAGACCAAACTCAAGGGTGGTTCAAGGCAAGGCAAGACCCGGGATCGAAAAGCGGGACAGAACCCAGAGCCGCGCGCATCCAACAGCCGGCTCCACGTCTCACCTGGCCCCGCCGCACGCCTCTCTCCGCAGCTCCTGCAGCAGCTGGCCAGCGCTCTCCGGCTCCCGGCTGGCCGCCTGCAGCAGCGCCTTCCTCAGCGCCAGCCTGCATCTTTTCTGCCGTGACTCCTCCCGCGCCAGGCGGCAGAGGTGCTTGTACTTCTGCTGAAAGTAAGTGCAAAGTTGGGTCACCCTGGAGCTCCTGCTCTCCACGTCGTCGTCGTCGTCGTCGTCGTCAGACCTGAAAAATGCAGGGAAAGAAGAGAAAAACTGTTTACACGTCATGCCCATCTTAGAAAGGGGAAATACACATGAGCGTGCACAGGGTTAACATGTTTCTGGCATCTAAGAACATTCTTTTAAACAGTAGGACAAAAAAGATTCATACTATTTCTAAATCTTGAGTAGGAGACTTGCAGAAAATAATTCTATTTACTAAAAAAAGTATGAGAAGGGCCAGGGATTTACTCGGTGGCACCACGCCTGCTGACTCGCAAGCCCAAGTTCGATCTCTGGTACCAAAATAAAGAAAGAGAGAAAGAAAGAAAGTATGAGGAGATGAATGGCAGTTCTGAAGAAACATACACCATAATGTTCTAAAAGGTCACTGCTGAAACACAGCAGTGAACTCCAACAGTACAATGCCTCAGAATGGCCCTTTTAGACATGCTGTGACTTAACTATCCTTTTCTTGCTAAATACTTCAAGAATCTTCATTGTACAGTAGAGCTCACATTCATTTTCCAGTGATAACTCTAGCCCTATGCTCGACAGCTTTTCGGAGAGCAGGGATTAATTATAGGTTTCCCACCATGTGCTAATGTGATTAATTAGTGATAGTGAGTGTTCATCTGATTCTAGGCTCAAGAAGACAGCTATGGTTAACAGCATTGTGTATCACCAGCAAGATTAAAGTCTTCACAGTTCTCTCTCTTTTTTTGAGACAGGGTCTCGTCGTGTAATTCAGCCTGACATTGAACTCCCAGCGCTCCTCCAGCCTCAGCTTCCCGAGTACTGGGATCACAGGCGTGCGCCACCATCCCTAGCAAAATATTCACAGTTCTATGAGCCAATGTGATCTCATTTTCTATTTTTAGTTATACAGTACTACTACTAACCTGTGTTATCTTCTTTCTCTTCTATCATAAGTAAACCACACATAACTTTCACAAATCATTACTTTTGTTCTCTTAAGAGGTGTTATTCCTCCTTCCTTTCAGAATAGCCTATAACTGGCTACTATATATAAACTTATAGACTCATACAAACATGACCACTACAGTTTTACTACAGACAAAACAAACTGAAGAATCTTATTTCAATCTTCACTTATTCAACATTCAACATTTACTGTATGTGTGTTACATAGGGCACTAAAGAACAGAGAGCAAAATTTCAGAGTTTGGAGTGAAATTTAGATTAAAAAAAAAAAACACATTCCAAAATTGAATAACTTGAAAGAAGCTAGAATTGAAAATTAAAACAGTGGGCAATACTTGAAGTATCTGAACACCCTAGAAAAATCTAAGAGTATTTTAAGATTCAGATTCCCAGGACCTATACCAGATCTGCTGAACCAGAATCTCCCTGTGAGATGCCCCAGCCCATGAATCTTTATTTTGTGTTGTTCGCCAGAGTTTCACAAAAGGTCTATACTTGGGAATTGTGTAAGGCCAATAGGGCTCTAAATACCTTTAATAAGAAGACAGGCAGGGCCGGGAATTTAGCTCAGTGGTTCCACCACCTGCCTCACATGCACAAGGTCCCGAGTTTGATCCCCAGTACCGAACACACACACACACACACACAAAGAGACAGGCAGCACTAAGTCCATGTGACTTATAGATACAGAGCTACTCAGGTTCACTGGAAAGATTGTTGGATGAAAGGCCCTGGAAAGGGGATGACAACAGAAACAACCCTTGAAGAAACAGTAGAAGCTGAAAATGAGAGTCAGACGTAGTGGGGCACACCTGTAATCCTAGCACTCAGGAGGCTGAGGCAGGAGGATTGCTGCGAGTTTGAGACCAGTCTGGGCTACATAGTGAGTTCAGGGCCAGCCTGAACTACAAAGCAAGACCCTATCTCAAAAAAACCAAACAAAAAGTTGAAGATAAGGAAAATAGGGGCATCTAACAATAATAAAATAGGGCCGGAGATTTAGCTCAGTAGCACAGTGCCTGCCTGGCAAGCTCGAGGTCCTGAGCTCAATCACTGGTACCAGAAAAAAAAAAGAATAAAACAGCATAAGCCAGTGTCCACAGAGACAGACAGGCTTTGACTACTAGGGAAGGAAGATGGGAAGGGTTAATAATTACTTAGCAGTTTCCATTAGCAAAAACTAAGGAAGGACAGTAGTACCATTTATAAAATAAGGAACCAGAGTAAGAGCAAATCTGAAGCAAAAAGTGAATCTCATTTCAGACAAAGGAATTCCTTATTTTCATTTTTTTGGTGATGCTGGGGATCAAACCCTGGACCTCACACATGTTTGACAACTGCTCTACACTGAGCCACTATACCGCCATCCCAAAAGTAATTTAAAGTACAAAGTGTGCTTCCAAGTAAGGGACCCTACTCAGGGTAGGGAGAGAGATTTCAAAGTAAACAACTAACCCTGGAAAGACAGGGGAGTAACTACAAGAAGCCACAGAGATAATGCAAAGAACAACACATACAAAGGCCAGTATCATAAAACAATTAATTCAATTTGGCAACTGAACATGAAGGATAAGAAAGTAAAAAATGATTCAACAGCTCTGACTCTGCAAAACTAGGAAAATGGAAGTACTATTTATAAAACAGGAAGAGAGAAGCAAGGGCAGGTCTTACAGGAAAGGTAAAGCTTGGATAATCACTTGTCAAAATTGTTACCTGAATTACTGCAGGGACGATGGAGTATATCAGAGCCTCTCAAATTTAGATGCACTGGATAGGGAGGCATGTGACACAACTGTAAGTTTCTAAGGCATATTCGTAATTTTCATGGTTACCTCGTCCCAGACTAGTAGCAAGCAGTTTGTGGACTGGCGCAGTTTGTGGACTGGCACAGGTCCACATGAACTTAATCTAGGAAGTCTCCAAACTGCTTCATATTTTTTTTCCCCAGTACTGAAAATTGAACCCAGGGCCTTTGCCCTGAGCTATATCCCGAGTGCTTTTCTATTTTTTATTTGGAGATAAGGTCTCACTAAGTTGCCCAGGCTGGGATGGAACTTGTGATCATTCACTCGGCTTCTCAGAATGCTGGGGTTGCAGGTATGGGCCGGCCAATGCTAAGATCCATAGTGGTACCATTTCAGACCTGGTGCTGAGGAGGAGGGGCACCAGGAGGAGAAAGGTCAATTCCCAATTCCTCAGTTCGGTGGCAGTGACAGGGCCTGGTAGCTAGTGCGTTTGCAGGACAGTATTACTTCATTTTCATCTTTAACTTCCCTCATCTGTGACAGGAGAGATATAACTGCTCTGTCCACTTCCCCAGATGAAGAGAATGAAAAGAAACGGGATCTGCAAAAATCACAACTAAGGAAGGTATTATTATTATTAAGACATTACTGACAAAACACAAACACAGCAATAAATCCCAAACTTGACATTCTAAGACTCCAGGCTTGTCCATAAACTCAAGGCATGACATAAAATTCTCCAAATAAAATTCATTCTGAGCTAGCTGTAGTGGTGCATATCTGTAATCTCAGCACTCAGGAGGATCACAGTGAGCTCAAGGCCAGCAAGACCCTATCTCAAAAAAAAGTTACGGTTTACTTTATTAAAACAACAGAAGAGGGCCGGGGATTTAGCTCAGTGGTTCCGAGACCTGCCTCACAAGTGCAAGGTCCCGAGTCCCATGCCCTGCACAAAAAACCCCACAAAAAACAGATGGGCATGGTGACTCAACTGCAATTCAGGAAGCTGAGGCAAGCAGATCACAAATTTATGACCAGCAGATCACAAATTTGAGGCTGGTCTGGTCAACTTAGCTACACTGTGCCTCAGAATAAGACACAAACAGGGCTGGGGATGTAGCCCTCTGGTAGAGCACTTATCTAGCATGCATGAGGCCCTGGGTTCAATCCCCAGTATCCAACACACAGAGAACAAAACAACAAACACCTGTGATAAAAACAAGGGAATCAGAAAGGAATTATATAAAGAAAACTAAATAGATACTGAGAAAAAAATGAGTCTAACTTTATAAATGCTGAATTTAAGTTATTGACAGAATAGCTGATGAGATATCCAACAGGTGATTAAAACACAAAGCAATGATAAGACATGATAAAATAATTTGGGAGTCATTCACACAGAGCTAACAGGTGAAATAACAGCAAAAGAATGAAATGCTTATGAAAGTTTAGCTAATGTAAGGGAGCCTGCCACTCAAAAGCTACTACATACTGGATAAGATACACTCATAGATGAACTGCTGTTCTCAAAGGAAATGGAAGCAATCTTATCCTAAAGGGGCTAAAAGTAAATAACAATAAAAAAACTGAGAACTGAAGCTGAAGTTGGAGGAAGGGAGAGAAAAGGAAGACATGGGCTGATCTTCTCAGGGCACTTGCTCACGTACAGTCCCATCCAACAAGAAACAGTTGAATTGGGCCAGGGATTTAGCTCAGTGGTTTCGCTGCCTTGCCGCACAAGTGCAAGGACCCAAGTTCGATCCCCGGTACCAAAAAAAAAAAGAAAAGAAATAGTTTAATTAAGATTCCACACCCTAACAAAAGAAATCGAAGACCTCTTCTCTGAAAACTATGGCACTCTGAAAAGAGAGATTGAAGACAATATCAGAAAACAGACAGACATCCCATCCCCTGCTCCTCAGTAAGAAGGATCAACACAGTGAAAATGGCCATACTTCCCAAACTGCTATATAGATTCAACGCAATTCCAGTTGAAATCCCAGCAGCATACTTCACAGAACTGGAGAAAACAAACCAAAAATTCATTTGGAACAAGAAGAAACCCAGATTAGCAAAAGCAATTCTAGGTAACAGAGACATGGGAGGGGGTATTACAACCCCCAACTTGAAACTATACTACAAAGCTACTGTGATAAAAACAGCATGGTACTGGCAAAGAAACAGACCTGAGGACCAGTGGAACAGATTAGAAGATGCAGAAACAACTCCAGACACACTCAGCCACCTCATCTTCGACAAACGAGCCGAACAACCTCACTGGAGGAAAGATAGCCTCTTTAATAAATGGTGCTGGAAAAATTTGGTTTCAACTTGCTGAAGATTAAAACTAGGCCTATATATCTCACCATGTGCTAAACTAAAATCAAAATGGATTAAAGATCTAAATATTAACACAGAAACACTAAACTGTTTGGGAAAGAATTTAGGAAGAACTCTTGAAGATGTTAGTGTAGGAAAAGATTTTATGAACAAAACCTCAGTTGCCCGTGAACTAGCACAAACAATCAACAAGTGGGATATCTTCTTATTAAAAAGCTTCTGCACAGCAAAAGAAACCACCAACAGTGTGAAGAGACAAACCACAATGTGGGAAAAAATTTTCACCTGCTCTTCCTCAAAGGTATCCTATATAGAATCTATAAAGAACTTAAAAAAATCAGACCCCCCAAATTTAAAGACCCAATTCAAAAATGGGCATCTGAAATGAAGAGACATTTCTCAGACCAAGAAGTAGAAATAGCAAATAAGCATATGAAGAAATGTTCAACATCACTGGTCATTCAAGAGATGCAAATGAAAACAATGCTGAGATTCCACCTCACTCCAGAAAGAATCGCTGCTATCAAGAAATCAACCTGGGTCCCAGTGCCCAGAAGGAAGCTCCCCCGTTGCCATCCCAAGCTTCTAGGGCAGAGAAGGTGAGCCGGTCCCAGCACCCAGAAGGAAGCTCCCCCACGGCCATCCTAAGCTCCTAGGGCAGAGAAGCTGAGCCAGTCCCAGCACCTGGAAGGGAGCTCCCCCACCACCATCCCAAGCTCCTAGGGCAGGGAAGCTGAGCTGGTCCAAGAACCCGGAAGGAAGATCCCCCACCACCATCCCACACTTGTAGGGCAGAGAAGGTGAGCCACGTGGGCACCAGAAGCACCCCCACCCCGCCTCCGTGGAAATGAGAAGACACATGAATAAGCCTCAGAAACAGACTTCTGGATCACCTATAGCACACCCAAAGAGAAACGAAATGGAACAATCTGATACTCAACCACCTGGACTCTCTGAACTGGCAACAAAAGAGGATCTGGGAAAAATGAAATCAGAAATAATTATTCAGAT
>NW_004624765.1:10065261-10081000 GCF_000247695.1 Heterocephalus glaber | reverse complement strand
ACCAAGAGACTCATGTAATGGTACAAGATCCCAATGATGAATGTAACTGTATTTTATACCAAAAATGTACCAATAAACTTAATGGGGCAAAAAATGAATAAATAAATAAATAAATAAAGCCCACATTTAAAAGAAATCAACCAATAAGAAATGCTGGCAGGGCTGTGGGGAAAGAGGAACCCTGCTCCACTGCTTTTGGGAGTGTAGGCTGATGCGACCACTGTGGAAATCAGTATGGAGATACCTCAAAGAACTAAGACTAGAAGTCCTATTTGACCCAGCTATTCCCCTGCTGGGTACCTTCCCCAAAGAATTAAAGGAATCATACCACAGTGATATATGCGCACCCATGTTCATAGCAGCACAGTCTGTAATAGTTAAAACTTGGAAGCAGCACAATTGCCCATCAACTGGAGACTGGATAAAGAAAATGTGCTTTTTTTTAAATGGAGTATTACTCAGCCATAAAAATGATAATTAGAGACATTTATAGCCAAATGGATGCACATTGAGCCGATACTCTTAAGTGAAATAAATACAACATACATGTGTAAATACTGAATAGTTTCTCTAGCGTGAGAAACTGAAAGTGTAAACAAGGACTAAAAGATGTAATAGATAATATGAAATAGGAAGAAAAGGGGCAAAGGGGAAGGGGAAGTGGGAGGGGTAGGGGAAGAGAATGGAATTAATAGGAGAAAATGAAAAACTAGAAACAAAGTCTTTGTAAATAGGGAGGGATGGAGGGGTTGAAAGGAGGGCAGGCGAAGGGGGAAAAATAAGAACCAAGAGAGATTATGTAAAGGTGCAAATTTCAAATAATGAATGTCATTATATTGTATACCTAAAATGTACCAATAAAATAAAATTTTTTTAAAAAATTCCAGAAGTGCAGAAACAACAAAACCAATCATCCAAAGGAGGAGGTAAGCCACTTTGCATAAAAAAAAATAAACAGAATGACAAGTTTAGACCTACAAGGACCCTAAAAGTTGGAATTATGAATATAAAAGTTATACATGAGACATTTAATAAGAAGGAAAAAAAGAGTAACAGGAAGCTTAGTGTGGTGCTACAGAGCCTGTAATCACAACACATGGGAGGCTGGGACAGGAGGACTGAGTCTGAAGCTAGCCTGGGCTACTTTAGCAAATTCAAGGCCAGGTTGGATTACATAAACAAGACCCTGTCTCCAAAAGGAAAAAAACCACAAACAAACAGATAGTCAAGTACATGTGAAAAACAAATGAAACCCCAATAAATTAGTTATTTTAAATCAAAATTCTATATGTTATCAATAATTTTTAAAACAAGGCAATTATGTCCATCCTCACTATTTCTATTCAATACATTACTAAATATCTTCTCCAGTACAACAAAGGCAGAAATGGGAGTAAAAGGCATAAAAATAGAAGGAAGTAAAAGTATCCATACTCAAAGAATTTATCCAAAAACATCTACAACTAATTAAAGAAATTTATCAAAACTGCAGAATATATAGTATTGACAACTTCTCGTCAACCTATCATTAGCAAGTAATAGCAAGAAACTATTACTAGAATTCGCTAAATTTAATAAAATATATGCCAGACATTTATAACAAAAATTAAACACTAGTGACAAAAAATATAGGGCCAGGGATTTAGTTCAATGGCGCCACACCTGTCTCGCAAGCCTAAGGTCCTGAGTCCAATCACTGTACCAGGAAAAAAAAGACCTAGAGTTGTACCCTGTATTTATGAATTACGAAGAAAATATTGTTAAAATGTCAACTGTCCACAATTAATTTATAAGGGAAACCATAATCACAAACAGTATGATTTGTAGAAAATAATTTGATTTTAGAATTTCTGTATGAAATTCAAATATGTAGTCAAAACAATGGCAAAATAATTAAGTTGCAGGATTCAAACCACTGAATTTCTAAACTTATTCTATAGCCACATTAATTAAGTATATAAGTAAACCTGAAGTGGCCTAAAAATTCAAAACTTACCAAATGGAACCGAAGAGTTCAAAACGGAACTGATCAGAGCTCAAACATTGGTTCACATACCAATACAGTATGGCCAATTAATTTGGAACAAGGTACCAAGGCAAATGAATGAGAAATGAACTGTGCTTTCAACAAATATTACTGTAACGACAAAATACTCACATATATTAAAAATACATTTTGTAGGTAAATATCCACGTATAAATGAATAAAATCACGATGGGGGTTGAGACTGGGACTCACTGCATAGCTCAGGCTGACCTTGCACTCACTGTGTAGCCCAGGCTGCCCTGGAACTCACTGCGATTCTCCTGCCTCAGCCTCCAGAATTCTGGGATAACAGGTGTACACCACCACACCTGGCCCAAAAGAATGAATCCTGACCACAACTACACCACATAAAAAAACTGACATGAGTCATAGCTAAATTTTAAAGTTAAACCTACATAGTTCCTCAATACAGAGGAGAAAAATGTTTATGACGTTTTGAAGAGTCAGACATTTACAATGGTAAACAAGATGAACTAACCATAAAAGGAAGAAGAAGTACCATTAAGTTGGGCTTCTGTTAATATTAAAAGTCTGAATTTAGCAAAAGATATCATTAACAAAATAAAAAGGCAAGTCACAGACTAAAAGAAAACACTGAAGACATGTAACAAATTCTATCTAAAATATGGAATGCAGGGGCGGGGGATTTAGCTCAGTGGTTCCGCCGCCTGCCTCGCAAGTGCAAAGGCCCAAGTTCCATCCCTGGTACCAAAAAAAAAAAAAAAAAAAAAAAAATATGTAATGCATCCTGATCCAGTAGGCTTCATTTCAAGGATGCAGGGATGGCTCAATATACACAAATTAATAAATAGAATACACCTCACAAACAGAAGAACAAAAATCACGTGACCATCTCCATAGATGCACAAAAAGCATTTCATGAAATCCAACATCTATTCATCATTTTAAAAAACTCTGAAGAAAATAGGTACAGAAGGTCTCTGTCTCGATTTGATAAAAGCCATCTATGACAAACCAATGACCAACATCATAGGAAATGAAGAGAAGCTAAAAGTTTTCCCTCTTAAGTCAGAAACAAGACATAGATCCCCATATTATCACTCCTGATCAACATAGTTCTCAAAACATTAGCCAAAGCAATTAGACAAGAGAAAGAAATAAAAGGCGCCAGGTGTAGTGGCTCACACCTCAGGAGGCTGAGGCAGGAGGATCCCTGAGTTCAAGGCTAGCCAGCCTGGGTTACATAATGAGTTCAAAGCCAGTCTGAACTACATAGCAAGACCTTGTCACAAAAAACAAAACAAAAAGCCAAACCAACCAAGAAATAAAAAAGAAATAAAAAGCATACAGATCAGAAAGAAGTCCAATTATTATTTACAGACAACATAATCTCCCACATAGAAGACTCCCCAAACAACCAAAAGACTGCTAGAACTAATAATCAAATTCAGCAGCATAACAGGATGCAAAGTCAACACTGAAAAATTAATAGTGTTCCTGTACAGTAATAATAAACTCACTAACTCACTAACAGAGATATTAGGGAAACAATATCTTTCACAATAGCATCAAGAAAAAGAAAATACCAAGGAATTAACCTAACCAAGGAAGTGAAAGACCTCAACTATGAAAACTACAGTACTCTGTAAAAGGAGATCAAAGAGGATATCAGAAAATGGAAAGATATCCCAACCCTGGGCAGGCAAAACCAATATAGTCAAAATGGCCATACTCCCAAAACTGTTACATAGATTTAACGCAGTCCCAAACACAATACCAATAGCTTTTCTCTGAGAACTAGAGAAAGCATTCCTAAAATTCATATGGAAGCAGAAGAGACCCAGAATAGCAAAAGCAATTCTGATCAACAAGGGCAAGGCAGGGGGCATCACAATCCCAAACTTCAAGTTATACTACACAGAAGTACAATGATGAAAGCAGCATAGCATTGGCAAAACAAACAAATACACTTGTGGATCAACAAAACAGAATAGAGGATGCAGAAACAACTCCAGGCACATTCAGCTACCTTATCTTTGATAAAAGTGCTAAAATAAAAAAAAATTTTTTTAAAGTGCTAAAATCATACACCCTAGGAAAAATAACCTCTTTAACAAATGATGCTGGGAAAACTGGCTTTCCACATGCCGAAGGTTAAACCTAGACCCGTATCTCTCACCATGCACTAAACTAAAATCATACTGTAGCAAAGATTTAAATATTAAAATAGAAACAATCTGCTAGAAGACAAAATAAAATAGGTAAAAACTCTTGAAGATACAGGCAAACCCAAAGACTTTATGAACAGAACTTGTGTCACAAGAAATAATACCAAAAATCAACAAACAGGATCGTATCAAATTAAAAAGTTTCCAGGCTGGGGATTTAACTCTGGTTCCACCGCCTGCCTCACAACTACAAGAACCTGAGTTCAATTCCTGGTACCAAAAAAAAAAAGTTTCTGCAAAGCAAAGGAAGCTATCAACAGAGTGAAGAAACAACCTGCAGAATGGGGAAAAATATTTTCCAGCTACTTTTCAGACAAAGGACTAATAGCTATAACAGTGATGGTGAAACCTTTTAGAGCTTACAATGATATAAACAGCCTGCTGTGGCAGGTTTGCCACCACTGATCTAGAATATATTCAAAAAATTAGACTTCCCCAAATTTAAAGACTCAATCAAAAAAAGGTCATCTGGGGCCGAGGATTTAGCTCAGTAGTTCCAGCACCTGCCTCTCAATCCCCAATACCAAAACAAAAAAAAAAAAGGTCATCTGAAATAAACATTTACCAGATGAAGAAGTACAAATGGCCAATAAATACATTAAAAAATGTTCCACATTGCTGGCCTTTTGAGAAATGCAAATTAAAACAGCACTGAGTTTCTATCTCACTCCAGGAAGAATGGCTATCTTCAAGAAATCAATGAATAACAAATCCTGGCAAGGTTGGGGTCCAGAAATGATGGGATTCTTCTATATTGTTTGTGGAAATTAAACTGGAAATCAGTATGGAGATTCCTCAAAAAACTAAAACTAGAAACTTCATTTGAACACTATGGTTCAAATGTGTCCCCAAAATTAATGTGTTGGGAGCTGGATCCCCAATGCCAATGAGCAGAGAGGCAGAGCAGTTAAGAGGACATTAGGTCACTAAGAAGGATTGATTCCCTTTTCAAAAGAGCAGTTAATTCTTAGGGGACTGGATTAGTTACTGTATGAGTAATATCTATCACCAAACTACATATCCTAAACACTCTACATTAAATACCATACGCACTGAAGCAAAGGAAAGCTACAGGTATAGATAGGTCAGTGGCAAGAGTGTATGCTTAGTGTGTGCAAGGCCTTGGGTTCAATCCCCAGAACTAAACCAACAAAAACAAAAGAAGCCTTAACCTGACTGCATAACATATACAAAATATAAAAAATTAAATTCTAAGAAGATTGTCAATAAAATAATAAAGCTTCTAGAAGACAGTATGTGAAAATAGCTTTCTGACCATGGGATAAGCTATGATTTCTTACAGATCACAATTACACCCACCATAAAGAAGAGTCAAACTATACTTATTAAAATCACGAATTGTTATCAAAGTACACCATTAAGAATATAACAGGCTGGGCTTGATGGCATAGGCCTGTAATCCCAGTTACTCAGAAAGCTGAGGCAGTATGATTGCTTGCAAGTTTGAAGACAACCCTGGCAACTGGGCAAGACCCTGTCTCAGAATAAGAAACAACAGGGCTTCGGGCGTAGCTCAGTGTGGAAAGCCCTAGTTTTGATCCCCAGCGTGGGGGTGACCAATGAAACATGAGAAAGACCAAGCACGTTGCCCATGCCTGCAACCCCAGCACTCAGGTGGGTGAGGTGGATGGTCCTGAGCTTGAGGTAGGACAGCCTAGGCTGTGTTGAGTTTAAAGCCAGCATGAGCTGCACAGTGAGATCATGTCTTAAAGACAAGCAAACAAACAGCAACAGCAGCAAGAGTATGAAAAGGTAAGCGATTCCTGGCAGTAATTATCATTGCTTAATAACACATTTAAGGTAACAAATTATTTCCGATATTGAGAGACCCAAGTTAAAGCCTGAAAGATCTACTGTTGTGTAATACATGTACAATTACACTAAGTAACCAAGAAACTTTGTCAAAACAAAGCCAGATTTTCTTCAAAACATAGTTTAGCAAGAAAATTCCTCAGAAAGGCTCATTAGGCAGAAACATGGTGAGCAGACCACTGCTAGTTTTCTTTCTAAACATTCAATGAATTTATTGAGGCATTTTACATGACAAAACCTTGGGGCAATATAATGGGACAGTCTAGAGAGGGCCACTGGCTATAGTTCTCCAAGTCCTGCTGCACTTACACACAGCAAGGTTCAATAAAGGAGAGGTGGCTGCAACAAGTAACTGGGGTCCAGATGTTCCACTGGTAGCTTAAAATACAGGATAAGACTTGCTGTGAGAGGAGAGGCAGATACAGGTGTGGGGCTGTAGGCACAGTCTGGATGGTGATCCAACGCATTCTCACCCAATGGAAGTGTCCCAAGAATGGAGGCTAAGAGCCAACAAGAACGGGCAGGATGAATGAAAAGAATGAAGGGAGAACGATTCAAACTACAGCTGAGCAAGAAGTAAAGATAAATACTTGTATAAGAAGAAAAACTAAGGAAATGGAGAGCCTGGATAGCAGATTGTCTTGGATGTCAAAGTGGGAGCAAGTTCCCCAAAATAACAAAGAAAGTACACAACTACAGAGACAACAGCAGCTGAGAATGGCAAAAGAAGTACCTTAACAACTCTGCAAGAACAGCAGGCAGAAATGGAATACACACACTCCTGATTCAAAGCAGACACTCATACTGATGTTCAGGTTACCGTGAGGACCACATCAGGGATAACTACTTATTAATCATTTCCCGTGTACCAGGTATTATGCTGAGCATTTATTAATGCTAACTCACAGCAATTTCTAAACTTATCCCAAAAGCCAAGTTAGGCAGACATGAAGCGTGCCTGACAGTGTCTGATTAAGGAAGCTTAAGCTAACCTACTGTACTCTCTATCTGAAAGAAAGATTATGCTAACAGTCACTGAACAGTCCTGACTGATAGATAAAATGAACTGCAGAGTGAGGGAAAAGTGTAGCCTTCTCCAGTACTGTCTAGGCAGGAAGATAAGGAAGGCAGGGCCAAGAATTTGAGAAACTTCGACAGCTGAAAAGGATGCATCATTCTGTATTTTAACAGCACTACCATTAATAAAATCCAACTGCCCTAGCACTAATTCCATGCCCAAATAAATTTGTGATTGTAAACGGCTTCTGGTGGTGTCTCGTTTAGTCTCTCATGAATCACTTTTCTAAGCCCAATCATTTCTGAGTGTGCTAACAAACCATACTTTTAATCATATAAATCACCATAATGTAAACTGTATATCCATACAATGATACTGGGAACTTCTAGGATTCAGTCTGGAGCAGAAAGCTGGTCTCCTCTATCTACTACCATGACAGTGTTAACAAATAATCAGCTGAGGCTGTGAGTCTGTCACCTTCTGGCCCCATAGCCAAGCATCTCTCTGGGTACCCTCATGCTGCACCAAGTGGATCCCTATGTTGCTAAAGCAGCCACCTGAAAGCCAGTATTTTTCCTATTACCGAAGAGGATGTGCATTAATCGTCTACAGACCTTAAACAACTTTCTGCCTGAGGCCTACTTGGAAAAAGATTGAACATGGCTCTATGTATACAGAAACAGCTGGCTTAACATAAGTACAAAGAACTCCTAGGAAGAACCACCTTAGAAAATGTTTTAGCACAGTAGAACTAGTAAAGAATGAATTGATCTTGCTCAAGACAGGGGTGAGGTAAAAGTACCAGTATTCTCAGCTCCAGAAGGTATAGGGCCAAAGAACACACAGGGAGAAGACTGAGACTCCCAGTGGCCCTCTCTGTGGCTGCCAGGGAGGTCAGCTTCCCTCTTCTATAATCAAGGAAACGGCATCAGACAATCGCAAGGTCCCTTTCAACTCTAATCATCCCACCACTGGCTCCTTCAGGGATCAATGGAAAAGGTACAGAAGCAAATTTATCAAGGAAACCAGGACTAGGGATTTAGCTCAGTGGTTTCACCGCCTGCTGTGCAAGCACAAGGACCTGAGTTCGATCCCCGGTACCAAAAAAAAAAAAAAACCATATTGTTCAAACAATATGGTACATTTCTTCACAAACAGAATCTATTTTATCTCATTACAATAAAACCTGATCCAGCCAAATAAAAACATTAGAACAGACAAGGGAAAGAAATCAATATCTGCTACAGCAGTACAAAACTCCAAAGGGAAGGCTTACGTGTGTCTTTCATATCTGAGCGTTTCCCGGACGGACCATGCAACCTGGTATGGGGAGGCCTGCTCAGAGTCTTCCAGCTCCTCTCCACTCTCTTCAGACCAGTCCAACCCTGGAGCAAACAGGGAATATTGCCAAGTTAGAAAAAATCCACTTTTCTTTAAAATGTAGGTAAAAAAGGTATCTGAAATACATAAGCCAACACCTACTCCAACTATTATCATAGTGTGAATAAATGCCTCCTGACAAATCTAATTTCTATTACAAAGATATTTCAAACTCAGGTTTGAAAATATGGCATTATACCAAAAAGGCCCTACTATAAATTCTAAGGATAAACTTCTGTCAGACACTTCACTAATGGAGTAAAAACAACACAAGCAAAAAGAAGGTTCAGGGGAATAAAAGGTAAAATTTTTCCAAGTATTAAATTATCACACAACAAAACAATGTCAGAAAAATACACTCAAGAAAGTGCAAGAAGGCTGGGTGTGGTGGTACACTCCTATAATCCCACTCTGGGAGGCTGAGGCTGGAGGATGGCAGGTTCTATCCCAGCCTGGGCAACTCAGCAACTTAGTAAGACCCTGTCTCAAAATAAAAAGGAGGGAGGGATGTGGCTCAGTGTGAAGGTCCTGGGTTTAATCTCCAGTAATGAAGAAATTTTTAAAAAGAAAAAAATTGATGAGAAAATAAGTCTAACATATGTTCAGGCAAAAAAAAAAAAAAGGCCAAAAGGTACCACTGGCATCACTTATACTCTAAAGAAGGGTCCTGGGGTAGCTTTGCAAAGGCAGATGCCCCCCAAAGGGCCCCACTGATTAGACAGGGCCACTCCCAAATGAGCAGGGCAGGCGGGAACACCCATGGCATCCTACTGTAAGGGTTCAGGATCCCTCTGCCCTTCCTCTCTCCTTCCCTCACTCCTTCTTCCATTTTTACAGCACAGGAGTTGAACCCAGGACCTCATGCGCGCTCAGCAAGGGCTCTACCACTGAGCTATACTCCTAACACCCCTGCACACACCACTTCTGCTGTGCTGGGGTCGAACTCCGGGGTCTTTGCACTGAGCTATATAGCCCCAGTCCTTTTATATTTTGAAGACAGAATCTCATTAAAATCTCGCTAAATTGGGCTCAAACTTGGTTTTTTTCCCCTTTTTTTGTTGTAATTTTTGGGCTCCAAATTCTGATCCTCCTGCTTCAGCCTCCCAGAGTGCTGGATTATAGGCATGCATCACCACACCCAGCTTCCCCACTTGGTTATTTTGAGACAGGGTTTCACTATGTAGTCCAGGTTGGCCTTGAACTCACATTGGTCCTCCTGCTTCAGCCTCCCCAAGTGTTGGGATTACAGGCATCCATCACCATACCTAGCTCCCCAGCCCTTTTTTTTTTTGGTACCGGGGATTGAACTCGGGTCCTTGCGCTTGTGCAGCAGGCAGCGAAACCACTGAGCTAAATCCCCGGCCCTCCAGCCATTTTTTAAAAAAAAAACTTTATGAGACAGTCTCACTAAATTGATCAGGTTGGCCTCAAACTTGTGATCTTCCTGCCTCAGCCTTCAGAGTATCTTGGATTACAGATCACTGCTCTGGAATTTCTTTCAGTTCTCTGGAACAAAAGCTGCCACATTTTGTGCTCTATTTTATAAAAGAAGTTTAGAGGGGAAAGTGTAGAAATACAGTATGAACAATGCTTACTTATTTTGTTATGTGCTATGATTTTTAATGACAGGATAATTATTAGCTTCCTGTATAAAGGTTTTCTCCTTTTAAAATGTATATCCTGAAGAGGTATTGATAAATAGATATTGCACAGCCTAAAGTATAACACAGAGGTCACACAGCTTTAATATACTCAAACCACTGTGAAACTTACTAGGTATCTTGATAATTGGCAGAGTATTTTATATCTTCCTTCTGTGAACCTCAAAAGTCAATGGACCAGGGCCAGGGATTTAGCTCAGTGGTTTTGCCGCCTGCTGCCCAAGCACAAGGACCCGAGTTCAATCCCCAGTACCTCATATGGTCACAGGTGGGGCTTTTCAGAGGTGGCTGGTTCTACAGTGTGTAAAGCTGGTATTAAGGGTGCACGATTACTAAGTCCACTGACTGGTTTGGTATAGTTCTGGGTGTGGATAATGGGAAAGCCCACCCTCAATGTGTGTGGCATCACTCAAACGGCAGGTAGCCTGAAAGGGATAAAAGGGAGAGGCAGGCTGCTGCTGGCTGCCTTCTGCCTGCCCTGCCCTGCCATGGACTATTTCTCCTCTGCCATGCCACCCTGCCTTGGAGCCAGCCGACAATGGACTGAAACTTCTATAAACTGTGAGATGAAATAAACCTTTTCTCTTTTAACTTTGGGTGTTGGGTATTTTCGTCTCAGCAATACTTACTTAGAAAAGTAACTAAGACACACATTAAATAGTGTTTTAAAAATGGACCTAAAAGACTTCTTCCATGTTTTAAATGAGTTTACATTTGCCAAACAGAGAAATCAAGAAAAGGTAAATTGAAAAGCAAATTATAAATGCTTAAAATTAAATTACATTGGCCCACTGGCATAATGAAACTTCAAACCTAGTTCAAGATGACCTTTTAGGATTTCAGGTCACCTTAAAAAGTGAGGACTTTCTTTCAACTACAGTAATTAATAATTTGTAGGCGGGATAAAGAAACACTTAATGCGTGCACAGCAGCAGTGACTTCAATATACTAAAAGGTGAGGTCCAGGCGCTCCAGGGCCAATTGGTCAGTCCTTAAGAACCTTCACAGTGCCCCTTAAAGAATCCTTAGAACCAGAAGATGAGTGTTCTTTCTCTGCTGCAGAAGTAAGGGTAGGGCCAGGGATTTAGCTCAGTGGTGCCACCACCTGCCTCGAAAGCGCAAGGTCCCAAGTTCGATCCCCAGTAACGCCCCCCCTCAAAAAAGATCAGAAGAGTAATTTTTATCATGATACCTATACTTTCTCTGCAGAAGTCAGGATCTGAGTTGGAAGTGTGTGCTGGCATGAAACTACCCAATAAAGTGAACCTTTGATCTTGGCTTCATTATCAGCGGTTTTAATGTAGTAACTGATATAGCTGGCCCAGGTAGGACTGTGAAAGCTGATTATAGGACTAAATTTTTCTAAGCACTCTTTGCTGACATGAATATAGACTGTGCTTGGTCTGAAGAGTACATGACAATTTCTGATTTCTCCAGAAGAACCCTTGTTTTGACATCTTAGGTCTCTAGTATGTTTAGATTTAAAAGATAAGACCGAATGCTTTTTCTGCAAGCTTTCAAAAATCAGCCCCCAACACAATAAAAATTTCATAATCCCAAAAGCTTAAAAATTGTTATAATATCTCACAGAAATTTAAACAAAGCCAAGAGTGGTGGCCATGCCTGTAATCCCAGTACTTGGGAGGCTGAGGCAGGAGGATTGCCACAAATTCAAGGGCGCATGGGCTACATAGTGAGACCCTGTTTCAAAAAAAAATTTAAAACAAAATTATCACATCCACAAATAAACACAATTATGCATTTTTTAAAAGTTACAGGTCCAGGGCCAGGGATTTAGCTCAGTGGTTCCGCTGCCTGCCTAGCAAGCCCAAGATCCCAAGTTTGATCCGCAGTGGCAAAAAAAAAAAGTTACAGGTCCATAAGTGTTAGAATTTGGGGCAAACATTTGAAAAACATAAAATTACATCTCTGCCTCAAAACACCTATCCAGATATGGTGGCACATGTGTAATCCCAGCACTCACAGAGGTGAGGTAAGAAGGTCTCAAATTTAAGGCCAGCCTGGGCTACACAGAGAATTCAAGGTTAGCCTGGGCTACATAGTGGGAAACTGTCTCAGAAACAAAGCAAAATAACAACAAAACCAAGAACAAGAACTGACGCTTAAAAGTTTCGGGTAGATGTTTCAAACATAAATAAAAAAATCAAGCCTTGACTCAAAAGTGAAATCTTGGGGCCAGGGATTTAGCTCAGTGGTTTCAGCCCCTGCTGCGCAAAAACTAGGATCCGAGTTCGATCCCCGGCACCAAAAAAAAAAAAAAGTGAAATCTTCACTCCTGTACTGTAGCCCTACTGTGCCCCAGCACTCTTAAAAGGATGAGGCAGGACAATCAGGCCTAGTTTTAGGGATGTAGTAAAACCTTGTCTGAAAAAAATTTTAAAAGGCTGAGGATTGCCGGGTGTGGTGGCACATGCCTGTAATCCCAGGACACAGGAGGCTGACGCAGGAGGATTGCTACAAGTTCCAGGCCACCACAGACTCCATAGTGAGTACAAGGACAGCCTGAGCTACATAGCAAGACTCCGTCTCAAAAAAATGGGGCTGGGGATTCAGCTCAGTGGTTCTGCCACCTGCCTCGCAAGCGCAAGGACTCGAGTTCGATCCTCAGTACCAAAAAAAAAAAAAAGGCTGAGGATGCAGCTCACTGTAAAGACCCGGGGTTCAACACCTAGTAAAGGGGACACTTAAAAAAACTAAGTTGTAAATTGTAAAATGATAATACATATTTGAAAGTAAATGAGAGGGAGGAGAGGCTTTATAACAAATATGAAACATGTATAAAAAGCTTTTACCAATTAATGAACACTTTAATAAAAATGGATGAAAGAAAAGGAAAAATAAATATAGTATCTAAAAAGGATATGAGCAAATAAATATCCAACTATATTACTAACCTGGACTAGTACATCTCAAATATGGTCCACAGATCATCAGGGGTCCCCAAAATCTCTCAGGGGGTTCCTTAGGTCAACATTATTTTCAAAATAATACTAAAATATCATTTGCTTTTTTGTGTTGATATTATGCTGAAGGTATAAAAGTGATGGTGGGGCACACCTGTAATCACAGCACTTGGGAGGCTGAGGCAGGACGATCACTGAGTTCTAGGCCAGCCTAGACTACTGTACACAGTGAGTTTGAGGCCAGCCTGCACTACACAGAGAATCTGTCTCAAAGTCCCCCCCCCCCAAAAAAGCAATGGTGGTAACTGCCAGCTCTTTAACATGAATCGAAGCAGTGGTACTAAACTCTACTAGTCATCATATTCTTCACACTAGGACCCACACTGTTTAAAAATACGTTTTTGTTTGAGCCAGGTGTGGAGCCACAGGCCTGCAGTTCCAGCACTTGGAAGGCTGAGGCAAGAGGATCATGCAAATTCAAGGGCAGCCTAGGGTACACAGTGAGACCCCAATTTTTTTTTTTTTTTTTTGCTGGGGATTGAACTCGGGTCCTTGCACTTGCGCAGCAGGCAGTGAAACCACTGAGCTAAATCCTGGGCCGAGACCCCAATTTTTAAAGTGTTATTTAAGGACATTCTTTGCATGCCTGTAATCCCAGCACTCAGGAGGATCACTTCCAGTTCAAGGACAGCCTGGACTATATAGTGAGTTCAAGGTCAGCCTGAACTACATAATGAAGACCCTGTCTCAAAAAAAAAAGAATACTCTTGTTTATTAAAGATCATTTACATTAGCCAGCATGGAGGTGCAGGGCTTCATTCCCAGCACTCTGGGAAGCTGAGCCAAAAGGGCAGCAAATTTGAGCCCAGCCCAGTAACTTAATGAGACCCTGACTCAAAATAAAAAATAAAAAAGGGCTGGGATTTAGCTGGGTGTGAAGGCTCTGGGTGCAGTCCCCAGCAAATGCATGCAAGCATGCGCTTACTCTAGGAGCCCCTGGCCCTCCAGCACGGGTCTTTCTCTCCTGCTGCAGAGAAAGCAGGACAGCTGTCTCAAGGGAAAGTTCACCCATGGCTGTTTCCCTGCAACCTCAATGAGCTACTTCTGTTTTCTTCAGCACCATTTTTATCTGAAAGAATATCTGATGGACAAACTATGGCTCTTAGGACACTGAAACTACCCCTGAAGGGGCATGTGCTATTCCCAATGATAAAAACAGAGTTTTCACGCAAAGGCTTGGTTTTCAGAAAACTTCAGCTACTTCCGAGAACTTGGTAACAACCCAATAGTCAGGACTTTTCTGATGACACTGGTGGGAACAAAGGTGAGTTTTAAATTTTGTATAATGAAGTAGGCAATTACTTGTATTTTCCAAGTGACCGACACAGGAAATAACACACAAGTAAAGCGATCCACCCAAAATACAAGGCAGACTAAAGGACTTTAAAGTAGTAGTGTGAAAATCCCTTGATATCCTTTCAGATCCCACAATATGACTGATTAATCTCTGAGGAACTTCCAGTGATAGCCAGGCATGGTGGCCACGTCCCACTACTCCTAAGGCTGAGGCAGGAGGATTCAAAGACCTAGGCTGGCCTGGCCAATCAGTGAGACATTCTTTCAAAATAAAAAGGGCTTAGGAGGTAGTTCAGTGGTAGAATGTTGCTGTGCATGCCCCAGACCCCTGAGGTCAATTCCCAGTACTACAGGGGCAGGGAGGGGTGGACAGGGCTACAAGGAACAGAGGTTGGGAAACGATATAAAGCAATGCGAAGCTACTGTTTCTTGTATTTTGTTTTCTTTTGGAAAACATAGCTATTTTTCTTTTCTTTTTCTGTTGTTTTTTGACAAAACAAAAGGTCTCCCTGTGAAGGTTCAGGCTGGCCTTGAACTCACTATGTAGTCCAGGCTGGGCTCAAACTTGCAGTGATCCTCCTGCCTCGGCCTCTCCAGTGCTGGGCTAACAGGTGTGTGCCCCACACCTGGCAACATAGCTATTTTTCATAAAAAGAACATGTTAACATATAGGGAGTTTATTATACAGTCCTTTCTGAATGAATATTCTTAGTTTTCAGCTTCAATTTCTAATACAATAAATATCAATAGATATAACACACAAAACACTGTGTCCTCAATATTTATTTTTTTTTAAGCAACAAGGTCTAACTATGTAGTTCAGGTTGGCCTTAACATGTAGCTCAAACTGCACTTGAATTTGTAGCAAGTCTCCTGCCTCAGCCTGCCAAGTGCAGGGATTGCAGGCATGTAATCCTGTCCTCGACAATTTTTTTTTTTGGTACTAGGGATCGATCTTAGGACCTTGCACTTGTCAGGCAGGCGCCACAACCACTGAGCTAAATCCTCGGCTGTACTCAACAATTTTTAAGTGCGAAAAAGTCCAAAGCCAAAAATTCGATAAACAGTGATCTAAAATATGTGAATTAAATAAGAATTCCGGTTAAATTTACAAAGGGAAGAATAATAATTCCCAGTCCTAATAAAGATGCAGAGAAACCATCATTCACATATGCTACTGAAAGAAGGAAAAACTGACAAAAATAACTCAAGAAAATTTTGGAAACATATATCAAGAAAGGGAGAGGGGACCAGGGACTTAGCTCAGTGGCACCATGCTTGCCTGGCAAGCACAAGGTCCTGAGTTTGACCCCTGGTACCAAAAAGCGGGG
>NW_004624765.1:10040088-10065161 GCF_000247695.1 Heterocephalus glaber | reverse complement strand
GGGGGGGGGGGGCTTGTTATGAAACTCATGGCCTCATGCATTGCTAAGCACATATTATATCACTGACCTACACACCTACAAGCCCCAAAAGACTTAAAAAAAAAAAAAAAAGCTTGGAGTGGTGTTACACATATTAGTAATCCCAGCATTCTGGAAGGCTGAGACAGGAAGATCACAACTTAAAGCCTAGCCTGGGCAAATTAGCAAGATCCTGACTCAAACAAACACAAAAAAACAGAACAAATAAAATTGGGGGTGGGGGGAGATGTAGCTCAGTGGGAAGGCCCTGGGTTCAATTCTCAGTGATGAAGAAAGAAAAAGTATTGGAAGGGAGGGAAGGAAGATGGAGAATCTTAGAATTCACAATTCTAGGAATCTATTTTGAAGACAATATTAAAGATGTGACAATAATTATTTTTCCTACAAGGATATATGACAAATTATGTTATAGGTGAAATTTTTCTTTTTCCATTATAAACTGGGATAGGGATTTAGCTCAGTGGTAGTGTGCTTGCCTAGCATGCTTGAGGCCCTGGGTTCAAATCCCAGCATGGGCAAGGAAAAAAGAGAGTTAGAAATCAGGCTGGGTGTAGCCCATCTGTGACACCAGCTGTTTGGGAGGTGAATGCAGAAGCACTGCAGGCTCAAGCCCAACCGGGCCAACCTAGTAGAAGCCTGCCTGTCTCCAAAAAATGTTTTTTATTTTTGCAAAATTTTTCAATCTTTTAGGTTTTAGTTTTTAAGTTGAACATGGTTTAACCACAGGTGAAACTATATAAACCACCACTCCCATGTCCTGTAAGCAGAGCCTGGCCAGTTTGACCTGTGGCAGCCACTGCTAACAATCCGGTACAAACACCCTTGTACTGTGCTCACACAGATAGGAAGACATTGATCCACACACTTAACAGATACCTACAGCGCATGCTCATGTCCCTTATGCATTTTCACAGAAATGGAATAACAAAACACCTCTTGATTTTCTTCCACCTGTTCAACCATAAGCCTGTCCTGCTCAAAAGATACTGATTGTATTCACTTTTTTAATAGCTAATAATGTTTCACAGAACATGTATGTGCTACAATATATTACTATTGGCTATTCAAGACACTTCCAGATTTTAGATTTTTAATGCTGCAATAAACATCCTTGCATACATATTCTGCTACTTTGATATTTTGCATAGGATAAAGTTCCAAAAGTGAGTTTGCTCTATATCCAGTACATACATATGTTTAAAAATTAGTAGACATTATTACATTACCAACATTGTATGAGATACCATATTCTCCCCAATACTGAATGTACTTTTTGCTAATCTGGTAATTCACTGTTAGTTTATTTGTATTTCTCTGCCTGTCATGGAAATTGAGGTTTTCATTTGTTTACTGACCATTCATATTTCTTCTATTCACGTCCTATTTCTATATTGCTTCTATTTCTACTGTTACCATAGTAGTCCAAATAATTTTTCCCAAACTCAGAATTATCACTCAAGAAAGTGAAGCTTACACCATATGCCTAGGACATGCATAGCAGAAGAGAGCAACACTCACCTAAATGGGGAAACAGATCTGTGTCCAGCTGATGCTTCTGGGTGTATAGTTTCACCAGTCTCTGCAGCCGACTTATGCAGGAGAAGTGTGGAGAGAAGGCGGTGGCTTTCATGAGGACCCGGTCAGTCCGGGGCAGGTCCGCAGCAGTAGCCCTGCTGGCTGGAAGGAGGGGCGGAGGCCTCTTGTGCGATGCCTGCCGAGCTTGTGCTATGGTGAGTGTGGTGGGGGCCACTCCCTGCACTGGTGCGCTGGTGTTCTGAGGTTGAGGTGACTTGCAGATGGAGCCCTGTGGTGGCGCTGGAGGTTTTAAAGATGTGGATAAAGGTGACAGGTGGGAGTGCTGCTGCGGAGGCTGCTGCTGCTGCTGGGAAGATGCAGGAGGGGGACTAAAGTGCTCTTGTCGAACTTTTAGAATCTCGGTCTCTCTCTGGCGCTGCCGGTTCTGGGCCAACTTGCTCTGCAACTTCCTTCTCACAGTTGCCCCTTTCTTTAGGTCATCGTCTTCCTCATTGAACGCAAACGGGTCTTCAAACTCAGTGTCCAGGTAGTGGAGAGGGACCCTGGCCCCAGGTGGAGAGAGGGACATGCCATCCAGTCCATTGGGCATCTTCAGGGCCAGCGTGGGCACTGTCAGGCTGAAGGCCATGGTATCCATCTGGTGCCTGACCTTTACCTCATCTATAGGATCATTCTTTTTCTTCCTCTCTTTTTTCGGGATAAAGCCAAGTACCTGCAAGTGGCTGTTGCAGTACCTTTAAAAGTACACATACATACACACACACACACACACACACACACACACACACACACACACAGGAAAGTGTTCATGAGACAGAGAACAGAGTATATATGATAAAATACTAATATACTAAAATATTATAAAATTTGAAATCTAATACGTTAAAAATTGCACATCTACAGTAACTCTTGACATTCACTGATTTAATATGCAACCTCCACTACTCTGGAGCAATTCCAAGTCACTGTAATTTTGCTGAGGCAAATGTGTGCACTGCACATGTGTAGGTGGCCTGACACCCAGCTAGTGAGCACCCAAATAACAAACAGCTGTCTGTGCAACTCACTGGACTTCATTACTCTCCATGCACAACATACGGAGCAACTCCTCAAGAGTCTGAAGGACCACCTCAAATTCACTTACGGAAAAAAATCCTGTTCCAATGCCATTCAAGCATGGGGAGATTCACAAAGACCCTATGACATAACCCTTAAGGACATCAAGTGTCTACTATGTGCTTTACACACACACACACACACACACACACACACACACAGAAGGAGGTGAGGAGAATGGAAGAGAAACTCAGTGTGGTGTTACACGTGGGGAGGCTGAGACAGGGAAGGCTGCCTGGGCTACACAGGGAGATCTTGTCTCAAGAAGAAAATACAGGGGTAGGGATGTAGCTCAGTGGTAGAGTGCTTGCCTAGCATCCATGAGGCCCTGGGTCCAATGCCCCTGCTCCCCAAAAAAGAGG
Source organism: Heterocephalus glaber (assembly GCF_000247695.1). The sequence goes on along the minus strand of NW_004624765.1, from coordinate 10,062,108 downwards.
AAAATAAAGGAATGGAAGGATACATAAAAGAATAAAACTGGACAGTGGAATTCTAGGTGAACTGAGTTGCTCAATAGCCAGATGGCTAGCACCAACCTGGAGGAGACACCAAAACAATGCCCTCTCTACATATGAGGAAACTACGCTTTATAGAAATGAATGTGCCCCAAACCACTTTCTTCTTGGAAAGTGACACACCTGAGACCTAAACTGAAATCAAGTCTTGTGGTCCACCGTGGTGGCACACATGCACAATCCCAGCTTCTTTAGAGGCTGAGGCAGCAGGACTGCAAGCTTGAGGTCAGCTTGGGCAACTTGGCTAGACCCTGACACAGAAAATAAAAAATAAGAAGGACTAGGGATATAGGTCAGTGGTACAGTCTCGAACACACAAGGCCCTGCCTGATTCAAGTGAGGTGGCAGTGGGAGTGGTTTAAAGCTCTCGAAGTGCGAAATGTCTCATTAATCTTCAACAATGAGCAGGCAATTTTTGAAATGTAAATGTTATTTTTAAAATACTATAAAGAGATAGAGTCTTTTTTACATAATAGGTAATCAGAATACATTTTATGACAAAAGACTCTACTGAAAACCTGTAGACTTTTGGCCAAGAAAATGGCCTCTGAACTCATATTCTTCCTACAGTTCCACTGTATGCTTAACAGGTATGCCATAAACAGTATTTTGTGTTAAATAAATCTGGAAATACTAGCTTAAGCAAAGTTATACAATGATTTTGTTGTTGTTCGTTTCTGCTGAAAAACTTCTCAAAACAGTTTGTATGATAACATGTATTACAAAGTTCCAAGAGGGACATGTACCCATCTGGCACTGTTACCCAAAGTTATTTGAAGATGGAACCTTTTTTTTAATTTTTTGAGACAGGATATCACTATGTAGTTCAGACTGGCCTCGAACTCACTGTGATCCCCCTGCCTCAACCTCCCAAGTGCTGGGATTACAGGCATGCACCAGCACGATCGGCTCCGAAAATGGAACCTATTATTACAGCATACAAGCACTACCTCCACAGAGCACACTGAGCAGGCTTCAACTAGTCCCACATCCCTTACACAAAGCAGATTCACAAAGTTGTGGCTAACGGGGAAAACAGTGTTGGGAATAACAGCACTAACCAAGAAGTAAAAAAAATAAAATAGTGAATGGTTTTTGTTGTTTGGGCTCTTTTTCTTTTTTAAGTAGGGAAAGGTGAGGTAGTTGGTTGGCTGTTTTTGTTTAGAAATCAAATTTCTTTGCTCATTTGCATGCTGGCTCAGCTGGTGCTGTCTGTGTGGGTCACAGTCCGACACAGCAGAGGGGACCTGCAACCCCAGCCAGCCTTCCCCAAGCCTTCCTTACAGCCACCAGGGCCACACACACCACACAGCCTGCACGCTGCAAGCCTGCTTCTTCCAGGAGGGAAAGAACTCACAACTAGACCAGAACAGCTCAAGCAGTTGTGATGAGCATTTAAAATAAGTACACAAATACAAACGTCCAGCATACAGGACAATTCCAGAGGGGAACAATTGCTGATGGGGCAGGACTTCTGGGGGAGGACGGAAATGTTCTACACTAGACAGTGGTGATGCTGCCCAATCTTGCAAAGTAGGAAAAAGGACATTAAATGGGTGCCATATATAAGCTATGTTGCTCACATCTTCATTAAGCTGTTTTTAAAAAGCAAATGCATAAGAGGGCCAGGGATTTAGCTCAGTGGTGCCTCGCCTGCCTTACAAGCACAAGGTCCCGAGTTCAATCCCCAGGACCAAAAAAAAAAGGAAATGAGTAAGAAACAAAATTTCTTGGGAGATATATACTACTATATACATAACAAATATAACAAAGGGGCCAGGGATTTAGCTCAGTGGTTCCGTCACCTGCCTCACAAGCAGAAGGACCAGAGTTCGATCCCCAGTACCAAAAAAGCCCCAAATATAGCAAAGTTAAATTTGAAGGTAATTATAAAAATAGCTGGTTTAACATAGCCACTTTTTTTTTAGCCACTTCTAAGCCAAGGTTATTGGAATGAGGTTCAGAGTACAATGTATAAGTACACTTAAAAATGGCCTTTCTTAGGACTTCTGCTAAGCATAACACTACTCTACTGCAAAAGGGGGGAAGCCCCTAAGTAAGGATTTATAATACAAATCAATTAAGTTAGAAACCACAAATTATGATTCCTCTAGTTGATCCACAGCCAAGTAACTTTTGTTAACTAAAGTTTGTTTTCAGTAATGATAAGCTGGGTATGATGGCACATGACTGTAATCCTCACATTCAGGAGGGTGAGGCAGGAGGATCACAGTGAGTTCAAGGCCAACCTGAACTATATAGTGAAACCCTGTCTAAAAAATAAAAATGTAAAAATAAACAATAAATAAAACCATCTCAAATTCCTGAATGCTCAAAGAGTTAAGTGTGTTAATAATGGAAGCAGCTGGGTATGGTAGCAGACACATGTAATCCTAGTGCTCAGGAGGCTGAGGTAGTGGGATCACCTAGAGTTCGAGGCCAGTCTAGGCTACATAGTGAGTTCCAGGCCAGCCTGAACTACATAGGGAGAGACTGTCTCAAAAAAAAGAAAAAAAAGGAATAATGGAAGCTTATTTTCTTTCTTGCTTGCTTTTTTTTTTTTTGGTCCCAGGGATCAAACTCAGGACCTTGCGCTTTCGAAGCAGCCGGCAGTGGAAGCTTGTTTTCAAAAGACTACTAATCTTTTCTATACTATCTATGATACTATAACATTTATATACAGCCTTAATATATTATACTACACAAATTGAACCTGGATTTCTTGAGGTTTGACCACCTTCTGCTTCCACTTTTAACCTATTTTCAGACAACCCTACAAATAAAAATATTATTATCAATTGCATGCATACGGTCACAGCCTATTGTGAAAAAGTACATGTAACTCGGTACTTATTAAACATAGCTTCTCTTGACTTAGAAACTCAAATGTCTTTTTCTTGCTTATCATGTTCTAAAAAGAAGACAAAGGTGAAAACAGATGCTTCAGGAGATTAATATTTCAAAGAAATTCAGGACTCTCACTATCAGTCTTGCTGTTAACTATTATGATGATACCTGCTTAACTTAAATGAAAAGACTCCAAGCTTGGCAATGACAACTGCGATAACTTGAACTGATGGCAAAATTATAGGAGTGTATTTACAATGAGCGTGGAAGAATTAACCCAAGCTCAGAAATTCTTCATGTTAAAAAAGGGCCAAGTAAGAAACTGCTATTTTTCCATCTGTTAAAACCAACCCAACAGAGATGCTCAGCCTGATGCACAGGTCCCTTTCTCACCCGGGATTAAAGTTTTACTCTTGCCTCACTAAGCAACTGTTTCTAACTTTCAGGCAGTGTAATTTGAAGCCTACATGCTCATTCAAAATTCTAAGAGAGCATTCCCAAATCACCACAAGACATGCACACATCCTGGTGGGATCTCTACCAACACAAATTCTGTTTCACACTAAAAGTGAAAAAACTGCTCATCATGACATAAACACATGACTTTTTAAACCACTTTATACAGGTGACATTTGCTTATGTATAGGAACAGGGATGAAGGGAGGCTGTGCCTGTGTGTTAAGATAAAATTAAAAGGTTCACACTTTCCATGTAAAGACAATAAATATCTAAAACTTTTGGATCTCTCCAATCTCCCACAGTGACCAATATGGTTTCTAGAGAATTGAAAAAAGAGGCACAAAGAAGAGGTTATGTTAAACATAGTGTGAATTTTCCTAAGAATATGAAAGACACCAGTGTAAGTCACTTTCAAAAATAACTCACACTTTACTTTTTAAAATTTTGCAAAGCGTACATTGACAATTCTAGCAATAAATCCTACCTTAAAGAAAGTTTCTAATTTATGATAAACACAATCTAAACTTTTAACCAAAAGAGGGAAGAATATAAAACAATGCCAAATATTTAGTGTTTCCAAACGAATATCTTAAATTTTTTCAATTAAGTACATGGCCTTTAATGCCTTTCAATCATAGATTTTAAAACCTATTATCAATTATAACACTTAATTAGTTCCTGTAATTTCTCTTGCTAGGCAAATGATGAAACTAAGAAGTCAGGAACTATTTTTTAAGGCCACAAACCAAACAAATCAGTACTAATGCTTCAAGCAGCAATTTTTAAAGAAAACAAAAAATTTTTAAATAATTATAGAAGTTTATGAAATCAATTAAAAAAGCACTCAAGCATACTTCTAAAATATCCCCCAAATGTACTTCTCCATTTCAAGAACTAGACATCATTCACCTTTAGAAGTATTTCAAAGTTTACTTTGATTATTCCCAGAACTCAACACTTTATTACCACAAAGAGAGAGATAGACACAGAGAGAGAACAAATCCGAAGGCTACAATAAGAGAGTGACTGCTCCCCACTAATGGCTCTTACCTGCGATCCTCCGATTTGGGGATGGGGTTGGTGCAGCGCTGGCTGTTATACTTGGCCACATATTCACATTGCTTGAAGGGGGCAGTCTTGTCCTCCAAAACGTGTCTGATGCAGAATGCGTAGCCGTTGAGTCGCCGCTGCTTGCACAGTTTGGGGCTATATGAGCACAAGGGCTTATTGTCAACCTCAGAGAAGTGTATATGTTTCCCTTCATACATCACGTGACTCTATTCCTTGCGAACATCAGCTAAACGTCTACCACAAAAAAAAAAGAAGAAAATCCAAATGATAAATCAGATTATAAGACAAAAAGCTGAGAATTTCACTGAGGGACTTGCGGCCCCACAGCCATACCTGAGTTTAAATCTTCTGCACCACAGCAATAATAAGAGAACCCGAAGGGTACGAGAGTTTGGATGCTGTTGAAATCAAGATGAACCAGACTGTCTACAAAAATATCAAAAGGCCTAGCTAACAAATAGATATAAGCAAGGCTAAGTCACCCAGGACATAAATTGTTATCACCTTTTTTTTTTTTTTGTACCAGGGATCGAACTCGGGTACTTGGGCTTGCACAGCAGGCGGCGAAACCACTGAGCGAAATCTCTGGCCCCTGTTATCACCTTTTTTAATGTGATGGATTCTATGCTGCAATCTAACATCTCAATAATAAAGTCAAATAGGAAAATAAAAGGCATTATAAAGTATGTTACCTTTATGTCTACTTTAGAAAGTAATTAAGACATGGTTATAAAAATATTTGGCAATCTGAAAGAAATGTTTCGATGAAACACAATCAACATTGAGCTAAAACCACATTTACTCAGGTTGAATTTTGTGAACGTCTCAAAATAGCCAAGCTCTTCCACCAAATGAATATCACAGGTGCAGGTCTTTTTACTTCACTACTGGCAGGTTTTTTGTTTTTGTTTTTTCTGAGAAGGGATCTCACTATGTAACTCAGCCTGGCTTTGAATTCACTATGCAGCTCAGGCTAGCCTCAAAATTGCAGCAATCCTCCTGCCTCAGATGGCAGAGTCCTGGGATTCAGGTGGGGGCACCATGCCTCACTTTCACCATTAGTGAACATTAGGTTTATCTTTAAAAATGAAATCCTTTTACTATGCTGATAAAATTAACCGTAGACCAGGTCTTGCTCAGAAATTCTGTATTTTTAATGGTATTATGATTTGTCAATGTCCCCCCAAAGCCTCAGTGTTCATAGGTAGGGCTTTAGGAGGTGATTAGATCATGGGGGCAAGATATTCACTAGTGGATCAGTCCACTAATGAGTTTACAGATAAATGTAATGCTGGGAGAAGCAGGGTCATGGCCTGGAAGGATCAATATCCCTCTCTCCTCGCTTGATCTCTATCTGCTTCCTGCTTGCTCTGCCATGGACTGCATCTCCTCTGCGATGCCCCTCTGCCGTGCCGCCCTGCCTTGGAGCCGGCTAACTATGGACTGAAACCTCTACAAACTGGGCCAACAAAAACCTCTCCTTTAATTTGTGGGTGTCAGGTATTATGTCTCAGCGATGAAGAAGGTAACTAAGATGTATGGTTATAAAAATATCTGACAATCTGAAATGTGTCTATGAAACACAAAACAGAGCAAATTCCTGCCGTTAAAAAACATGCTATTTTCTGCCACTATTCCCCATACCAATCCCATCAAACTCTAAACTTCTTGAGCCCACGGACTTGTCACCCAACCACATTTTCATTATTTCAGAGTCCTGCACCATGGGGAGCTCCTCATCTCTTGAAATAGGGTGAGGATTATGGCTTGAGTCTTTTGAGAGTGCACAAGAAAATGAAAAGAAATTACACAATACTCAGGCAACCCATTCAGGACCCCTCCTGTCTCTCAGGAGCAATTCCTATTCCCCAATAAATTTTCCTACTCTTAAGAAAGAAAGATAGGGCTGGGGATTTACCTCAGTGGTTCCGCTGCCTGCCTTGCAAGCACAAGGTCCTGAGTTCGATTCCCAGTAACCCCCCCCCAACAAAAAAAAGAACGAACGAACAAACACAGTACTCATTGCCTTTGTACATACAAAAGGACCAAGGGCAGCACTCATACAATACCATAAAGTCCACAAACATGAAACTCAATCTGTTCTGCAAAGTCAGGCTCTTAGTGAGCTGACACAGTCTAACCCACCCTCCTAAGGTCACCAAGATGCCACAGGGAACAGCTTAGTAACAGTTACTGGAAGAAAGACAGTGAGTGCTTACCATGTTCAAGGTGCTGGGTTCCATTCCCACCAAAAAAAGACACACAGAAAGAGAAAGAAAAAAGAACTTCTTATACCACTGAGTGACCATACATAAATGCTTGAGTCAGAAGACATGGATTGTTCAAGTGCCAAATCTGTGCCACTTACTGTGTTACACTGAGCAAATCGTCAAGCTCACTAAATCTCAATTTTCTCATCTGTAAACAGCTATAACAGCAGCTATGTTATTACCAGGCTGTTCTAAGGACCAAATGATACAAGGCACACGACACACTTAAGGATCACACCCACCACATGGCAAGCACTGGATAAATAGAAGTTATTATTCGTAATTAATTCTATTATTCATAATTGTTAATTCTTATATTACTAGCTGGGCATGGTGGTGCATACCTGTAATCCCAGCACTCAGAGGATGCTGAGGCAGGAAGATTGCAGACAGTTCAGGCCAGCCTGGACTAAAACAAAACAAATGAAAAAACAAAACAAAACAACAACAACAACAAATATATATATATATATATATAAAACTGCCGCCTGCCAATAATAGTGGAGAACCTGTATCCTTCTTGAGAAACACTTCACTCACTTTAGTAGAAAAAGAAAAAACCCAGACCAGGGATTTAGCTCAGCGCCACCACACCAGTTTGATCCTCGGTACCAAAACAAAAAACACCCTGAGATATTAGCTTCATTAATAAAAATATCACACATTACTGAGTAAGCCGAATAATCACACATCAATACAGTATAAAATAAAAATCAAAACTTTCCCTTTTCACTTGACTAGGCTGCAAGGGAGAAAAGTTAGACTAAGAAGTTAAATGTAGCTACTCCGAAGGTCTGGATATTCAGGACAGGAAATATGTCAAAGGACACCCACGTCATTTTTGAGGTTCACATTCTCTGTGCTACTACCATCCCACCAGCAAACCCTGCATCCTCCCACGACCTAGTTCCACAAAGGCTATACGCACTGCAGGGGGAAAAAAGCCCTGGATAAAAGCAAATTAAAAAATGAATTTACAGAATCAGTCTGTCTTTATGAAAAGGGAAGTCTATGTGTCGATAAGCGTGAGAGTATTTTAATCATAGAAGGCCAAGGGCCAGAATGAGGGGTAGGAGGGCTGTTTGTGTTTTCTTCTGATGTACTCAAGGTACTATACATAACCACATCTGTCAAGATGATGAGTTGCTATTTCTTATGTTATCTGGCCCCTAACTGAACTGGCTAGAAATGTGGGAACAATGCTGAGTAATAACGGCAGCATTATTACTCCTACAATGAAACAAGAATGGCTTCATTAGGAATAACACTGATTCCCCACCACCATCAGGGATCGAACTCAGGACCTTAAGCGTGCAAGGCAGGCACAGAGCCACTGAGCTAAACCACCCCCCCACCCCCCACACAGGAATAACATTGATTTTGGGCTGGGTGTGGAGGTGCCTGCCTATAATCCCAGCACTCAGGAAACCGGGACAGAAGGATCACTCCAAATTCCAGGCCAGCTTGAACTACAAAGTGAGACCCTGTCTCAAAACAAGGGGAAAAAAAAAAAAAAAAGACAATGGCTGACCTTTATCCTATAACCTAAAAACATAGTTCCTGTACGTTTCCTAGCAGAACATGTGCTTAGCACATGTGAAGGACTGGGTTCAATCCCAAACACCAAAAAGCGAAACATTTCTGTTTAAGAAGTTTTTCATTTTTTGTTTTGTTCTTTGCATGGTTGTTGCAGTGCTGGGGGTGCTAAGCAAGCAAGTCTACCACTGGGCTACCCTCCCCCGTTTTTTGTTTTAACTCAGAATTGAAAGCTAAATTTACCAAATTCTTCAACATCTGTGGTGCTTGGGATCAAATCCAAGGCCTCAGGCATTCTAGGCAAGAGCTTTAGAACTAAGCTCCTCCCCACCCTTTTTCTCTGCACTTGGGTCAGACTGTAAAAGCATTTCAGTGAAGTTCCTTGGGTGGCCTGGGTTGAAAATTGTGCAGCAGCTCAGGTTTTCAAACTTATTTGCATACAATTTAGCAAAATAACTTCTAAATATCTGTGATTCTTTCTCATAGTTTGTGTGCACACATGTATGTGATATGCTTTTTCCCTTTTTCACGATTGGATTTAACAGGCTTATCTGTTTATTATTTTTAACATCATCTACAAAAAAATTTCTCTTGAATTTACTAGTACCTTCATTTACCTGGTTTTTTAAATCTTTGCTAATACTATCCCTCCTACTTTTGCTTCATTTATTTTATTCTACTTCTTGGGTTGAATATTTTTATTTTCATTCTTTTCATGCTTAGTCTTTTTACATCTATAAATTTTCCTCTGGGTACTGTTTTAACTATACCTTATAGGTACTAATACATAGAAGTTTGACTATCAGTACTTTCTAGCTCATCTGGACTAGACTTTTTAATTTCTCCTTTAATAAGAGTCACTTCATTTTTTTTTTCAGATGGTAGAGGTTATAATGTTCTTTGTTGAAATTCCAGAGACAAAAAAGAAACATAAGCTGCATTATATCTTCGGTTTTTAGACTTGACTAAGATTTTCTCTGGGGGCTAACAGATACTCCTTTTTTTTTTTTTTGGTACCAAGGATCGAACTCAGGACCTTGCACTTGCTAGGCAGGCACTGTGCCGCTACATCCTGGCACCTAAGAGATATTCTTGTAACTATTTTTTTTTTTGGTACCAGGGATCAAACTCAGGTCCTTGCGCTTGCACAGCAGGCGGAGAAACCACTGAGCTAAATACCCGGCTAAGAGATATTCTTTAAAAAGAATACTGATATACTGATTAGGGGCCCGGGATTTAGCTCACTGGTTTCGCCCCCTGTTGTGCACCCCCTGTTGTGCAAGCACAAGGACCTGAGTTCGATCCAGGTACCAAAAAAAAAAAAAAAAAAAAAAGAATACTGATTGTTTCCAGGTCGTGTTGTTTCTTACATCATTTATGTTACTAACATCCCTATGTCATTATTTTCTCCGTTTGTTCTATTAAGGCCTGGAAGAGCTGAATCAAAATCCCCTACTATAACCCACTCATCTGTTTCTGCTGATATTTTATGTCTTGGAAACTGTACTGGTATGTTACTTCGTGTGAGATACCAGACTGTCAGCTCCTTATCTCAAGGCCAAGGGTGCAGGCTTGCATCTTGCATTGCCAGCTATCCCGTGAGGCAGGAGGATCTCAAGTGCAAGTCCAGCCCCGAAGACAACCACCCCCTAACCCCCTCAAAATAAAAACAAAAAGAGCTGCGACTATGATTATTCACCCCATGGTGTTCAACCCCCAGAAATGGGGGAAAAAAGAGCGAGAAAAGCCAAAAGAGGCAAAAGAAAAAGGCTCAGGCAGCAGGAGTAGAAGGGTTCACTCGCCAGCACCACCAAAAAGAAGTGCAACCCAAATGATGCTTTTTGTCTTAAATGCAGTCTGGCTCGACACAAATATCTGATCCACTGTTCTTTTGGTTTGAATTTGCTAATTACAACTTTGCCCATCCTTTTGCTCTCAGTTTTTCTAGGGCACTGCATTTTAGATCATAAATCAGAAAGCGATGGCTTACAAGACATCTGGCCACTGCCTGGGTTTTTTGTGTGTTTTTTTCTGTTTTGTTTCTCCGTACCGGGGATCCAACTCAGGACACTGTGCTTGCTGGGCAGGCGCAGTGCCACTGAGCAAAATCCCCAGCCCTACTGCCTGTTTTTGTAAATAAAGTTTTATTGGAATACAGCAGTGCTCATTCACTTAGATGCTGTCCCTGCCTACCTTCCTGAGGCCATAGCTAGGCTTCATAGCTATGACAGGCACTGGATAGCCACAAAGCAGAAAATAATTACTGTTTTTAAATTTTTTAATATATTTTTGCAGTGCTAGCAACAGAACTCAGTCTCACACATGCTAGGCAAGTACTCTACCACTGAGCTACACTCTCAGCCCTAAGTACTGGCTTTTTTACATAATCTCTTATTGGGTTAGACTTTTTGCTCCAATAAGGCAATTGTTTTATTTTTTGTTTTTGTTTTTTCTTTTTAGTTTTAGTTTTTGAGATTAGAGTATTGTATGTAGTCCAGACTGACCACAAAGTCTTGATCCTCCTGCCTCAGCTTCCCAGGTGCCGGAACACCAGTGTGCACTAGCACACCCAGCTAAAGATATCTTCTTTTGTTTGTTTGCAGCCCTGGAGATTGAAATATGGCCTTGCACATGGAGGCAAGTGCTCTACCACTGAGCTACCTCTCCATGCCAGTTATAATCTGAGACGGGGTCTCACCAAAATGCCCAGGCTGGCCTCAGTCTCTATCCTCCCATCTCAGCTTCCTGAGTCGCTGAGATTACAGGCATAAACCACCATACACAGCGCCTCTGGTCTTTCTTAAATTTTTATTTGTTCCCCTTTTAGATTGCTCAAATTTCTCAAGCTTGTCACCATTATTGATCCATTTCTTTGAAAGTAACTATCTTTTTTTTAAAAGTTTTTTGAGACAGTGACCCTGTATATAGGCCATGCTGGCCTTGAATACATTGTGTACCCAGGCTGGCCTCAAACTCGCAGCTATCCACCTGCTTCAGCCTCCTATATGTTAGGATTACAGACATGTGCCACCACACGTGGCTTTGAAAGTGACCATTTCCGATGAGCAACATTTTTCTCTTTTATTTGTACCTGTTTCCAACAACTTAGCACTTTCAGTTGTCTTACTATTTTTTTGAACTTTTTGTTTCATCTTCAAACTTCTGTTTCAGAAGGACTGTATCTCACTCCATCACCTACAACTGGGTAATCACACTTTTCACCTACTGTTTCAGAAAATGTTTCTTAGGAACGCTCTTCTTTGAGGTCTGACTCCAAGCTGGACTAGTTTACCTCACCAGCAGGTAACCCCTGGCATGGTTTTGGAGAGGTAATTGTTCAGGCTTTATCCCTCTTCAGTTCTCAAAAGGAGCAAGGTGTGGTTCAGCCCCTTCTCCCCCAGGCCAGGGAACTCAAGGCACACACCCAGCACTGCCACCCCAGGACAGGGCAGTTGGTTTTATCCTCAGGGTCACTTACTTCCTTTCTTCCCAGAAGGCTGTTCCTCTCACTTGCCTAACGCTGACTCTACAGAGGAAATCTTTCTTGGCACCCAATCTCACCCACGTTGCGGGGGTGGGGGGTGGGGGTAATGTAACCCAGGCTGGCCTGGAACTCACAGCGATCGTCCTGCCTCAATCCGAGCACCATCGTGCCTTGCCAAATTTTCACTGCACTTACTAGTACTTAATTCACATACTCCAATTATGAATTTTACAGAAGTTTCTATTCTGTTTCTAGTTATTTTTCTTAGTTGCTTTAGAGAGGAGTAAACAGATGTAAGTACTCTACCATCATTATTCAGAAAGAGCTTTTCAAATTCTATAGACTAAAATATAACAAAATCAAAATCACAAAACACTTAACATGTAATTTTTAAATAACAAACACATTGCTTTCATTATCATTATCATTATCTATTTTCGTTTTTGTTGTTTTTTCAAGACTGGGTCTTGCTATGCAGTTCAGGCTAGCCTCATAGCCCAGGCTGGCCTCCAACTCAAAGCTATCCTCCTGCCTCAGCCTCCCCAGTGCTGGGTTTACAGGCGTGCACCACCAAACCCAGCTTATACAAGTATTTCTAATACCCACAGCCACATATCAAGAAAAAGTATAACGTAGAAGCTTTAGAATATGTTTGGATATGCCAGAATATCTGATGAAGTAACAGCAAATGCTTTATCAAACAGACGTTATGTAATTTGCCATTCAATATTCAGCAAGTAATGTTCCAAACCACCAACTCACTGAAAGCCTGCTTCTCACTCTAAGACTCCGCGAGCCTGTTCAACTGCCCTCTTTCCCTAGTTACCTTGGCTTCCTCCAAGCCATTCCACAAGGGGTTTGATTCCAGTGCCTTACACACAATTTCTCTCCAACTTCCATTTTCTTACATCTACTTGTGATTAATTTTCCCTCCCATTTCTTCTTTTATTTTTTTGAAGTTCTATTGAGTCCACTTTATGTAATTCTTTACATCTTTCATTTCAACAGCCAACTGTTCTCTAGTTTCAAATTCCTCTTTTAGAAGCTCAGTTTAGGGGCTGAGGATGTAGCACAGTGACAGAGTGCTTGCCTAGCACTCCCAAGGCCCTGGGCTCCATTCCTAGCACCACAAAAACTGTACATATTTTATTTATATATATATATATATATATATATATAATCAATTTAATCTTTGTCACAGACTCATTTTATTGGCTATAAAAATGACAGAAGAGAATGGACCACTGCTTCAAAATCACACATGAGTATTACTTTAATATCAAAATCATTTTGTCTATAAACTAGAGCAACTATTCATCTGAACTTTTCTATGTTAAAAAAAGTTTTTCCTATTTAGTTTGTTTAGTTCTAAGGATCAAGTCAAGGGCCTCTGCACTAAACCACACCCTCAGTCCTTTTTTATTTTTATTTATTTATTTATTTTTTTGAGACAAGGTCTTGCTAGGTTGCTAAGTTGCCCAAGCTGGGCTTGAACTTGATTCTCCTGCCTCAGCCTTCCAAGTGTTTTTCCTTTGTAAATAAAGAAAAAAAATTATAACAAAAGCACTAAGAAACTTTGCGGGGAGGGGACCTCCATTCTTTACCACTGGCCTTCCACAACTGTATTGTTGGTCGTTTTTTGTTACTTTTGTTTTGCAGGGCTGGGGTTTGATCCCTTGCACATGCCAATTAAGGGCTCTACTGCTGAGCTACAGCCCAGCACCCCACCAACTGGACTTCTTTACCCTTAACATCACCAAAAATGGAGTTGACATCACGACTTTGCTCCTTATCGTTCAATTTAAGATTTAAAGAAGAAAGGAAACATGCAATCTTAATCAAATGTCTTATAGGCTCTAAAATTTAAATATCAAATTTTCTAGGTTGGGCTTTTGCTCAGTGATAAGAGCACTTATGCATGAAACCCTAGGTTCAACACCCAGCATCTCAATCAAAAACAGAAGGGCAATGGGGCGTGGTGGTGCATGCCTATAATCCCAGCATTCAGGAGTCTGAGCCAGGAGAATTACTGTGGAGTTCAGGGCCAGCCTGGGCTACACAGTGAGTTCAAGGTCAACCTACAAAGTGAGTCCCTGCTCAAAGAAAGAAGGGTGAAGGGTGAAGGGTAAAGGGTAGCAAAGGGTAAATACTAGCACATTTTCTAATCCACGATAATACAAAACTAAAACTAAGCTTTACTCCTTTTTTTTGTTTTTGAGAGACAAGGGCTTCCTATGTAGCCCAGGCTGGTCTTGAACTCAGTGATCCTCCAGCCTCAGCTTCCTGAGCACTAGGATTACAGGCATTCAACACTAAGTCTGGTTTAAACTTTGCTTTTTAGCACATGATGAAAAATCACTTTAAAAAGGAAGAAGAAAATCTTAACCACATTACATTTATTAATAGCTCTAACAGCTATCTTCAGCTTGTGGAGACAACTTACTTAGAATTTAAAGGATTTCCTCTCCCTTAAAGGAGAGAATGCTGGTAATTAAGTACTTTAGAGTAACAAAAGATACACTCTTAATTACTACCAAAATGAAGAAGTAAATATTACTGTGTATAGACAATATTTAAGACTCATAGGAAGACTATTTCCACTGCAAATATGACCATATACTGGAACTCAAAAATAGGAAATATGGTTAGATATAGAATCCTTTGCTTAAAGAATCCTCCTTGAGGGGTGTAATGGCACACAGCTGTTAAGCCCAGCACTTAGGAGGCTGAGGCAGCAGGATCTCTGCAAGTGGGAAGCTCTACATAGCCAGACCCTGTCTCAAAAAATAACTTAAAATCCTCCTTGATACTGGATGCTGAGTTTAATTGTAAAATAAACAATTCACAGTTTCTTTCTTCTTGCAAATACAGAAGAAAAGATATTAGCAGTGAGGAGGAAAAAAAGGATAAGCTTTTAACAAAGGCTGCAAGTGGCCCTTTCAGTCCCCCAGTAACAACTGCAGAACAATCTGACAAGTTATGAACCCTGATCTCTGCGGGATGAGCACTGTGCCGCCCATGCAGAACCTGTGTGTCGTTACTGTTCCTTGGATTCTCCTGTTGCAGAAGCATGTTCATTTCACTGCCACCGCATTTTTCTCTAATTGCCATTGGTAATTTTATATTCTGCCACCTTTAAAGACCACAGTCCTAACAACATGCCTTACATTGTTTTTCAAATTAGCACGAACCTCAACTCTCAGAATGTAGTTTCCCAATATATTTAATGCAGATGAAAAGAGCATTTACTTATCCCAGAAGAGTGTCTACTGTTAAATCTCAATTAGAAGCTCATACTTTAAAGTTTTAAGAAGGTTTAAAATTTATATATTTTTTAAATTAAGTTTTAATTCAACTTGATAGAGCACAAAAATGTTAATTGTAGCTAACTAAGATAATTATACTGATTTTCTTTTTTGAGACAGGGTTTCGCCATGTACTTCAGGCTGGTCTTGAACTATGTAGCCCAGGGAGGCCTTGAACTCAAGGTGATCTTCCTGCCTCTGCCTCCTGAGTGCTAGGATTACAGGCATGTGCCACCATGACCAGTTCCTCTATACTGATTTTAAAAACCTAACATCAACATATCAATATGAAAAGTAGTAAAATCTGACCGAGGAATGACTAAAATCAACTGATGTGACAAAGAGAAAACAAATCAGTGAGAAAACTGCTCATTACCCTAAAATATAAACAATATTCATTAAAAAGTTCAAACTAGCTGGACATGGTGGCACATGCCTGTGATCTCAGCACTCGAGAGGCAGAAGCAGGAGGACTGCACAGAGCTCGAGGCCTATCTGGGCTACACTGCGACACTGTCTTAAAAATCCAAAAAAAAAGTTCAAACTAGAACATTTAAAAATAAAATAAATGCCTAGTAAATGTCTGTGTGACAAAGACCGTGCTCAAACAGCTCTGTACAAGTTTTCATCGCTCAAGAGAATTAAATTAGGTATTTCATGAACTGTGCTTAGCAAGGTAGCCAGTACATAGTAATCACTTAACGTTAACTACTTTAGAGCTGTAAGTAGTAACTTACTAGTATTATCACTTTAATCTAGAATCTGCAGGCCTCAAATGCCCTCTCCAGCTGCTAGTGGGCTTCTGAATGGCACTGTGTAATTCTCCATTAACTCAGGCCCTCCCACCTTCTTGAGCTGTAGTTACAGGCTCCACTGAGAATTCTTTCCCAAGAGCCATATGAAACAATCTACAACTAAATATACTAATCTATTTGTGATGAGAAATACTAGCAGAATGAGCCCAGTCTGATTGGGTCAGAACACAGATTAGCTCTAGTTAAAAGTTTTTTACAACAAATGCTTTCTGAATTCTTCCATCTCATGCTGCTCTGTGCAGAAACCCTATGTGGCTGGAGGAGACAGGAGAAAATTAAGTGGCAGCTATACCCTTCAAAGTTCTTTCCGTCTAAGAACCTGAAACTAATGTTTCTTTGTTGCTGAGCACCACACACTTTTCCCTCTTCTGCTTACTGGACCCTTCTACTGTGAGCCGCTGGCCACCTGTCTGTGCCTCTGTATGTATGTCTCTGCCTCTCTCTCTCGTCTACTTCACAGCTATTCAGTCGGTGCCTTCCTTCTCCAGCTCCCACACTCACCGGGCTCAGTTCACTCCATCTTATTTTATAAGGATGCAGGATGAGATGCCTACAGGGGCCACACATGTGGGCTTGGGGCAGACTTCTGCAAACTGTTCCTCTACACACTCCAATCCAAACCAGTTCCAGCAAGTCTTTCCAATTTTTTAAATAAAATTTTAAAAAGTAAACCTAGAGTTCTCCGATCCTCCAAATTTTCAAAAGACTTTTTTAAAAATCCAAGATCTCACATAAAATCTCCCAATATTTTATGACAGCAATTCATTAAAAATTCTAAACATACAAGATGGACAACACTGACCAAATTACTTTTATGTTTCCCTATGAAATAGCAGTGACGAAGTCATACACAGTCTTAAGTCAAATAAAACATTTCTCTAGCTTTTGCCATTTTCACTCCATGTGTGCCTCAAGATGAGAGGTTATTATCCAAGTTCAAGACAAATGTGCACAACTGTCAGCATACCACGTGTGCTTTCCCCAAGCACCGCTGCCTCTCAAACTTCCCTCCCAGAGCTTCAGGTGCCGTCTGTGAGGCTGGCCTGGTGCACACCTCACCAATGGCTCCATCAGCTTACCTTCCTCACCTCCGCCGCCTCTTCCTCTCCATCCCACAGCTCCCTGCCTCAAACTCTCTTGTTCTCTTCTCAGTAGCTGCCCCACCGAGCTGATTCCAGTTTTGCCATCTTTTAGTTGTTTTTCGACAACCTGAATCTTCAGAATTGTAAATAACTTATTTGGCCAAAGGCCTTCAGGATTTGCTTATGACTCTAGAAAACTGATCGAAATTCCTTAGCCCAACCAGACAATTCCTTCTGACCTGGCCAGGGTGACCTTTCCTCTCACCACCCATTCCCCCTACTCCTCCAACTCCAGAGCTGCAAAAAACCACAATTTGCAACACAGAATCCTCTTTTGTCCCGAGGCACTTATTCAGACTCAGGTCCCACCTCCGGGAATACCTGACCCCTCCCATCCACTGAGCCAGAAAACTCCCTGGGACTGGCTCGGCTTTAGGGGATGCCCTCAGGCTGGAGAAGAAAAATAGGTTTCCTTCCTCCAGGCTAACCTGCCCTCATCCTTCAAGGTTGTAATGCACGCTGACTCTTCTCCAGGAGACTAAGAACTGTACAGGGGCAGAGAATATACTTTTAATTGTAAGGGGAAAAAAAGCTAATCAGTTCAATGAAAGAACAAAGCAGCCTTCAACTACTCCCAGCCTCTCAGGCTACTGCTCTAAGGGGCTCCACCTACTCCCGCCTCCAAAGCTGGGCGGGTGACTTAGAAATCTTAAAGGAAAAGGTTAGGAGTAAAACAAATTCGCCTCCTCCTCCCTGCTAACTCTGACTTCAAAAGCACAGACCAAGCTAACTTCTAGCTACTGAAATTTTCTGTGAATATAGTGTGCAATTTTTTACTGGCACAAAAATATTTATTTGCACCATGAAGATAATTATAATATTCTGCCTATACTCATACTACTTATTAGTATTATTAATATATACTGAGTCAGAAATGCATTAAACACTCACATTGGGAATATTAAAACGATCTTTAAAGGGACCATTCTCCAAGCCTGATGTGCAATTCCTCATTTAATTTTCACAGCAACCATGTGAAGTGGGCCCTCTCACAGATCAAGAAACTGAGGCTCGATGAGAGGAAGTGATTTAATTGCCTGGTGTTACATAGCTAGGATTCAAGGCCAATGGAACTTCAGAGCTCAAGCTTTTAATAAATATAAAACTATACAACTAAATCAGGTTTGGTGGTGCATCCCCAAAATCCCAGCACTTGGGAGGCTGAGGCAGGAGGATTACCGCAAGTTCAAGGCCAGTCTGAATTATAGGGTGAGATTCTGTCTTAAAAAAAAAAAACTACACAACTATTATTACTAGAAAAGCCACATTTATGTTTATGGATCCACACAAGAACGAAGAAAGCACACTAAAATGTTAAGAGGTGACAAGCTGGGAACATAGCTCACTGGCAGTGGTTCCCTAGCGTGGACAAGGCCCTAGGTCTGATCCCCAGCACCAGGGGAAAGGAAGATCACAGTGCTTATCCCCTTAGTAGGTCTATTCTCCAAGTATTAGAACATAAGCAAACAAACATTAGAAATAGTATCTAGATGGTGCTACTAAAAAAGCAAGGTGGGCTAGGGGAATTTACCACAGGTGAAGCTCATGACCATATCACCTACTCCTCACATCAAAGAATTTTCATTTTAGAGATATGGGGATGTTGCTCAGTCGCACTACGCCTGCCTGACAAGCACAAGGTCCTGAGTTGGATCCCCAGTACAGGGTGGGGCGGGGGGATTTCTTTTCACTTCCAGATAGAGAAACCCAAACTTCAGTGACCTGCCCACTGGAAGAGTCAGGAACAGAAATCAAAGCCCAGTCTAAATTATGTCTGACCGCAGGGTGCCAGGATACAAATATAATTTCACCAAAAACCGGTCTTAGAAACAAATCACACCCTGTGAAGAAATACGAATCCAGTAGCTTGTCACTCTAAGTGCAAGAAGGGAAAAGAGGGAGGCCCTAAAGTTTTCATCGGATGTTCTCCCCCATTGTCTCCAAATAGCCAGGAGCACTAAAAGCAGCTTTTACAGTCAGGGCCTCTAGGACACACTCACACCTGACACAGTGGAAGAAGACTACAGGGTCTCCAGTTTAGCCACACACAGTTCTATTAGCATAAGTTAAATGGACTCCCACCAGACCCCAATGAATGCAGTGAAAGTTCAGGGCGTTTCTGCTTTGGGGGTGATCTGCACCCTGCAAGGCAGAGTCAGCTGTTCATCTCTGACTCACCTGTTACCAGGTATGGGAGAGAGAGTTACCTGTCCGAGAATTTTGCTTTCTACCTATAATAAATGGTCTTTCATAACCTGTATTCTAAATCTGGACAGTAAGAGCTGCTGACCCTGAAGGAACATCTCGTAACTGAGTAGATCAGCATCTTTTTGAAATGACATTTATTTTAATATTTTTGAGAGCTCATAAAGAAAAAAAAATTTTTGAGATAATCTCTCACTGTAATTCAGGCTGGCCTTGAACTCACTATGGAGCCCAGGCTGACCTCAAGCTCATAGCAATTCTCCTGCCTCAGCCTCCGGAGTGCTGGGATTAGAGGCCCACACCACCATCCAGAAATTTTTAGATCAATCTAAACTAAAATTTTCATCTCTTAAAAATAGCGGCAACATGATTTCCTGAGAAAAAGTTTAGATGGGGTATACAAATTTCTTTATAAAATATTTCAGAGTAAAGAAAACTTGATTATTTCAAACTTGTAAATTTTTTTTTAAATCTACTTTTCAAACGTTTAACAGCGAAAAAGTATATTCCCTAAGCAATTTAAAGCTAATTCAATATTTGCCCGAAAGCCTTTATTAGTTTCAAATAGAATGTTAATTTTTAAAAACATCAAACCTGCTATTCCTTTAGGAACAAAGCAACCCATGAGATGATTAGATTAGGGAATTAATATGTTTGGGTGAGGAATACAAAAATCTTGGTATTTGTAGGTACACAGCTTCCAGAGTTTATAAGAAATTGACAATGTAACCTTAGAAATATCAAATTATGAGGCAACAATAATTTCTTTCTAACCTTAAAATGCTCTGGGAAAATGACCTCATGGAACTATTTTTTTCTCCCACCTAACATGCTCTAAAAATAAGGACAAACTATAATAAAGATTTTTGATACACCTTTCCAAGTCAATAAGAATTTCAATTAATCAATAAAGTTAAAACAACCATGAAATGTACAATCTTCAATATCAGGACATCATTAAGCAAATGTTAAATAGCTGGCGATCCCTCACTGCAGAGTAACAAGCGTTTTACTTTGGACGAAAGTAAAGATAGGCGCACTCTGGAATCGCAGGAGTCCCAGAGGCCACAGAAGGTCGGGTTATCTTTTGCTTTTCCCTGGGAGTTGAGTGGTCAGAATGTGGAACACCTCTGCCAGCAATTTCCAACCCGGGCTCGACCTGAGCGCACACACACACACCCACCCACCCACCCCACCGCCCCAGCTCGACCTGAGAGCGCGCGCGCGCGCGCGCACACACACACACACACACACACACACACACACACACACACACACCCACCCCCCCCACCGCCCCAGCTCACTAAAAGGGGAGTTGAAAAACAAACGAGAGGGAAAACAACCTCTCTGACGGTGTTCACATTGCAGGCTGGGGGGTGGCGGGTCCATTAACATCTCAACTTCAACACTAAAGAGCAGCCAGAGGAGGTTAAGTGCAGCCACATGAAACACCCTATCCCTGAAGAGCAGGAAATCTAGATTTGGGGATTCGAATTTACTACTTAAAAAAAAAAAAAGAAAAAAGAAAAGAAAAACCTCTTGACACCAAAATAGAACTAAAATCGAATCCGTTTAAACAGAAAAAAAAAAATTAAAAACATGAAAACCAAAGTGCAGCTGGGTTTAGAAGTCAAGAGGGCCCTTTCAGACCCTTGTGAGTTAAGGCATTAACAAGCTTGAATTTCCATAAAATCTCCCTTCTATTCCCAGGGTGCGATGGAAGACTACCATGTAAATCTAGTTACTATCGGGATAAATAGATACTGATCCCTAAACAGCACGTACACCTCGCTGCAGGAGCCGCCCTGCCCACCTCCCCCTCCTCCACCGAAGGCTCGGGGCGTCCTGACAGCCGGGTCCCCGCGGACGGTGACCAGAGAGGGGAGACTCCCATCAGGGGCCGCTCCACAAGTCCTGCCCTGTCCCCCACAAGCCCCTCGAGGTTCCACCGCGTCCTCTCCTCGGGACCTGTCTAGGAAGGGGCCTGGGGACCCGAAGGAGTCTGGGGTGAGGACCGGGCGGGTGGGAAACCTGAAAAGGACCTACGGGTCTGCGGGGCGAGGGCCCAACACGCGCCGGGCCGGGACTGTCCGGCGGAAACACCACCTAAGTCCGCCGCCTCCCTCCTCGGCCCCGAAGCCCCGTCACTAACTAACAACGCTCAGAAAAATCCCTTGAAAACTTTTCCAACCCGGAAGAGAAGGCCCGTTCCCCATCCCGGGCTCCTGGGCCGCCGGCCGGAGTTCGCAGCCCCGAAAAGGCGCGCGGGGCGCGGCGGCGCGGCGAGGTGCAGGGGCGGAGTACCTTGGCGGACAGGAACTGGCTCGGAGTTTCAGAGGAGCCCAGCGCGCTCCCCACGCCCTCGGGGGTCCCGAGCGCGGGGACCAGGACGCCCCGTACACGGGGCCGCCCCCAATTCGGGCCTAAAACGAAACTTTCCGGGCCGCGGTGCACCTGACTCCTCGCCACCCCTCCACCCCACCCCACGCCCGCCGGGCCGCCGCCCCGCCCAGGCCCGGCCGCCCGGAGCGTCCAGGAGGGGACAAATAAACCCAACTGTTACCGGAATCTGGGGGGCAGCGGCCAGACCCCCGGGGCGCCGGCGGTGGGCACCCATTCCCCGCTCCAGGCCTGACGCCCCTGTCCCGGCAGCCCGGGCCTGCAGCGCCGAGGGAAAGCCTAAGGCCGGCGCAGGGATCGGCCCCGCAGCGCCGCCGTCCCGCTCGGAAGACCTCGGAGCTGGGGGGCGCGGGCAGGCCCGGGCCGGGACAGGGCGCGGCCGCTGGGGGCCGCCGGCGCGAGGCCTAGCCG
>NW_004624765.1:9981627-9998489 GCF_000247695.1 Heterocephalus glaber | reverse complement strand
AAAAAAAGAAAAGTGCATTTCCTGGGCTGGAGATTTAGCTCAGTGGTGCTGCTGCCTGCACAAGCACAATGTCCTGAGTTCGATCCCCACTACCAAAAAAACGAAAGAACGAAAAGTGCCATTTCCTTAGGAAAATATTAGCTGGAGGTTATATAGGGAATGGCTGACTTTCTCTCCCAATCTATGGATCTTCTCACTGGCTTCACTTAGAATAGAAACTTATAATTTTAGGATCAAAAATTCCCGTGCATGGGCTTTCACTGCAACCTCAAACTAAGCCAGTATTTACAGTATGCATTTTCCATACTGATGACCCTCAGTATTAAGTATATTGAGCATCTGCTATCTATTAGGAAACAGAGGATAAAATTTTTTTTTTTTTTGCACCGGGGATCGAACCCACAACCTTGAGCTTTCAAGGCAGGCAGCGGAACCTCTTAGCTAAATCCCTAGCCTAAGAGAATAAGATTTTTATAAACCTTTTGATTTAATCCATATAACAGCCTTGTAACTGGAGGTAGTACAAGTATAATTTTTATCATCTACAAATGAAGTCTTATGATTTTTCTCAATAACTTTTCCAAAGTTAAACAAGGTGTGACCTGCCAAATATTGTTTCAGCAAGTCAGCAACACGCAATAATAAATGATCATGTTATTTACTGTTGAGAAAGTCTGGTATCTTTAATGTAGTATAATATGATTCACAACCAATTTCAGGGGCATTCCATGTGGAAAACAGGCTTTAAGATTTTACTGAATTTTTATAGCTGTCCAAAAAAATTTTTATCTTTGATACAGGGTCTCACTAGTACCCTAGGCTGGTCTCAAATTTATGGTGATCCTCCTGGTTCAGCCTCCCGAATGCTGGGATTATAGGCATGTGCACCATACCGGGCTCCAAAAAAACTCACACTTTTTTGATGCAACATGGGATAGTAAAAACACCTACAATTGAATATTCTTAAGGCCAGGTGCAGTCCACACCTATAGTTCCAGCTACCCAGGAGGCTAAGGCAGATTGTTGGAACCTAGCAGTTCAAGACCATCCTGGGCAACATAGCAAAAGCCCAATTTAAAACAAATAAAACTATTCTTACCATTAGTCTCTAGCTCTGTAGCCATAGGCAAATTATTATTTCTTGAGTCTCAATACTCATAATTAGCAGGGTTTTTATGAAAATTCACCATCATATATTTAAAGCTTTATTGGTACATATCTAGAAAGTCTTCAGCAAATAGTAACACTATGCCAAGATCTGTCCAGGTAGCCTCCTCACCCCCCAGGGACCCAGCCTTGCTTCTCTGTGGATGGTTCTCATGGGTGACTCCCTCATAGTGCAGGAGGCTGTGGTGCCATCAGCCAGGAGATTCTCACCTATAGGGATTTTTCCCCCTCGTTTACAGTTTTTCCTTAGCAGTCATCTTCAATGTTTATGCTCTCAACAACCTTAATATTAAGCATGACATGACTAGATGTGCCCACAGCAGATTCTCATGTTTACTTTGTAAAAACCAACACATTTTACTGAGCACTTCTTACCAGTGTAATGGTTAATCTTGACTGTTTGCTTGAGTGGATTAAGTGAGGCCTAGAGGGGCAGTTGGACTGAGAATCCTAACCCATCGGTGAATTAACCTACCAATGAGTAGAGTGGAATTAGCTATCAGGAGGTGTGGCCCAGTAGAGGAAGTCCTCATCAGGGGCATGTCTTTGAAGGACATGACTTTTTTCATTCATTTGAACTCACTATTTGGCCCAGATGACCTTGAACTGCCTCAGCCTTAAGTGCTGGGACTACAGAATATTTAATCACACTGGAAGAAGGGTGTATCTTTTTTCCCACCTCTTTTTTCTTCCTGGCTGCTGTGAGGTGAGCAGCATTTGCTGCCATGCCACAGGCCTAAATAAAAGCAATGGAATCACTGACCATAGACCTGAAACTCTTGAAATTGGCCACAATAAATCTTTCCTCTATAAGTTGTGTGCCAGGTTTTTGTTAGAGATGAAAAGTGACTAACACACTGGACAAAGTACTCAGAGAATTACAATTGTTCGCCTGTGGGGCTCAGAGGTGAGTCCAAGGGTCTAGATCAATTCAGCCATGGATGAGTGTCCTTTTACCAACCAACCCAAGAAATCTGCACATAAAGAGTGCTGTGTAAGATACAAAAGTGAAGTGTGCTCCCTCGAGGTCTGCACAGTGAAGCAGACAGTCAGGTGTAGGAAATTTGTATGTAAGCCAAATATTTTGGGCAAGAATTTATATAATTTGACTCAGCTGGGAATTATAAACAAAGTTGATTTTTGTGGTTGTTGTTTTGGTAGTGGGAATTGAACCTAGGACTTCATGCATGCTAACCACTGAGCGTCACTGCAGACTTAAAGTACTTTAAACAAAGTACCCAACTTCATGATGCATTACTGAAGATAAACATTGCTGAAAAAGCTACAGTGGACCTTTGACTTGCAAACTCAATTCGTTCACGAGGGCTGGTGGTAACTCAAGTTGGTCAACTGAAGGCTCAGTCTCCTCTGCACAGCCTTCAAAGTCTCAGTCCTATATACAGGCAGATCTCAGTGTGCTTAAAGAGACATTGGCTCAGGATTTCTCAATTAACGTCACACAGGAAAGGATGTTGCAATGTTCCTTCCAGGGTTAAATCTGTATCTGAGACCATCTGGAAGCAAAAGTGGCTGGCATTCGGGTTGTAACTCAAGACTTTGTTTGAAAGTTAAAACTAAAATTCTGGTCTTAACCCAAGTTGTCTGTATGTGAGGCTAGTTGTAATTTGAGGGTCCACTGTAATTAGAGACCGGGCATTGTGTCCCATGCCTGTTATCTCAGCACTTGGGAGGCTGAGGCGGGAAGATCACTGTGAGTTTGTGGCCAGCTTGGGCCATACAATGAGTTTAATGCCAGACTGAACTACATCCCAAGACCCTATCACAAACAAAAAAACAACTAAGGAAAAAAACAAACAAAAAACCCAAAAGGTGATTAGGTGACAAGTTTTGTTTTGGTTTGGGTTTTAGTACTGGGAGCTGAACCCACCCAGGGTCTCACATATACTAAGAAAATGCTTCACCACTGATCTATACCCCAGCCCTAAGCAAATATACAACTTTATGATGTGTCACTAAACTCAAAAAGCTGTTAAAGTGATAAGTTCTGCATAATTTTTTCTTTTTTTGGTGTTGATGATTGAAGCTAGGGCCTCACACGTGCTAGGCACATGCTCTACCACTGAGCTACATCCCCAGCCCTATATAGAATGAGGTTTTTTTTCTTTTCTTTTTTTTGAGACAAGGTCTCACTATGCAGTTAAGGCTGGTCTGGAACTCACTCTGTAGCCCAGGCTGACCTTGAACTCTCCAGGATCCTCCTGCCTTAGCCTCCCAAGTGCTGGGATTACATGCACTATCATGCCTGGCCTTATACAATTTTTAAAGATAAAGATATTGACTATTCTAAATGCTTTATCCTTTGTTATGTAAGGAAAATGACATCCTATAGTTGGGCTAAGTTTTTTTTGAAAACAAAAAGGAAAAAAGATTACAAAAGGATTTTCAACATTGATTAAAAAAAAACCTTTCCAGGTGTGGTGGTATATATACATGTAATACTAGCTACTTGAGAGGTTAAAGTAAGAGGATCTCAAGTTAAAGACCAGCCTAGGCAACTTAGTGAGACTCTTGAAATAAAAAATAAAACAAAAATAAAAAGGGCTGAAAAATGTAGCTCAGTGGTGGAGCACTTGCCTAGCACATGTAAGGATTAATTTCCCAATACTGCAAACAATTAAACAATAAAAAAGAAAATCTACCTTTGGATTATCTTCCACATTAGCTAAAATATTTGTCTTTCTAGTTTTCACAAATGAAAATTACAAAAGCTGGTAATTTCTTTCTTTTTTTTTTTTAAAGCTGGTAATTTCTCTTTGATTATTGGAATAATTTAGTTGGCTTATCACTACAAATGGTGTTATTAAATACAGCGAACATTAATGAGGTCTGGGGGCACAGCTCAGTGATCAAGCACTTGCCTAGCACATACAAGGCTCTGGATGTTATCCCTAGCACCACACACACATACACAAAAAGATAATAATGAGGATACAAATCATAACACTTGAAACCTCCCTCATTTCAAGGGTGTGCATGTGTGTAATCTATTAAACAAAGAAAAATATCAACCAAATCACCATGACATTATAGAGACAGATTCAAGAGAAAATAGAAAAATGTATTATCCATTAAATTCCTCCATACTAATTCTCAGAAGTAACAACCTGCAGAAATATGTATTAGTGGGAAGGAATTATGTACAGCAGTCAGACGTGACCCTGGAGTAAAAGAGAACTAAGCTTATGTTTGGGGCTTGTTGTATGGCTTTTGGAAAGTTCCTTAATATCCTTTCTTCATCTGTAAATGAGACAATACTCTCTCATTAGGCTGCAGCAAAAACAAAAGAAGATGTGTGTAAAACCAGAGTGTTAGCACACAGAAAAAGCTGAATAATTATCAGGTATTATTATGACAGGTAAAGTTTTTCAAGATACCTATCTGATTATACATTTATATATTTTTTCTATTTACCAAATGACCTAATATTTAAATCTTTTTTTTCAGCACTAGAAAAATGGGGCACTTAATAGAAGCTTTTTTCATTTCATTCATCTTATAAATCTAAATGATCTATGAAAAGAAAAACACATTTTAATGATTCTCCTTATATTTGTCGCAAAGATTACCAATGCTTTTACATGAAAGAGCAAATGTATAGTTAACACACATAATATATAAACCTGAAATTGCCAATCTCTTTGATACTTCTAATACCACTTTCAAATAAGCATGGTATAACCTTAAATATTATTATCTTCAGATTTTTTTTTTTTGGTACTGGGGATCGATCTCTGATCCTTACACTTGCAAGGCAGGCGGCAGAACCACTGAGCTAAATCCCAGGCCCTAGATTTTTTTTGAGAGTTAAACCTCTACGGAGTTTCTTCAATGTACATGTCCATTTGGTATTTGCAGATTTGCAGCACAACTGGATTGATAGCTGTCTCAGCATATGGATGGCTCTTCTACTGCCTGGGCACCCTCT
This sequence comes from Heterocephalus glaber, assembly GCF_000247695.1. The sequence goes on along the minus strand of NW_004624765.1, from coordinate 9,993,376 downwards.
GTGACAGCTTTGACACACTTAGCCATTGTCTGTGAAGCTCTGCTGATGGAATCTGAAAGATATTAAGAAAATGTGCATTTTGTTAAATATAAATATAACTTCTTAGGGCTGGGGATTTAGCTCAGTGGTTCTGGTGCCTGCCTCGAAAACACAAGGTCCCAACTGTGATCCCTGGTACCAAAAAATATATATATATAACTTCTTAAAAAGGACACAGTAAAACCTCTGTTTTCTTTTTTGGAGACAGGGGTCTCATTACGTGGCCCAGGCCAGCCTTGAACTTCCAATTCTCCTGCCTTGATCTCCCAAGTGCTGGGATTATAGGTGTGTGCCACCATGGCCAGCTACATAGTAGAACTTCAATACTGCATATATTCATTCAGGAACGATAATGGGAAGACTAGAAAGCTCTACACAGTCATATGTAACTATAGGTAACAAATCCTTTTTTTTTTTTTGGTACTGGGGATCGAACTCAGGACCTTGCGCTTGAGAGGCAGGCAGTCGCACCACTGAGCTAAATCCCTGGCCCAAGGTAACAAATTCTAAGCCTAAACCCTTTACTGACTAAATGCTTTTAATAACTACACCTAGGAATAATACAATAGATAATTCACCAGTATGCAACCATTAAAAAATTATAAGTCTTCAAATGTGAGAAAAAATGTGCCTAATATCACCTCCCTCCTTCATTCCTTCCTTTCTTTCTTTGAAACAGGATCTCACTACATGGCCCAGGCTGGCCTCAAACTCACAATCCTCCTCTCGTAGCATCCCAAGTGCTGGGATTACAGGCATGTACCGCCACGCCTGGCTCCCAATGCCATTATTGAAACAAAAAAAGGTTACAGAGTAGTTAAAGTCCATTGAATTTCAAACTTGAGTAAATTTTATGATATGTGTGTTATATTTTAATAAAACTACTTCACCATAATAAGAGAATAATCTTGTTTTCTGTTTTCTTTCTTTCTTTTTTTTGGTACCAGGGATCAAACTCGGGACATTGTGCTTTCAAGGCAGGTGGCAGACCACTGAGCTAAACCCCCGGCCCATCTTGTTTTCTGTTTAAATAAAATATGTATATATATCTCTGGAGGATGACTGACCAAAATGTTAAAAGTAATTATAGTTACTTTGTGAGAGCTGCATGATAGTGATTTTTGATTTAGGTATTTACTCAATAATGAACATACTTTTATAACCACACTAAAAAAACCTATTGAATAACCTCAGGTACAAACTGCACACAATAATTCTAAAACAGACTCCTGGAGCTGGGAATACAGCTCAGTGGAAAAGCATTTGCTTAGCATATTCAAGGACCTGGTTTTGATTACCAGCATCACAAATAAAATAAAAAATACTCCTATGTATTTTTAGATTGCAAATTAAGCGGGGTGGAATGGGTCATGTCTATAATTTCAGCTACCCAGGAGACTTATGCAGAAACAGTACAAGACTGAGGCTAGCCTGTCAACTTAGTAAAATCCTGTCTCAAAACAAAACCATACATCAACTGCCTCATAAAACTTGGATGTTTTATCAACTGTTGTCAGACATGCAGAAAGTTTCATTTGGTATGCATTCCTTAGAAACACTGCTAACAATTTACATTAGAAGCAGTGTTTATCATATTTCACATTTAAATGTTTTGATATTTCCACCTACCATTCTCAGAAAAACCTTTGCAGCTATTTATCACTTTGAAAAATCATCCCTAAACTGCACTGCAGTGATTTTCTTTATAATAGCAAAGTTTCATATTTAAAATCTCTTAACTTGCTTTGGATTTTGAAACTTTGCTTGATTTTCAGAAACAAAACAGATTACAGTACAATAAAAAGTAGGATTACATTAGTTCAATGTTTGGAAAAGCTTCGAGAATTAAAAATGGCAGGGCCGGGCATTTAGCTCAGTGGTACCGTGCCTGCCTCACAAGTGCAAGGTCCTGAGTTTGATTCCCAGCACCAAAAACTAAAAAAGGAATTGTTTTGGTTTTTTTTTTTGGTACCGGGGATCGAACTTGGGTCCTTGCGCTTGCGGAGCAGGCAATGAAACCACTGAGCTAAATCCCCGGCCCCAAAAAAAAGAATTGAAAATGGCAAACATTACCGATCACAAATAATCATAATTACCCTGCTAGGTGTACATTTGCATCCTTCGCACTTTTCACACTGACAGCTGTGCCGATGGTACGTACCTGTCATATAGAAGTCCTTTATGGTCAGCTGAGGTGGAACAAGTGGGTCAGCAAGAAGCTGCTGGTTCACTAACTGCAAAAAAGGAGTAAGAAACCAGTAACAGCATTGAAACTAACACGATTACACTATTAACTACACTGCACATGGGCAAGCTCTTACCTTGGAAAGCTCGCTTGCTTGCTGAAAGTAATTCGCTCCTTCAACATCATCATATCGAACAAGATTAGGGGAGACTTCTTCCAATCTGTTCCTTACTTGATCCAGAGTATCATATGGGACAGTAATACCTGCAATCTACAGTAGATTGGATGCCAAAAAATGACAAAGCTTTACTATTTAAAATGTCAGAAGCTAGGTATGGTCCCAGCACTGTAATCCCATCACTCTAGGAGGCTGAGGCAATAGGATCTCAGAGCTGGGTAAGGTGTATGGTTAGGTTCAAGGCACTAGGTTCAATCAAGCACCCCCCCGCATAAGACCTATTATAAAATAAATGATTAAAGAGACCCTACTATGGTAAATCCAAATAGTTCTGCTAACTTGATATTAATCATCTGTAACATTTACAGAAAACTGAAATGGGAAGAAAATGTTCAAATGGGAAGGGGAACAAGGGAGGCAGGAGAGGAAGGAAGGAAGGGACAATAAAAAAAAAAACTGAGGGGTGGGGATTTAGCTCAGTGGTTCTGCTGCTTGCCTTGCAAGCCAAGGACCCAAGTTCAATACCAAAAAAACAAAACAAAACAAAAAAACCTGAAAATAGAAGGGAAAAATGGAGGGTGGGGACCCAGGGATTTAGCTCAGTGGTTCCACTGCCTGCTTCACAAGTGCAAGTCCTGAATTCGATCCCCAGTACCCCCCAAAAAAGGAGGGGGGAATGGGAAAAACAGAAAACAATGTATTGTTATTTTAAATATCACAATATTTATTTTATTATTGTTTATTTATTTTTGGCTTTATGAAACAGAGTCTTGCTATGTAGTTCAGGCTGGCCTTGAACTCATATAGTTCAGGTTGGCCTCAAACTCAAGGCAATCCTCCTGCCTCTTGAGTGCTGGGATTATGGTGTGTGCCACCACAGCTGGCATGATGCTTATTTTATGGCAAAAAGGACTAAAAGAAGTGAGAAGTGTTTTTTAGGCAAAAGATAAAAATAAAAATACCAATTTCAAATCCTCATTTTCTAGGCAGACATAATGGCACATCTCTACAATCCTATCTACTCAAGAGGCTAAAGCAGGATCGTAAGTTTGAGGCCAACCTGGGCAACTCAGTGAGACCTTATCTCAAAATAAAAAACAAAATTGGGGCTGGGGATTTAGCTCAGTGGCTCTGCACCTGCCTTGCAACCACAAGGTCCTGAGTTCAATCCCTGGTATGAAAAAAAAAAAGAAAAAAGGAAAGGAAAGGAAAGAAAGAAAGGGGGGCGAGAAAGAAAGAAAGAAAGAAAGAAAGAAAGAAAGAAGAAATAAATAAATAAATAAAGGTTGGGAATATAGCTCTGTGGTAGAGTACTTGCCTAGCACACCTGAGGCATTGGGTTCAATCCCCAGGAATGAACACAGATATACACATGCACACAAACATGCACGCACACACGTACACACACAAACAAAAGCCTTTTCATTTTCTGAACACATTTTTCCTATAGACATTATTCACATCTTCACTCTTCTTCGGACTGACATTTTCCTTGATTTTGCAAATCATTGTAAAAATTAACATGTCCAATATCCCTTTAACAGCATCATGAAGAAATGCTTCAAAAAGAATACCTCAGAGAGGGCTCGTATAATTTTCCAGTCTTCTCTTGCCAAGCCGGGAGGTGTCACTGCAACTTTGGTTTGCTGAGCTCTGCCCTCCGTATTGACGTAAGTACCCGACTTCTCTGTGTAAGCAGCTCCTGGGAGAATAACATCAGCTATGAGAGCTCCCACGTCACCATGATGCCCTGTGGGAAGAAGGAAAATGGCCACCACCTTTTAGGAAAACGGACTCACTAGTATAAATGACAACAGTTTAGATTCTTTTTAATTCCTGTTTTTATTTTTATTTTTTGCAGTTCTGGGGATATTAGAGGATGTTAAGGAACTGAGTTACACCTTTAGCCCTTAGTTCTTATGTAAAAAATTAGAAAAGTGTTTTTAAAATTAAAACAATAAAATAATAAAGAAATAAAAACTAGGGCTGGGGATTTAACTCAGTGGTTCCACTGCCTGCCTCACAAGCGCAAAGTCCTGAGTTCGATCCCCAGTAGCAAAAAACAAAAATCAAAAAAAGAAATAAAAACTAAACCCATCTCATTCCCACTTTAATATCCTTTACCCCCAAAATTACTGTTAAAAAGTATTTGGTATGCATCTTCCTAGATTATTTTTTAGAAAAACAAAACTACGAGTATCACACACAGGTATGATGTATAACCAAGTACATTCATGGTTACAAAGTGGAGACACTCAGATATACTATTGAAATTTGGCAAAGCAGACTGAAAAGGTGGAAGCATGCAAACTGTAGAGGAGGAATATGATAGTAATAATATTGAAAAAGGCATGAATAGAAAATTACAGAAAATAGTATTCTGAAAGACTATTACCCACCCATTAACAAAAACTGGTAGGGCTGGGGATTTAGCTCAGTGGCACTGTGCCTGCCTTGCAAGTTCAAGGTCTTGAGTTTGATCCCCAGTACCAAAAAAACCCCCAAAAAACAACAACAAAAAACCAGTACAAGAAAAAAGTCACTCAAAAGACAAAAGAAAGGTGTACACTGGAAAATTACTAGAAATGCACATTCTCTGGTATTAAGACCAACTGATTCAGAAAGTCCAGGAATAGGACTCCACAAGCAACCCATGGTGTGACTATAATGTACACCTAAAATTTGAGAAGCATGACTCTAATTCTTAGCTCCTCACCTCTACCTTTGTGTTTCTCATCCTTTAAATACATTTGTAAAGAAATTGATCATATGCTCTAGTGATGGTTAATTCTGGTGGTCAGACTGACTGAATTTAGGGATGCCCAGAGAATTGGCAAAGCACACTTCTGGGTGTCTATCAGGGGGTTTCCAAAGAAGATTAGCCTGTGGGACAGCAAACAGAGAAAGACCAGTCCTGAATGTGGCAGCACCATCCAAAAAGCTGGGGGCCAGGATGGAATGAAAAAGTCCAAGAAAGGGGGAAGCTATCTTGAGCTTGCCAGATCCTTCTTGAGAAAGTGTGTTTTTCTGGTATTGTCTCTGTGGACATCAGACTCCAGGTTCTTCAGCCTTTAAATGGGGACCTGGACAAGTAGCTCTTCAGGGGGCTTTTGAGTCTTTGGCCTCTGCCTGAGACCTCTCTTCTTGGACTGAGCAGCTATAGTTTCCCTGGATCTCCAGCCTGCAGACCACCTTTGTAAGACTATTCAGCCTCTGACTGTGCAAGCTAATCCATTCAATCATCTATTACAATTATAAATATTCTTTTTTTTTTTGGTACCGGGTATCGAACTTGGGACCTTGTGCTTGCGAGGCAGGCAGTGGAACCACTGAGCTAAATCCCCGGCCCTACAATTATAAATATTTTAATGGCTCTGTTCGTCTGGAGAACTCGGATACAGTCCTATATGATTTCACACAGTCTGTATTCTACAGGCTGGATCTTGAAGACTGCTGTTCTATAATAATTTAACACAAATTACTTCTTAAAGAAAATAGTGCCTATGTTAAAATAAAAAGAAAGGTGTACAATATATAGTTTGATTTTGTGTACATAAACATATAGGAAAATGTATGGTACATTGACAACTACCTCTGGAAAGAAGTAGGAATAGGATTTTAGTTTATGTATTTTGGTTTAACTATATCAAAAATACAAAATACTATATAATGTTCTTTGTGGCAATAAAAATCTATTATATAAAATTAAAATGGAAGTATTCAGGGATACACTAATTTCCATTTATTGTAGGAAAACTTGACTACATCTACAACGAGAGTTTAAGAGAATGAATCAAATACAAAGCTATAATGCTACATTAAATATAATTCATGGGAATATAGCTCAGCAGTGCACCATCTGCATGGCAAGCACAAGTCCCTGAGTTTGATTTCCGGTACCAAAAAAACCCAAAACTAAATATAATTCATTAAATTTCTTAGAGGACAGGTGCCTGGTTAATTCTTTACAGTTTTTATAAAGGTTCTTGCCTTGATTATATATTTATAATGCTAAATATTCTTTGAAAAGTTGATTTTTTTTTTTTGAGACAGGGTCTTGCTCTGTAGTTTAGGCTATGCTTGAGTTCAGTATGTAGCCCAGGCTGGCCTTGAACTTGCAGCAATCCTTCAGCCTCAGCCTCCTGAGTGCTGGGATTACAGACATGCACTACCATGCCCTGCTAAAAAGTTGACTTTTAATTCTAATTGTAATCTACTATACGAGTAAGCATACTTTGACTGTTCCTGTTACTGGGCATTTAGATTGCTTCTAATTCTTAGTAAATAACACCTGATAGCTGGGAATGGTGGTACATGGTTGTAATCCCACCACTCTAGGAGGCTTGGGGAAGATGAGTGCAAATTCAAGCTGATCCTAGGCAAATTAACAATTTATTAAGACTGTGTCTCAAAATAAAAAATAGAAAAGGACTGGGGATGCAGCTCAGAACAAAGGCCCTAGGTTCAATCCCTAGTACTGAAAAAAAAAAATAAAACAACTGATCATCTCAATTATTCTTTTTTTTTTTTGGTACCGGGGATCGAACTTGGGTCCTTGCGCTTGCGAGGCAGGTGGTAGAACCACTGAGCTAAATCCTCGGCCCATCTCAATTATTCTTAACAGAAACATCAACTATGTTATAATACCGTTATGATTTGGTTTAAAAAAAAATAGGGTCGGGGAGAGAAAAAATTCTTAAATGGAAAATATTCAGGCCACCAAATGCATTGCCAAATAGTTTTTACTCAACACAATGTCCTGGTATCACAGGTGCTACTTACCTTGATAAATAATAAAACAATCCTTTGGCAAATCATGTCGCGTGATACAACCACCATCTGCTCCTAGGAGGAACAGCACTCTGGGGGGGTTCTTCCGAACTGCTTCCACCCCAGGCTTATAGCCAAGGTCCAAAGCAGCTACCTGGCTTGCAACCCTAGAAAATAATCATGGGATTTTGGCATACTTGCAGTGTTTTCAATATAAACAATGACTGATACCTAACTTCTTTTACATTCAACACTATGAAAGACCTTTTTTTACCCACTTAAATATAAGATGCTTAGGACATCTGCCCTGGGGTCTCTTCATGAGACACTCTACTACCGGGCTGCCCTCCCAGCCTCTCACTACATTATTTACAAGTAGTTAAAAACTGCTGTCAGTGTACATCTTGTACACGTACAAGAAAGAAATAGCTAAATAATTTATAGTATACTTATGATATTAAATAACTATTAAAGTATTTATAAAGGGATTTTTTTGGCTTTTTGTTTGCTTTTAGAGACATAGTATCACTAGGTAGTTCAGGCTGGCCTTGAAGTCACAATCTTATTTCAGCCTTTCCAGTGCTGGGATTACATGTGTGTTCGACTGTGCTCAGCTATTAAGAATTTCCTATCATAGGAGAAAGTTCTTATTTAGCAGTGAGAACCAATAAAAATCAGGATTTAAAACTGTAATCAGTATGGTTCCAACTATTTAACTAAAAATCATTTTCTGAGGAAAAAGCAAAAAAAAAAAATAGAAGGCACTGAAAAGCAATAGTAACTATCTGTAAATGGTTTAATAAGGGTCACTTCTATTTCTGCACACTTCTCTAACTTCTCTAAACTTGCATTACTGATAGGAGGATAAAACCCTAAAAACCTTCAACAGAATTCTCCCATTACCTTTTTTTTTCAAAGAGGGAAAGGTTTGAGCCAGGCATAGTGGTGCATGCCTGTGATCCCAGCACTTAGGAGGCTGAGGCAGGAGGATGGCTGTGAGTTCGAAGCCACCTTGGGCTATATAGAGTTCAGGGCCAGGCTGAACTACACAGCAAGACCTTGTCTCAAACACCAAAAAAATCCAAAACCTAAAAACTATATAAGTAAAGGTGGAAAGGTTTATTTCAGCTCAGTTTATAGAAGTTTCAGTGAACAGCTGACTATCTGGCTTCAACCTACGTTTTTAAATCATTTAACCAAAGCCAGAGCCTTTGTTGCTTTCTCTTGTTTTAACTGGGGACTGAACCCAGGAAGTGCTGGATTACATCTCCAGCACCTCCCCACCCCTTTTTAAAAGACAGTCTCACTAAATTGCTCAGCCTGGCCTTGAACTTGTGATCCTTCAGCCTCCACCAAATACGAGATTATAGACATATGCCACCACATCCAGCTTATTTCAATTTTTGAACCAAGATATAACACATATGATAGTTCTTATAAATTAATTTTTTTCTCAACACTATTTCAGATATTTTAGATCTTTTTTTTCGGTACTGGGGATCAAACTCACAACCTTGCACTTTTGAGGCAGGTGCGGCACCACTGAACTACATCACCACCCCTATTTCACATATTTTAAATATTATTTATTTTCTTGGGTTCCTCTTACACAGAGAATACGGTTTGTATTTCACATCTGCAATGAGGACAATGTTTTAAATTTCATTTGTATACATAAATGCGACAGTGTATTAGGAACACATATACAAAAAACTACTTGAATTTTACTCCACAAACCTGTGCAGGATATTCATAACTTTCCAATCACTAGGCACACCACTAGTCACCCGGATATTCTGCGCGATGCTAGAAACAGCAGTGAGAATTGCTGCCCCATCACTTCTTTGGAGAGCAGAACTGCCTAAAACCACCATTGGTTTTTTAGCTGCCTTTAAGACCTATTTTAAACAACAGGGAGAAAAAACTTTGATTTAAAAACATTATAAGGATTCTAAACACCCACTCATATTTGCATCTACAATCCGCTGTCTTAAATTTGAGCTCTAACATGAAGTGTCTGATTTGCGCGCTGAAACATGGACATAAACACAACCAGTTGGATTAATCTAAAGTATTTTACTGCTGCTACTGTGAAATGGTTGAGTATCAAATACAACAAAATAAAAGTAATGCTTGGTTGCACACACCTGTAATCCCAGCACACTCAGGAGGCTGAGACAGGAAAATCATTGTGAGTTCCTGAGTTTGAGGCCAGCCTGGGCTACATAGTGAGTTCAAGGCCAGCGTCAACTACATAGTAAGTCCTTGTCTCAAAAAAAAGATAAAAACAAACAAACAAAAACCCAGAAATGTTATAGTTTGTATTTATATGTCCCCCAAAAGCCTCATGTGGTCATGGGTGGGAGTTTCAAAGGTGGTCGGATTAGGGTGTGTGGTGCTGGGATTAAGGGTGCCCCATCCTGGGTCTGAGTGGTAACACCCAAAACCAAGTAGCCTGGATGGAATATAAAGGAACAGAAAGAAGTTGCTTTGCTTCTTCAGTGCCTTGCTGCCTTCTGCCTGTCCTGCCGTGGACTGTTTCTCCTTTGCGATCCCCCTCTGCTACGCCACCCTGCCTTGCAGCCAGCCAATCATGGACTGAAATCTACAAACTGTGAGCCGAAATAAACCTTTCCTCTTCTTTCATCCTTTAACTTTGGGTGCTGGGTATTTTGTGTTAGCAATGACAAAAGAAACTGAGACAAGCATGTATACTATGATCTCAGTTTTTTTTTTACATAGCCATACACCTTGCTCTTTTTACAGGTAATTATGATGTTTCATCAGGATCTGTTTTGGGGTGGTAGGATTGCAGGTCATGCTTTTTGCCTTGCACATGTTAGGCAAGTGCTCTACCACTGAGCTACAGCTTCAGCCCCATGCTGCACCACCTTCCATGTTTTCTGCATTTCTAAAATTTTTAACAGCCAGGCATGGTGGCACATACCTGTAATCCCAGCACTCAGGAGGCTGAGGCAGGAGGATCACTGCAAGTTAGAGGCCAGCCTGAGCTACACAGTGAGTTTAAGGCCAGCCTGAACTACATAGTGAGACCTTGTCTCAAAAAAAAAAAAAAAAAAAAAAAAAAAAAAAAAAAAAAAAAAAAAAAAAAAAGGGCCAGGGATTTAGCTCAGTGGAGTCACACCTGCCTTGCAAGCACAAGGTCCTGAGTTTGATTCCCCAGTACCAAGAAAACAAATAAATAAATAAATAAAAATTTTAATAATCACACACTGTTATACAAAGACAATATATTTTTTAACTAGTTATTAAAGATCAACAACAGCAGATACATCTAAGTTGAGAGCACCTGGCTGAAAGGATGGCTTCCCGAAGCAATGTCTTGCAGAACTTTGGGGGACTCGCCCAGGTGGTCGTATCTGTAAGTGAGGTCCACTGGACTGCCTATCAGGGCCACTTGTAAGTCATTATGAAGCCAACTGAAATAAAAACACTTTTTAGAGCCAACTAAATTAAGTACAGCCTTGGCCTTCTCAATGCGAAGTCCTACCTTTATTTATAATTATAAATTGCTAAAAGAACATTAAACCTTAACAAATAGAATTTACTGTATACCTTTCAAAACAGTGTTGCAAAAATACATGTTAAGGCAATTCAATGCATTAATTTTCTTTGTAGGAATGCTTTGGGTTTTTTGGTTTTTTTTGGTACCGGGGATCGAACTCGGGTCCTTGCGCTTGCAAGGCAGGCGGCAGAACCACTGAGCTAAATCCCCGGCACAGGAATGCTAACTGTAAGTCACTTGCAAACAAAGACTTTGATTTTAGAATACTTATCTAAAGTTTCTATTTTGTAGTATTTATATGGCAGGTCAATTATTTCTGAATTATTCATTAAGGGCATTTAAACATTGTTTATGAAAATAAACTATACCATTCATATTTATTCTTTATGACCAGGAACTATGAATCTACCTTCTTTGAAAACAATTATAAGTGCAATGGTTTCTCTGAAACAGAGCTAGGTTTTACCTGTTACACTGAAATAACTAGCGACTCCCTCTTTCACTCTCAACATTTCCCCAGCTTAGACAATAAATTATGTGACTGTCATTTTATAAGTCTCTAAGATACGAAACCATAAGGATGGGGAAGTGTTCTACAAAATAATTCACCTGTCCTCTTTTTTTTTTTGGTACCGGGGATTGAACTCAGGACCTTGTGCTTGCAGGGCAGGTGGTGGAACCACTGAGCTAAATCCCCGGCCCCACACTGAAATATTTAGGTACCATGCCTGCACTTATTTCCAGATGATTCAGGATAATATGTATGATCCAGATGAGAGATACAACACACACACACACACACACACACACACACACGGTATCATACAACAAATACCACAAAATGTTAACTTCAGTTAATCTGGGTAAAAAATGTTTGAAAAGTGCTTATGCAAAGACCATTTTAAACACCTTGAATTATTTCCAAATTACAAATGAACAAAATAAAGAGATCAGTCATGGTGGCTGGAAGGATGGACCTGTTAGAAATGCACTTCAATTACCTTCTGAAATCTCATTACAACTAATACTTAAGAATCTTCTAAAATTCTAT
>NW_004624765.1:9947018-9979495 GCF_000247695.1 Heterocephalus glaber | reverse complement strand
ATAGAGATTTTATCAAAATTATGTTTTATAAACTCCTTTAACTTCTTTTTTCCAATACAGAATAACAGATTGAAATAATATCTTCAAATTAATTGAAAATATATCTTTTTCCTTTTTGGTACTGGGGATCGAACTTGGGTCCTTGCGCTTGCGCAGCAGGCGGTGAAACCACTGAGCTAAATACCTGGCCCTTTGAAAAAATATCTTAATCTACTTCAATTTATCCCTGTAAGAGAAAAAATGATTCTTCTCAAAGGTAATACAAAAGCTATCAATAAACCTAGGACTATTAATGTCAGTTGTCTCTCATTCTCTATATAAAAACTCAAATTTCAATAGTCTACATTCACTAGCTAATTTGCAAATACAAACTTTTTACAAAAATGATTTTAAAATTCTGGATGTGAAGGCGATCTGGCTGTGACATCTGTCACCCCATTGATTGCCAGGGTTGATTTTAAAATTCTTTTAAATGAGGGCTGGGGATTTAGCTCAGTGGTTCTACCACCTGCCTCGCAAGCACAAGGTACTGAGTTTGATCCCTGGTACCAAAAAAAAAAAAAGAAACAGCAAAATTCTTTTAAATGAAATGAAAAAGATAAAGAAAACAAACAGCACATACCTGGTTTTATCAGAAATCCACTCTTCATTGATGTCTTCATGCATCCGTGGCAAGATCCTCATCACCTCTCCAGTTCTTGTGCTAACCACAATATTACTTCCAACTGCGTCCATTACATCAATGGACTCTGTCTTTCTGAGAAAATAAACACATATGTACATTTTCTCTGTTGATTTTGAGAATAACAGCAGTTTCTGTTACCTCATTCATGAAAAAAATTTTTTTAAATTTCCTTTCTAAATTTCTAAAAATAGTAGAGCTAAGAGGAAATGCAATTTAAAAAATAGCCCCACAGTTGAACATATCACATAAATTCCTCATGTGATAACGAAACCTTTAAAACTGACAGCCGACACAGAAGCCAATTTAAAGGGATTCTAATTGGCTATCTCTGGGGCAGTATGAATATTAAGATATTCAAGAGGGGTAGGATTTCTGGCTATGGACGATAAAAAAGCTCAGCCAATCCACCCTTCCAAAAACAAAAATAAAGGTGGACAAAACTGACCAAAAAAACCCCCACTATTTCAGCACTTTGAAAACCTACCAAGGGCTGGCATACAACGCAAGAAGCTTTAATGCATGAAAAACTCCTTTGCTCCTCATGAGAACAGTAAAAACCCCTTGGAGCTGTTCCTCTCCCAGTCCCACTACCTTACTCTGAAGGTTCTTCCACAGCAGGGCAGGTAAGAGTTGAGAGAGTTCTCTGCTGCAGATGCAAACTATTCACTGGATTGGGAGCAATGGCAAACCTGCCTACAGATGTGATGTCCTGGAAGCCACTACTCTACTAACCCGAGGCTGTAGCTGTAGTTGGGGCAAGCATTCCTCACTGAGGCTAGTTACAGCTGAGCCCAAGTTATTCACACACTTTTGGACAACACTGAGACTCAAAGAGCCAAAAGAGAAAGTAAAAAGCTAGTGCTATGGTGTGGATCTGGAAAAAGGCCCGCATGTCAAAGGCTTGCTCCCCAGTTCACATGCTGGTGGGAGGTGGGGAACCCTTTGAGAGATGCCTCGCTGGCAGGTCTGAGCTCACTGGGGTGCAGGAGATGACTTGGAAGGTTGCTGCGACCCTGGTCTCTTGCTCTTTTCCTGCTCTGATGATGATGAGGTGAGCAGCGTCCTCGGCCACAAGCTCCTGCCATGATCTGCTGCTTAGCTACAGGCCCAGAAACAATGTGCCAACTGACTGTGAGCTGAAAAGTACAACACTCTGAGGCCAAATAAACCTTCACTCTTTTTAATGTGACCACCTCGTATTTTAATACAGTAACAGAAAGTTGTCTAACACAGCTAGATAGACTTGAAAATGGCCAAAGCTTTAACTATGTTCCACTATTTATACACTAATCCATTGGCAGAGGATCAAAGTCTTATTGCATTCAGCTCAAGGTGTTTGAAAACAATCATTATCTGACTAAGTTAGGCAGACACAGCGGCAATTCTTAAGCCATCTCAGTTAAAAATGAAAACTGAGGATGTAGCTCAGTGGCACCATGCCTGCCTGGCAAACTCAAGGTCCTAAGTTTGAACTCTGATACACAAAAAAATAAAATAAAAAAATAAAGATGAAAACTGTATTAAAGTATGTTCAGTAATTCCAGCTCTCAGGAGGCTGAGGCAGGAGGATCACCATGGTTCAAGGTCAGCCTGGGCTACACTGTGAGTTCAATGCAAGCTTAACTACATAGGAAGACTCTATCTCAAAAAAACAAAAACAAACAAAAAACTAAAACAAAATATGTTCAAAGAACCTAAGAATTAAAGAGCCAGGCATGACAACACACACCAGTAATTATAACACTTGGGAGGCTGAGACAAGAGAATGCTGGAGTTAGAAGCTATCCTGGGCTACATAGAGATTTCAAGACCAGCCTGAACTACATAGCAAAAAACCACAAATAAATAAACAAGTAAGTAATAATACATAGATAAAAATTTTAAAAGGAGAATTAAAGGGGAAGTATGATACCCAAAAGTCAACAAGTAGACATTTTCAGTAAGGACATAGATTTTTTTTTTTCCGGTACCTGGGATCGAACTCGGGACCTTGAGCTTATGAGGCAGGTAGCTGAACCACTGAGCTAAATCCTCAGCCCAGGATAGATATTATTTTTAAAAAACAATACAGAGGGCTGGGGATTTAGCTTAGTGGTGCCCATGCCTGCCTCACAAGTGCAAGGTCCTGAGTTCGATCCCTGATAAAATACAGAAATTCTAGAGTTGGAGTTGAAAAGTATAAAGTTTAAAACTGAAGAGCAATTTGATGATATGTTTCAAGAACCTAAAAAATATTCATACTGGCTGGGCATGATCAAGCACGCCTTAATCCCAGCACTCAGTAGGCTGAGCCAAGATTCCTGAGGGTTCGAAGCCAGTTTGTGCTACAGTGAGTTCAAGGCCAGCCTGAACTACACAGCAAGACCCTATGTCAAAAAACAAGGGCTGGGGATTTAGCTCAGTGGTTCTGGTGCCTGCCTTGCAAGCACAAGGTCCCGAGTTCAATCCCCAGTACCAAAACAAACAAACAAAAAAACACACACGGGCCAGGGATTTAGCTCAGTGGATTCGCCGCCTGCTGTGCAAGCGCAAGGACCCGAGTTCTATCCCTGGTACCAAAAAAAAAATAAAAACAAATGAACAAAAATGCAAAACAAACTTGCTATATCTGCCTATTCCATTTCTTGGTTTTATAAGAATAAGAAATACTCCTGAGTTCGATCCCTGGTACTAAAAAAAAAAAAAAAGGAAGAATCAGAAATACTGTATATAAAAAATTTATGAATAACAACATTTTCCAGAAGTTTATATATATATATTTTTGGAGACAGGGTCTCACTATGTAGCCTAGGCTGACCTCCTCAAACTCACAGCACTCTTCCTGCCTCAGCCTCCCAAGTGCTGGGATTACAGGCATGTACCACCACTCCCTGCTTCCACAAATTTATAATTAGAAAGAAATACAAGTACGCTAAGTATTTAACATCAATTGGTTAAATAAAGCATGACATTTCCTTGTACTTGAAAAGTTAATATATAATAAGGTGACTATGAACCTAAAATATCAAGACTACTGATGGAAGGACCAAGTGAAAAACATAATTTTGTTGTTAAATATTTTAAAATTAATTTCCAAGAAAGCTACAATAAATTTGCTGAGGTTCACCCTATCCTTCAATCTAACTACTTCAAATGAAAAAGTTTCTACCTAGAGTATACAAATAAAAACTTAGCAGACCAACACAATTAAAACTCAGGAAGAGTGGTGGGGATGTAGCTCAGTGGTGTCCTGCCTGCCAGGCAAGCTCAAGGCCCCAAGTTTGATTCCTGGTACCAAAAAAGAAAAAAGAAAAAAAGAAAAAAAAACTCAGGAAGAAAATGACACTGAATATTTTTTGAATAGTAGTGAAATATAATTTTTTTTAAATTTTCAAAAAACATAAAGATGAATACCTCGTCTCCCATGGCCGGGCAGTGAAGGCATATGGCTTAGAGGTTAGGGCACCTACGGGGCAGATATCAATGACATTCCCAGACAATTCAGACATGAACATCTTTTCAATGTATGTGCCAACTTGCATATCATTTCCTCTGCCCGTTGTTCCCAAATCATCCACTCCTGCAATCTCACTTGCAAACCTGTAAGAGAAACATGGGTTGTCAAATGGAGTCCAACAAAATTATTTCATTTTCTACTCATGAACACAAAGATAATGACTTTAAAAACACTAAGAGGGTATAATTAATGGTATGCATAGTCCTTGAATAAAAAATAATCCCAATAAGGTATTGTGGCACATGCCGGTGATCTCAACACTCAGGGAGGTTAAGGCAGGAAGGTCACAAGTTCAAAGCCATCCTGTGTAACTCTGCAATTCAATAAGACACTATCTCATAATAAAAATAGAAAGGGCTCAAGATGTAGCTCTGTGCGAAGGCCCTGGATTCAATTCCCCAGTATAGCCGAAAAGAAAGGCATGAATAATATGCAGTAAATGTTTAAAAAAATTTATTAATTACAGTTAAAGACACATTGCCATTAATCCTCCTCAAAATACTCCCACTTGCTTCAAAAACACTTAGGCCATTAAGCTGGGTGTGGTGGTGCACACCTGTAGTCCCAGCACTCAGGAGGCTGAGGCAGGAGGATCACAGTGAGTTTGAGGCCACCGTGGGCTACATAGTGAGTTTGAGGCCAGCCTGAACTATATATCGAGACATTGTCTCAAAACAAACCAAAAAAATCTTATGCCAATGATCTTCCCACTTTGTGAAGCAGTTCTGGAAGTCCTCTTTCATTAGTGCCTGTACAAGTATGATGAAAAATACGGAGTACATTGTTGCCTAGCGCCACCCAATGGCAAGGGAGCCTTGTAAAAGCATGATGGTGTGTCCTCATCCACCTTTCTTACCAGATCTGGCACTCTGCAACTTCTGGCTCTGCTGCAAAGTCAAAATGATCATAAATGGAAAATATATTGAATTTATTCAGGACATGAAGGTAGTCACAACAGTGCAACTAAAGACACTTATGGAAGAGGACTTCCACAACTGCCTCAGAAAGTGGCAAGAGTGGACTATGCATGGTGACACACACCTGTAATCCCAGCACTTGGAAGGCTGAGGCAGGGGTATTGCTGCGAGTTAGAGGCTAGCCTGAGCTACACAGTGAGTTCAAGGAGACTGTTTCAAAACACAAAACAAAAAGTGGCAAGAATGATACCAAAAATGTGTTCAAAGCAAAAGGGAGTATTTAGAGGAGGATTAATAGCAATGTGTCTTTTATTGCGATAAATTTTAAAAGTAAAATAAACATTCATATTTTCAATCACGCTTTGTGTGCATACAATTTTAATAAATGTATGCATTTAATGTAATGAGATATAACACAAATAGAAAGCTGTACAAATCTCATGTGTACTGCTCAGCAAGTTAATGCAGAATCATTGCTTATAGATTTCTTTCATTTATATTGTGGCACCAAGGATTGAACCCAGGGAGCACTGAGCTATGCCCCCAGCCCTTTTTAAATTTTTATATTGGGGCAGGGTCTCAAACTTGTAATACTTCTGCCTCATTCTCTTCAGTAGCAAGCATTACAGGGATGCACCACCTCACTAGCTTTATTCTTTCAGTTTTGCAACACTGGGGATTGAACCTTAGGCTTTTACACATGGCTGACAACCAATCTACCATTGATCACATCCCAAGATATTTTTAATTTTTTAATTTTTATATAAGGGTCTTGCCTGCCTCAGCCTTCCAAGTAGCTAGAAGTGTGTACCTCCACACTCCGATCAGCTTTAATTTTCAATTCAACTGAAGCTGGTATTAAGTGAAAAACTTACTCACTTTATTGGCATATGTAAAAAATGTTAAAACCCTAGTACCAAAAAAAAAAAATGTTAAAAACAACAAACAAAAATTCTTCTTCTACCAAACAAAAATTGCCATCCTTTCCAATATTGTTATTCCACCAAATTTTTGTGAATATTAAGTATACAATGACATTCCGGCAAAGAAAAGAAAAAAATTACCTAATGCATCGAGTACACTGTATGCATCTAGTCATGATGGTCTTTACCAGCGGGCCAATGTTCTTGTCCTCCACAGCACGTTTCCCCTCTAAAAATCGGCTTCTATCACTTCCAAACATCATGGACTGGTCCTTAAGCAGATTACCAAAGAGTCAATGTAATGCTGCTAATGAAATTACACTTTGAAACAACCAAAAAGATAACAAAATTATATGGGATACCTGCAGATCACATTCACCTCCCTGGTCACAAATAGGACAGTCCAATGGGTGATTTGCTAATAAAAACTCCATCACACCTTCTCTGTATGAAAAAATTACAATACACAAAATGACGTAAATAGTTGGCACTCAAAATGGCTATTCAAATAAACTTCACAGATCTGTTTCTTACATAGTTGGTATTAATTTTACATTTACTGGTATTTTCAGAAATGCCAATGTAACTACCGTTCTGATAGGCTTAAACACATAATTTGAAAACTGTTTATAAGAATCTAGACTAGGGCTAGGGATATAGCTTGGCACTAAAGTGCTTGCCTAGTGTGTGAGGCTGTGAATTTAATTTCCTGAACTAAAAAAAAGTGACTAGAATAAAATATCTTTAGAGGGCTGGAGATTTAGCTCAGAGGTTCTGCTGCCTGCCTCACAAGTGCAAGGTCCTGAGTTCGATCCCCAGTACCAAAACAATATATGTATCATTACAGAATCTAGGAAATTATGACTTTTAACAATATAGAATTATCAAAAATTGCTGAAAAGTCCTCAAAAAATATTCACATTAAATCAAAATAAAAACAAATAGAGCTGAGGTGTAGCTCAGTGGTAGAGCACTCACCTAGCGTGCACAAAAGCCTGGGTTTGATTCCCAGAATCACAAAAAAGCAAAATTAAAAAATAAAAATCAGTCACAATTAGTGACAGAGAAATTAGTAACAGTCTCAGCTCAGTAAATCTAGACCCTGTTAGTCAGCAGAACAAATTACTAAACAAGCCTTTTTAAAACTGATCACATTCTAGGCTTGACACCATTAGTCCCTGACATGACCTCCTTACTGTGTTCTCGTTTCCTGTCCTGGAAAACAAGTACATCAACTTCCTCTGAGGCTTGTACTAAACTCCTACTCAAGGGAAGGGCCAAAACCATGTGAACAAAATCTACTACATTAATAACAACAAAGGGGCTGGGGATTTAGCTCAGTGGTTCCGCCGTCTGCCTCAAAAGCACAAGGACCCAAGTTCGATCCCCAGTACAAAATAATAATAATAATAATAATAATAATAACAACAACAACAACAAAGTACCTGGCTTTCTTAGATTTTTCCGAGTTTGTCAGGATATTCCAACCTTTCATTACCGGCATAGCACAAGCAGCTACAACCTAGAATTTCAGGATTTGTATTTATTTGTAATTATACAAAAGTCAACATATAAAAACATTAAATTCCATAAAAGCATTAAATTATACATTTACAAACAAGCAAAGAACAGGGTATTTTTCAAAACAGAACTGTTTAAGTTTTCATAGTCACAATACAATCTGGCATATTATATTTCTTGTAGAAAAAAACTAACATCGCTATGGTTTGGATATAGTTTGTCTCCTAAAGGTTCACAAACTGGAAGGCTGATCCTCAATCTAACAGTACTGAAGGGTGGTGAGGGTCTTTTTAAAAATTTTCTTTTCAGGGGCAGAGATTTAGCTCAGTGGTGCTGTCACCTGCCTCAAAAGTGCAAGGTCTGAGTTTGATCTCCAGTACCAAAAAAAAATTATCTTCATTATTGGGGATTGAACCCAGGGCCTGTGCACTGAGTTATGTCTTAGATCTTTATTCTTTTGAGATGGGGTCTCACTAAGTCACTAAATTGTTCAGGCTGGGCTCAAACTTGTGATTTCCCTGCCTCAGCCTCCCAGTGTGGTAGGATTAAAGGTGTGTGCTACCATACTGGGGTTGAAAGATGGAAGAACTATTAAGAGGTCCAGCCTAGTGGGAGATGACTGAATAATGACAAATTGATGCTTGTGTTTCAGAGTGGTCAGGTCTTGCAGGAGTGGATTAGTCTCCCTAAGAATGGGTTATAGAAACCAAGACTGGCCTCTTCCCAGTCTCTTGCTGCTTCTTCTGTCATGTTATGTAGTGGCCAAATGGCCTCATGAAAAACATTCCAGATAGGGGTAGCCTTATCTTGGACTTTCAGTCTCCAATACTGTGAGCTAAATAAACCTCTTTAATTCATAAAGAACCCAGTCTCAGGTTTTTTGTTTTTGTTCTTTGTGCTATCAGGGATCGAACTCAGGACCTTGCACTTACAAGGCAGGAGTGGTGCCACTGAGCTAAATCTCCAGCCCTTAGGTGTTTTTGTTTTTTGGTACCGGGGACTGAACTCAGGACCTTGTGCTTTTGAGGCAGGCAGCAGAACCACTGAGCTTAAACCACTGAGCTAAACCCCCTTAGGTATTTTTTTAACAGCAACACAAAATGATCTAAGACAAACAACTTACTTCTTAAATTTATTCTAACAGTTAATGCAATTTTTTATTTTGCTATAAAACAGAACATCACAGAACTATGCTTTCAGCTGGGCATGCTGGCACACACCTGTAATCACAGTACTAATGCTAGGAGGTTGAGGTAGGAGACCCTGTTTCAAATTTTTTAAAAAAATTTTAAAAAGGGCTGGAGATGTAGCACCATGTGAAGGTTGTGGATTCAGCTTCCAGTATGAGGGACAATAAAACAAAAAAACCTATGTCTTCATGCATAGGCACTACTGAATTAAAGCTGCATATGCCAATATGCAATTATACTCCTGAAAGTGAACTCCTTTGCTGCAAGAAGGAAGTCACCTCCCAGGTACTGAGACAGGGTGCTCTCAAGCCTGCCTGGAATCCTGGGTTCCACCCCCACTGTGTTCTGCAACTTACATCCTTTATCTGTGGCCTAACAGGCAGGTGCATAGGCAACTGAGGCCAATGGGAAGCCTGTGACAAGGCAAGGCCACAGCACCTGCAACCCAGGTGTTAGAGGGCCCAGCAGAGGTCTAACCAGCACTGCTGACCCTGGGCACCTCACCTTCTCCTCTGAGTTCCTCAACATCCTCAAATGTGCTCAGACTGGAATTTGGGGAGCATTAAGATATAGCCTGAGCTTCCTCCTTTCCTTAGAAGAAGGGCACACAAGGGGCCAGCTTCAAGTCCCTCCTTCCTTCCTAGGCCTATAGGCTCAGGTCTACCCTCCATCCTCCCCCAGTGCCCCCAGCGCTTTTTCTAGTAAATATGGTACTGCACAAGTACTTCTAATGCTACTTGTTGAAATTTTTAATTTCTAAACTTGTTACAATTACATGGCACTTAGGTTCATAAAGCACTTTTATCAAGGTATTTCCAGTTCTGTGCACTCAACTGCACACAAAAAAATACTGAATTTACAGATAAAAGTAAAACAGGGCTATGTTCTCCTCTACAACAGTAATGATTCCAAATAAAGTTAGCTGCAAGATTTAAAGTTTTCTACCTTCTACAGCATAGTGTGGAATTTTAGATATTAAGTACCTTAGGAGCCTTCTCAATTTCAACAAGACACATCCTGCAGTTTCCAGCAACGGACAGCCTTTCATGGTAACAGAACCGAGGGATCTGCATGCCAACCTTCTCACAAGCCTAGAAGACAAAACAAAACACAATTTGCACTGGGTACAGTAGTGCATACCTGTGACTCCAGGTAGATTGCAAATTTGAGACCAGTCTGGGCAACTCTGCAAAATTGTGTTCCATGCCCAGCACTGTAAAAATAAATAAATAAAGTTTTTTAAAAGTTTTCCATTAGAATAACCTGACTTCATCCTGTTCTTGCTGAAGAAGAGGCCATCTTATTACTCCTGCCATAAATATCTGTCTTTATCCATTGTAACATCAGTTCCTAAAGACACAGTATTTCCCTCCTCCTTTGCTCTTGATTCCAACTCCTGCTGGCTCTGAATCTAAAGAACCTCACAAGGGGCTGGGGATTTAGCTCAGTGGCACCACACCTTCCTCGCAAGTGCAAGGTCCTGAGTTCAATACCCGGTACCAGGGGGGGAAAAAAATAAAGAGAGAACCTCACAGGATCTAAAAACCTCAGCATGCTGTCATCTGTTATGGAAAACCTGGATAAAGTATTCTCAGACTGTGCCAAAGGGTTGACTTCCCATGTCTGCTTTGAACCACAGTCCACAAAAG
Organism: Heterocephalus glaber; assembly: GCF_000247695.1. The sequence continues at coordinate 9,969,114 of NW_004624765.1, read as the reverse complement.
CTCCTTCTTCAAAGTCTGTCCTAGCGGTTTCACATCTGGACTTCCTCTTTGCTCAACTCCCTTCCTTTGTATCAGAGATAGCAAACTGCACTATCTAGCTGGCTACGATCCACTTCTGCATTTGGTTCCATATATGCCCTCCTCCCCCAGGACTCTTGTCTTCACTCTGCCTGAACCTCTTTCTGGTTTCTGTTTGCCAATTAAGAGAAGATAGCCCTGTCCCTCTAATGATCACCGCTTCTTCTCTGTAAGTTCTTCCTTCTTCTAGCCTATAGACACGTTCAAATATCCTCTACAGTCAGCTCTTCCATCCTCAGCTCTCATTCTAATCCCATTAATTTCCAATTAAGCATTTAGGCAGCAAAAAATGTTCTAAGTTCTTATGTGCTCAAAGCAGCAAGAATAAAAGACAATTTCCCAGTTTTCATTCTAGTTTACATTCCATGATTACATCTAAACCTTTCCTTAAAGCCCTGACAGTCCACTTTTCTAACCTTTGAATTTAAATAGGTATTTGCATGTATATGTTCCATAGATAGTTAAAATTCAAGTTATTTCTGTCCCCTACATATATCCCCAAACAAGCTAAAAAAAAAGGAAAATCAGAAGAACTCCTGTTTTCCATCATTCCTAAACATCTGTTTATCTACATCTTATCATTCCTTGAATATACCTTTCTTGTTTTCATTCCCATTATTCTTATCTATTTTAGGCCCTTTTATTTCCTGCTCCACATATACTCTTTCCTTCTCTCTCTCCAGTTTTGCCATTTTCCAAACTATCATCCTTTACAGTTACTATTGTGATTATTAGACACCAAAATTTCTCACTGTCAAACAACAATCTCTTTTCCTTGGCAGGTTATCGTATTTCGTGACTAGACCTTCCCTTCATCAATAACTTGATTTCCTGTCATCTTATCTCTTTATTCCTTATGATTTATCACTAATGAACTACTTGAAACTTCCTAAACATAATGAGCTATTTCAAGGTTTAAAACCTCCTCAGGGATCACCTGAGATGCCCCTGGCATCTGTTTCTACCAAAACTTTCCACTCCCCCCACCAGTGTACCTTGCACATACTTTCATTACACATTCAACCCTTTCATATCTGTCTAGCAGAGAATCTAGAAATTATTGCTGAAAATAACAGCCAACACTTAGCTCTGTAATAACCCACAGATGGAATGAAGCATCATTTCATGACTAACTCTGTTATTTCTGGAGAAATTTGGAAGATTATGAATTCAAGAACATAGTATGCTCCATTTACCTGCTTTTTAGGTTGCATCCTTAGAAAAGGTATTAAAAATAGAAGGTTACATAAAGTGAAAAGCTTCCAGCAGACCAACAACAAACTAAGGTTACTTTTTCATAAACTTAATTATTGTAACTAGTTTAGGTAACTTAATGCTTTTTAATGGGTATCATATGCGAGGTAGAAGTGAAACAAAGTAACTACCACAGTTCATTAAGAATGACAAAAACAGGGCCAGGGATTGAGCTCAGTGGTTTAGTCTGCTTTGCAAGCGCAAGGACCCGAGTTCGATCCCCAGTACCAAAAAAAGAATGCCAAAAACATAAAAGGACAACTCACTTTGAAATGTGAACATTGAAAATCAAATTATTTTCATATAATTTTGCTATTTGTAGTTCTTTCTAAGAAGCAAATAAATGGTTTAATGAAAATAAATAATTTTCTTAAAATCACAGAACACATATATTAATGAAAATAAAGAATCAGAGCATATACCCACTTGGAGGACAGTAGTCCCAGGCTCCACCATGACAGACTGGCCATCAACAAACACTTCAATCAAGTTGCTTGCCACTGTGGCAGTTGTTCGAACTGATCACCAAGAGAAAGCCAAAAACAAATTAACATCACTGAATTTATTATGGCAAAGAATAATGGATTAATTAACTATGGAAAATTTTTCTGCATTTTATAGTATTCTTCTATTTCTCTAGGTGAAAACTTTTAAAATACTGAATTAGAAAAAAAGCTTTTTCAATCCTGTATGTATATCAAACAATATTGCTGTCTACTTCTAATAGTAGCTCAAATTGAGACTTCTAATAACACTTTTCAAAAACAAAATGACTCATTTTTCCATTTTGGCTTTGATGTGCGGTTCCTCATACAGTACTTCCAATGATATATAATTTCTACAAACTAAGGTAAAGTTATTTCGAAAATTTTTCTGTCAACTTAGATCACTTATTTTTATTTTATTTAAAACAAATTAGGGGGGCCAGGATGTAGCTCAGTGGCGCTGCACCTTCCTGGTAAGTGCAAGGTCTTGAGTTTGATCCCTGGTACTACAGAAACAAACAAACAAAACAAATTAGGGGTTTCGGGTTTTTGAAAAGATATTCCACAGACTTATAAATTTACAAAGGTAAGTCTAATAGGAATGCAAAAAACCAACTCACCATATCCAGTAGAAGACTTAGAAAGGCCTGCTAAGGCCCTTCTAACAGGTATCCTTAACATATTGCTAAAAATGAAACAAAGAAAAGTAATATTATTGTAGAGAGAAAAAAATCCAATCATAAAATTTTTCGTATTGTTTTATGGTTTTAAACTACTTTGCACATATTAAGTCATCGTGTATTCATAAATCTTGACATTTTTCCTCAAATACTGTACAAGAATATTACCTTACAAGCAGGTAAGGAGTAGCCAGTATATAAATTTGGGCTAGGTGAAGGACAGCTTTATTGTTTTATAACCATAAAGAAATGATGAAATTTAAACACTATAATACAATAAAATAAACTCCAAGAATAACTGTGCTTGGCCCAGCATGGTAGTGCACACCTATCATCCCAGCACTCTGGGAGGCTCAGGCAGGAGGATTCCCAAGTTTGAGCTCAGCATGGGCAATTTACTGACTTAGCAAGAACCTGTCTCAAAATACAAAATTAAAGAAAGGGCTGGGGATATAGCTCAGTGTCAAGGCCATGGGTTCAGATCCCAAGTACTGCAAAAAACAAACAGTTTATCATTAACAGCCGTATAAAATAAAGCCTACCTTTCTGCCTTTTCTCCCGACATGCATTCTACCAGTGAGTACTTGCTAAGCTCAGTTATTTCCTAAAATGTTCCTAGGATTCCTGTCTTGAGCTACCTTACAAGCCAATTTTCTGTGCTAAGCAAAACATTTCTTTTACAGACTTACAACAATCGGCTTATATGCTTTGTTCTACCCTTACTTTATTATGATCCCTTTGAATCTTTCCTTCTTCAGTAACTAAACGCAAGACTGGTACACACTAAGCTTCTCAAGTGGGGGCAATTTTGCTCCCTAAGAATGTCTGGCAATGTCTGGAGAGACTGTGGTCACAACTGGGGAAAGGCTACTGGCATCTAATGGGTTGAGGGCAGGTTGCTGTTAAGCATTGTACAGTGCACATGACAGCAACCCAAAATAAGGAATTAGCCAAAGTATCAACATTGCTGCTCTGAAAAGTTTACTGAATTACTGAAATATATAGAAACAGATTATAAAAACATTACCACTTAAATAAAGACACATAGGCAAAGAGAAAAACTATCAGAACTTTAGTTTTTCTGTGCACTCACCTGATCACATAGGTTAAATATTGAACTTTTTTTTTTTTTGAGACAGTGTCTAGGCACATAGTTCAGGCTGGCCTGAACTCATGATGATCCTTCTGCTCCAGCCTCTGGAGTGCTGGGATTATAGGCATGTGTCACCACACCCAGCTAAACACTGAACTTCTGGTCTACTCATTTGATCATACAGACTCAGCATCTAAACTGTAACGGGCACAACACACACACACACTGACACACATAGTAAACCAGATTTTACTAAATCAAATATTAACAGATTCAAAACCAACAATCTGAGGATGTAGCTCAGTAGTAGGGTGCTTGCTCAGCTTTGGCACAAGGCATTGGGGTTGATTCCTAGCGCATGCAAAAAAAATCAACAATCACTATGTATTTCACACAATTTTAAGACTTTAATATTATCTCTAATACAAAAGTAGTGCTAACTTTAGATAAGAAGTCAAACAGAACTAGACTATGTCTTGAACATCCAGTATCAAACGGAATACCGCACAGCTTCAAAGTAAGAAACACAGATTTGCGGCACTTTGGCTTGTGCCTTAAACAGACTTATCACGTTGGGATGGAAATACTTACAGTCATCTCATCAGAGGCTGAAGAAGATGAACATGATGAACTAAGAGTATGTGAACAAGAAGAATGTGAGCAAGATGAACAATGCTCAAGCAAGTGCTAGAGAGAGACTAAGGACACGTGAAATAGCTACAGTATGCCTACATATCACTTCATTCTTGGGTATTCAGCTTAGTGGTCAGTGTGCAATAAATTCAAGTTCTGCTATTTGGAACTCTTTGGAATTTTTTCGATCCACAAATGACTGAATTTGCAGATATGGAGGACAAGTGTACCTCTATTAGGTGGGAAAATATTAATGACCAATCACTTCTAAAACTAGACTGAATATTTTTCCACATAGACACTATAGTTGTCCATATGTTTCCCATGTATTCACTTCTCTACCTCCAAATTATTTCCCTATTCCAAGCCACCACCATCTTTTGTCTGGACTATTCCAACAGCCTGGCTTCCAGTTTCTACGCTACCCTTCTCTCCATGGCCTCAGACTGAAAGAATCTTTCCTTCAGATCCGTCTAAGCCCTTTCAATCCTTCAAATCTTGGCTTAAATCCTTTTCTCAGGCTTTCAGCACCAGCTTATATAAACATTTCCTAACTGGTCCCCAATCATATTGATATGGGGAAAAATATGTAACTCCTAACTTGCTGGATGTCAGATATGCTAAGCTGGTATTTCCTGAAGTTGAAGAATGAATTCTAAGGACCAACAGAGGTTAAGAGTAAGAAAAACTTAGGGCTGGGGATTTAGCTCAGTGGTTCCAGCACCTGCCTTGCAAGCTCAAGGTCCCAAGTTTGATCCCCGGTACAAAAAAAAAAGAAGAGTAAGAAAACTTATTAGAAAATAGGAATAGCTTTTGAAACACAGGAGGGGCCCCCAGTGGGTTGCCAAAGAGGCCACTTCTCTGCAAAAAGTTTTTTGTTTTTTTTTTTGGTACCGGGATCAAACTCGGGACCTTGCACTTGCAAGGCAGGCAACGGAACCACTGAGCTAAATCCCTAGTCCTCTCTGAGAAAGTTTTATACAGCAAAGTCACAAAGTGGGTCAACATGGATCAAAACTATAAACCAATAAGATTACAAGTATAGCTGCTTGGCTAATATTGATCCAATAGTAGAGAGGGCATATGGATGACATCATTGACCTTGGCCAATAATCTATAATTTTAGTCTTGTCTTCAGTCTTAGTTTTAGCTGTCTTAGTCTTAGTGGTTGGGAGAGGATGACCCACACCTAATGAGATAATGGTTTATTTATGTGGGAAATTTCAAACTTCCATCCCTGAGGGAAGTATGCAAATCTGGCCTTTGAGACTTCAATCTACTTTAAGTGTGCCTTTAGCCACCGTTTTGACGTGTTCTCATCTGTACTGACTCCCTGGAGGCCTATCCCTGTCTGACTACCTATAATATTTCCACCTAATTTAGCTATCTATAATATTACCCATTTTATTTTTCTTTATGGACACATTTTGGTAATACACGTTTAGTAACTATTTGCTATGTGAATTAAATTTCTAATTTCTGCCTATCATTTATGGAGAGCATTTCCTGGAATCAAAAAGTGAAGGTGTTTGGGCAGTCTCGTAACATTCCGTTTAACGATGCACACACATACAAACACACCAATTGTGCTCTGCCCAACAAAAGAGAAAAAAAAAGAAAAAGGGGACTTCATGTAACAAAAATTGCATGCTATGGTTTCCATACTTTCAATTAGTGGCTGAGCAGAGCTGTGTCTAATCCATGATCCTACAATACATGCATCTGATACCCAGAATTGGTAAATAACGTAGCTGTGTTATTCGTGGTAAGACTTTGGGCTAACTTTCTTAAAGTCCTTTTTGTCACTTTCCTGGTCAGTGAAAGGAATAAAACTGTTACCCAACGTGGTCAATGGACAAAACACAAAAGAGGAGTGGACGGTTGTAAAGGCAACAGAGACTAAGCAATGACTCACTGCTCTGGTGTAGCAAATGAAATTTGGGGCAAATATTTAGTCTAGGCCTAAGCTACCTGGGACACTGACCCTCTCTCGCGGACAAAACGGCTTTCTCCTGACAGGTCAATGCCCTGCTTTTCATGTAGAGGGACTGTCGCTCTTAAACTTGCATGAGGGCTAGGACTCCCGAGGTCTCCCGGTCCTCCTCATCCTTTCTGCTCCATCGGACCAGAAACCAAAGCTAACAGCCCTCCCCTGTCTTCTCCCGGAGGTTCCCAAGGCAGCCGGGTGGGAGGTGGTGCCCAGTCAAGGACAAGAGGAGAATGGGTTGCCTCGGCCAAAGGGTACATTCTGGTCAAGAAATAAACCCAGGACCAAGGCACTTTAGCCTTCCAACCTAAACACAACCTCACCTTCTCCTCGGAGCAGGTGAGAGTGCTCCGCTGGTGTGTCCAGACCCCACGGACCCCTCAGAGACAGGGTCGCTTATTCAATATGGCGGCCCCGGGTAATTCTGTCAGCCGGGCTAGGAGAACGGAAAGCCAGGAGGGACCAGAATCTCCAGATTCGACAATTTCCGGATTAGATTGACTTCGGCAATTTTCGTCAGTCTGACGGCGGGTGGGAAGGAGGTGGAAAGGACGACTTCGACCTGCAGTTCCGCCGGAAATTGGCGGTGCCACCAAGCCGCGCTGCTTCGTTTGTCTCCGGTGCTTTAAAGGGCGGTTCGCGTAGTTTTCGTGAGCCGTAGAGGTACAAATTTAAGAAATTCCCCTTGTATTAATTTGTTTCCAAAAACACTGAAAGGTCTGCGAACATTTGGTGGGCCATTTAATTCGGGTCTCGCAGTGTTTACTGGAGGAATGAGAATAGGAGCGTACTGTGACCTTTAACCTCCGGCCTGGCGATATGGAGGGGAACGCCTCCGTCGCTATATAAGGCGTTTTCCGGCTGGCAGGGACCCTTTTTTTCCTCTTAGTGCTGGGCGCCGACCTTTGGCGCTCTTCGGTCCGCCGCTGCCCAGCTCCCACAGACAGGCGAGACCATGGGTTTCGGAGACTTGAAAAGCCCCGCTGGCCTCCAGGTGCTCAACGATTACCTGGCGGACAAGAGCTACATCGAGGGGTGAGCCGATGGGCGGCGGCCGCGTCTTGGCCAGGCCACGTGGCGGGCTGGAGCGCGAGGGAGGAGGCCGCGCCCTGGAGGACTGTTCAGGGAGAAGTTAAAATGTGCTTTGTTCTTCGACTCAACCAAGTTCCTGGCGTCTTCTCCCCGTGTTGACCTGTAGCTAGTGATGCCCTGTAGATCGCAGTCTCGGAGATCTCTCCCGAGTGGTAGATGTTCTGAGGATAGTGGGGCGACCCTAACAGATGGTCTTCGATTTTAAGCACCTGTTAATTTAAGGAAACTGATAAACCAGCATGGTAGATGTGGACGGGTTTGAATTCCATGAATTACTTTGGTGGATATAGCGATTATCACTTTTACCTGTTTTCAAGGCGTACTTATTTTTCTATCTTTGGCAGGTACGTGCCCTCACAAGCAGATGTGGCAGTATTTGAAGCAGTCTCCTGCCCACCACCTGCCAATTTGTGTCATGCCCTACGTTGGTACAATCACATCAAGTCTTACGAAAAGGGAAAGGCCAGGTAAAAGTGTCTTTGCATCTAATTGAGGGATAAAACTGTTTTCTAAACTTCAACAGGATTTTCACATGAGGAAATTGGACCCAGGCTACCCTAGCTTTGTTGGGGTGTATTGTAGGCTAATTTCTTTGTGACCTTAGAAGGCCAAGAGACTGAAGTCCTCCATTTTTTTCACAGAACAGATAGAACATGGACAACAGCAATTCAACTTTTACCCACACTGTCCTGTCCTGCCAATGTGCCTCAATCCTGACCTGGGGGGGCCAGCGCTGGGTCGAGAGGGTAGCTCATTCATTCAGTCCTGGGCCATTCTTCTGAAACTGCCAACAAGGTTGGAAGTTTGGGGAAGTGGACTCCTATTCACTAAGAATGGATCTGACCATACTTAATGAAATCTCAAATGTTCATACTGAAAAAGTAAATCATAGTATTGGATGAAACATCTCATATGTACTAATGTTTTCTGGGTGAGGAGTATTTACTGGGAGTGTGTTAAGGGGTAAATTATTACAAAAGGGATCTAATGATAAGGAGCAATAAAAAGATATTCTTGTGTACTTTGTAGAAAGGGACATTATGCCAACTTAGTGGTTTAATTTAACATTTTTTTCAAGCCTGCCAGGAGTGAAGAAAGCTTTAGGCAAGTATGGCCCTGCCAATATGGAAGACACCACAGGAAGTGGAGCTGCAGAGAATAAAGATGATGATGATGATATTGATCTCTTTGGGTCTGATGATGAAGAGGTATGCCATCTTTTTACGTCAAAGTAAATTGGTAGGCAGTGTACCTGTATAAGTACAGTGTAGCCAGTTTTCCTGGGTTTGAATCCTGGCTTCACTATATTATCAGACTTTACACAGTTCTCACTGGTTACGTGATGAATAAAATCAAATCACCATCTTTCGGCTGAGCTCCTGATGGATTTGCTTTTTTCTGATAAAGCTGGTATTTGTGATGATCTCACCACCAGCTTCAAGCAGAGAAACAACAGCTTTGTGAAATAATTACAATTTTTCTTTCCAGGAAAGCGAAGAAGCAAAGAGGCTAAGGGAAGAACGACTTGCACAGTATGAGTCTAAGAAAGCCAAAAGTAGGTCATTTATTCTAAGTGGTGTTCATTTATCTTCATTCCATAATAATGTGAGGAACTTTTTATGTTTTTGTTTTGTTTTGTTTTTTTGGTACTGGGGATCGAACTCGGGACCTTGCGCTTGCAAGGCAGGCGGCAGAACCACTGAGCTAAATCCCCCGGCCCGAGGAACCTTTTATGAAGCTTGACCTCAAAGTAATTTCTTCCGTGTTTGTTGAGTGTGTCAGTGTTTTAAAACTTTTCATAGCATTTCTTCCTGTTAAAACTTCCACAGCTACTGGTCTGCAGCTGTTGTTAATCATAGCAGCTGTGGCATTCCACTGTGGGAAAGGAATTGTCACACAACTGAATACCTCTTTCTTAGCCAAAAGGAAAGTGGGCATGTGTGTGACAGACATAAGATGCATTCTGTTCTTTTGTTTGAATAAGGAGATAGTCCATTTCAAAACCCAAATTGGGGTTTTTATTTTTGTCCTTGTAGTACTAGGAACTGAATCCAGGGCCTTTGTACTTAGCTATACCCCCAGCCCTTTTTCAATTTTTATTTTCTTCCAGGGATCGAACTCAAGGCCTTGAATTTGTGAGGCAAGCACAGCACCACTGAGCTAAATCCCCCAGCCCCTCAATTTTTATTTTCAGATAGGGTCTTGAGTAGCTAAATTGCCCTGGCTGGGCCCGCTCATACTTGGAATCATCCTGCCTCAGTCTCCCACAGTGCTGGGATTTGCAGGCGTGGGCCACCACACCCAGCTGAGTATTGGACTTGGGTGAAAAAATAAAATTGTGCTTAATGCTATTTTTTTGTTTGTTTTTTGTTTTGCTACTGGGGATCAAACTCAGGACCTCATGCTTGCAAGGCAGGTGCTAGAACCACTGAGCTAAATCCCTGGCCCTTAATGCTGTTTCTTATTTTCTAGAACCTGCACTTGTTGCCAAGTCTTCCATCTTGCTAGATGTGAAACCTTGGGATGACGAGACAGATATGGTAAAGTTAGAGGAGTGCGTCCGCAGCATTCAAGCAGATGGTTTGGTCTGGGGTTCCTGTGAGTTTAGTTTTTGCATTTTATCATTGGCACCTGAAAGTTGTGTATATTTTAACTGCCCATCAATAAGGCATCTCTAACCAGATTTTTCTTAATTTTTTTTAAAGCTAAACTAGTTCCAGTGGGATATGGAATTAAAAAACTGCAAATACAGTGTGTAGTTGAAGATGATAAAGTTGGAACAGATATGCTGGAGGAGCAGATCACTGCCTTTGAGGACTATGTGCAGTCCATGGACGTGGCTGCTTTTAACAAGATCTAAGATTCATCCTGGATCATTGCACTTCAATAAAGCTTGAAGAACAGCCCTTGGCTCTTGAATCTCTTAAATAAGGGGTGAATCATAGTGCAATCTATACTCATTAATTAAGTCCTCAGCAATGTATAATGCTGCTGATATAATTAACAAATCTCACTTGAAAATAGTAAGGGTGAGAAGGTACAGAATGTGCAGTAGTACCAGAGCACATCTAGCCCAGGAGGAGGGAAGACTTGCCAAAATTTGTCATAGATAATAATCACTTGTACACACATTGTAAGTTTGTAATGAGTTACACTGTAAAGTTGGAACCTGTTGATTACTGGGAATGATAACGTGTCCATGGATGAATTCTATATAGTTGATTGTCAGACAAGTTTGCCCTTCGTGTAAAGGTACGTGGTGGGCTATTTCACTTAGATTGGGGAATGAATTGAACTTCATACAAGTAGGACAATAAGTTGAGTGTTAGCTATGAGTTGAAAACTGCCTTCCTCCTACCCCTGGGGTCCCGGACTTTTTCAGTACTTGGGATTCAACCTAGCACCTTTGCACTAAACATTTGTTTGAAGTACTGGTAGATAGGCTCTAAGTTCCCCAAGCTGGCCTTGAATTTGCCATCCTGCTTCAGCCTCCCAGAGTCTAGGATTACAGGTGTACACCACTACACCTGGCTTTTACTGTGGTCGCCACCCAGTACCAAGGATTGAACCTGGGGACTTTGCATAAACTGCATTTTTTTTTTTTTTTTTTTTTTTTTCCTTGTACCAGGGATTGAACTCTGGACCTTGGGCTTGTGAGGCAGCCGGTGAAACTACTGAGCTAAATCCCCGGCCCAAGCCACATACTTTTTAAACTAATATCTTTATAAAAGTGAACCGAAGGAAAGTTATTTTTGAAATGGAAACCAAAGAAGTCAGAGTATTTGTTTTAGATCTTTATTTTTTGTTTTACTGGGGATTGAGCCCAGATAAACAGCAACATTACCAGCCCCCTTTTGGTGTTCTGAGACAAGATCTTGCTATTGTAGTCCAGGCTGGCCTCATAGTCATAGCTATCATCCTACACCAGCCTTCTCTTGAGCTCTGGGATTACCATACCCAACCTCTCAATCCTTTCTAATTTTTTTGTTTACAGGGGATTGAACTCAGGTCCTTGGGCTTGAGCACCAGGCAGCAAAACCAGTGAGCTAAATCCCTGGCCCTCCTTTTTAAAATTTTGTTTTGAGATAAGGTCTCAATGAGTTGCTCAGAAAGGCCTTGTACTAATCCTACCTCCAGTCTCATAGAAACTGATGATAAATTAATACTGAAGATTATAGACTTGTGCCACCAAAGCCAATTTAGGCCAGTTTTTTCATATAGCTAGATAGAGCTCTTTAAATCTGATTTTATGTTGTAATTACCTTGAGTACAGGAAACTTACTAGTAAAGAGTTACTCATGTACAGATAGGTATTTTTGACTACACTATGCAGTATGTAATCCAACAGATCCAGCCTAAAATGGAGAAATCAGGTTGTCAGCATCATGGGTTCCAGCAGAGGGCAGCATTTCACTTCCTGGAAAACAGCTTGGGGATTCTGGTAATGCAGTACATAACAGTACAGTAAAAAAAATCTCTGACCTAGACATATACATTTGACTACTGTATCCTTATAAATAGGAACAGAAAGCAGAAATTATGTCAATCTATACATTCTCTGCAGTTGTTCTCAGATTGGGGTAATGTGTCCATCTGTCAGGGGTGGGTGCATGTGTGTGTTTTTTGTTTTGTTTTTTTTTTTACAATTCAATTTATATGTAATTTCCAAGAAAAGCAGAGTTTTAGTAACCAACTATAGAGATGAAGCCTGAAAGTACAGCCTTAAAAGCAAAGTTTTAGATACAAAAAAAAGACTAGTGGTTACCTAGGGCTAGGAGAATGGGAGTAGGGCCCGACTGCAAACATGGTCAGGGACAGTGCGAGTGAGGAAGACGTTCATGTGCAGCACTGCACAACTCTGAAGTGCTGAAGGCCACTGAATTGTACACTTCCAGTGGGTGAATTTTGTTATGTAAATTATACTTCAAAAAAGCTTCTTTATTGTGGCAAGAACAAATAACATGAAACCTGTTTTAAAATTTTCAGTACAGTAAGTTAACTATAAATAAGTGCAATGTTGTAGAGCACATCTCTCAAATTTGTCCATCTTGTTTACGTGAAACATTTCCTCACTGAAAAGCTCTTCTTCCTCCCATCAGGCACTGGCCAACGCCATTCTTTTTGCTTCTAGAGTGGGACTTTCTTAGGTGGCGTCTTAAGTCTTAAATGCAATCGTGCGGTCTGTCTGTGACTGCATTACTTTCCTGAGCAGATGTTCTCCAGGTCTGCATAAGTGGCCCATAGGCAGGACTTCCTTTTTCTTTAGGGATGAAAGGCATTCCACCGAGGGGCCGGGCCGGGGCTCCTATCCTATCTCATTCCTTTCGGCTGTGTCCTGGGCTGGTGGACGCTGTGGTGAGCACGGGATTGCAAAGCCTCTCTGGCCCAATCTCATTCCATTTGGATGTATGTCTAGAAGCAGAATTGTTGGATCATATGGTATTTAGAGGGAGCTCTATACTATTTTCTGTAAGACATTCTAACCAGCAGTGGAGAGTGTATTTTACAGTTTCAGGTTAGGTCCTTAATCCATGTTTTTGGTTAATTTTTGAGTATGGTGCGAGATACTTCCTTCTTTTGCACCTGGATATAAAGCTTTTGGGTAGTTTGTTGAAGAGACTCCTTTGCTCATGTGTATTCTCAGCACCCTTTTCAAGACCAGCTGAGTGTATTACCTATGGTTTGTTCATGGGTGGGTCTGCTCCCATCACACAGTCAATATATCTGCTTTAATCACTGTGCCTTTGTAATGCATATTGAAATCAGGAAATGGGACTGCCTCTAGCTTTCTTCTTTAAAGAGGCTGTGGGGCCGAGGATTTAGCTCAGTGGTTCCCCGCCTGTCTCCCAAGCGCAAGGTCCGGAGTTCAATCCCTGGTACCAAAAAAACCCCAAAACCAAAAAACTGTTGATATTTGAGATCCTGTGTGGTTCCATGTAAATTTTAGAAATATTTTTTTCTATTTCTTTCCTGTTCCTTTTCTTTTAGTGGTACTGGGGATTGAACCTAGGGCCTTGACCCTGAGCTACTTCCCAACCCTTTATTTCATTTTACTTTTTTTGAGACAGGATCTTGCTAAGTCTCCCACGTTGGGCTCTAACTTGGGATCTTCCTGCCTTCGTCTTCTGGAGTCTGGGATCACAGCCATCTGTCGCTGCATCTAGCCTTTTAAAAATTTCATGTACACCAGGCTGGCCTCAAACTTGAGGCGATCCTCCTGCCTCAGCCTCCTCAGTGTTGGGATTACAGGTGTGTACCACCATTCCCAGCAGCCCTTTATTCCTTACACCTAGACCCGGCCTTTCTGCCCCTCCAGTAACCTGGTGTGGAGCTCCACTGTCAGCACTCGCAGTGACACAGCCTCCTCCCTGGCCTGCTTCCTCCTCCACACCTTGCTGACAGCTTCTTCTATCTGTCACGGATTGACCCAATTCACGGGCAATCTTTTCCCATCGACCTGGGGTCCCTCCTGGGAACTTAACCATACTCCTTGTCAGCTGGCTAAGGTCCTCTTCTGTCCATTCAGGTGCCTTATTTTCCTTTAATTAGGAAGAAAGAAAAGATAAGAAAGAGGAAGGAAAGAGAAAGAGAAGAAGAGAGAGAGAAAAGGAAACAAGGTGTGTGTCATTTGAGACTGTCTCACTGTGTAGTCAAGGCTGGCCTTGAACTACTATCCCTGGCTGGCCTCCACCTTGGAGCAGTCCTCTTGCTTCAGCCTCTGGAGTGCTGGTATTACAGTTGTGCACCACCACAACCGGCAAGGACTAGAAATTTCTACCATGGTGTTTTGGAGCCCTGAGAAATGTAGCCACTCTGAACTCGGACAGGAATGAAGTCAACATGGTGGAAAAGCTATGTGGAAGGGGAAGGGGAAGATAGGAGCCGCTCAGCCAGCCCCAAGCTGTTCCAAACCTCAGCTGTCTTCATCACTATAGTCCACAGGTAGAAAGGCAGAGACCACCTCCCTTCTGTGCTTTGTTTGAATTGCTTTTTTTTTCTACTTGTCTTTTTTGAGACAAGGCCTTGCTGTGTAGTTCAGGCTGGCCTTGAGTTCACTATGTATTTCAGGCTAGCCTCACACTCAAGGTGATCTTTCTGCCTCAGTCTCTCAGGTGCTGGGATTACAGGTGTGTACCATCACTCCCAGCTTTGTTTACATCCCCCTGCCCCCATATCTGGAATTGAACTTAGGACCCTGCACTGGCCAGGCAGGTGCGGTGCCATTGAGCTACATCCCCAGCCCTTGTTTACTCTTCTGACTCAAAATTGTGAGATATGATAATAGTAAATTATTATTTTAAGAGCTAAGTTTTAGGGCAGTTTATTAATCATCAATAGTTAACTGGAACAACTTAAATGTATATACATTGATTACATAAAGAAATGAAGTATAGGGCTGGGGATGTAGCTCAGTGGTGCCACGCCTGCCTGACAAGCGCAAGGTCCTGAGTTCAATTCCCAGTACTGCAAAAAAAAATATATAAATATATATATTTTTGTTTGTTAGTTTGTAGACTATCTCACTATGTAGTCCTGGCTAGCCCTGAACTCTATGTTCCACAGGCTGGCCTTGAACACAGCAATCCTCCTGCCTCACATATGTATTTTAACAGTATGTCTAATAGGTTACTTATGGAAAGTTACCATGAGTTTAAGCAAACAAATTTTTTATTTTTAATTTTTGGTGCTAGGGATTGAAACCAGGGTGTCACACATGCTAGGCAAGTACTTTACCATTGAGCTACATCTCCTACCCCTTTTATTTTGAGATAGGGTCCCTTTAAGTTCTCAGGGTGGCCTATACTTTGTGATCCTTCTGCCTCAGCCTCCCAAATACCTGGGATTATAGGCATGCATCCCTATATTTGGTACATTAGTCACATATTTAAGATTTAAACCAAAAAAAAAAAAAAAAAGATTTAAGGCTTAAAATTATTTTTTTTTAAAGTGACACTACTGGGGCCAGGGGTTTAGCTCAGTGATTCCGCTGCCTGCCTTGCAAGCACAGGGACCTGAGTTCAATCCCCGGTACCAAAAAAAAAAAAAAAAAAAACTGACACTACTTCAACAGTGGTGATATTCCACTGTGGAATTATAAGCAAGAATGACAGGTCAATTACACTGCAGGAAAAACAATGTGCATATCCTGCCAAAATTATACTCACACAAAAATGTGGGGCCAGTAAGCTCATCAAAAACAAACACAAACATAGTCAGCTCTAAATCTTAGAAGCAAATTTCATTTGGGAGCATTTGTCAGAGGACTCGCTCAAAAACCTCCCAGAAATTTTGGGAAAGTAGTATGTCACTGGGCTGTTTCCACAAGAGACATATTCTTGGTTTCAGAGTTCCTGAGCTGTTCACTGACTGTGCCGGAACAGCTGACTTCCAACAGTGTGCACTTTAATTTCTCAGTGACTGAGGATCGGAAGCGAGCTTGGAACTTTTTACTAATTAGGACATAAAGGATGGGGTTCAGGCAACTATTGAGGAATGCCAAGCCAGTGGAGAGGGGGACTGCAGCCTGTAGCACCTGGTGGGAGGAGCTATTGTGGTGAATTGTGAGCTCCCAAATGGAAAAGAGGTGGTAAGGAGTCCAGCAAATCAGAAAGGCTATGACCACAGCCAAGATTGTCCAGAAATGCCTATTTGAAATCAGGATACTTCGCTTTTTTACCTTGAAGATGAGACACAAATAACAAATGCTCATTGTTAGCAGAGGGAGAAGGTAGCCAATGATAAATCTCACCCAGGTCAGAACATGGTGCCTCATCAAAATGAGATCAGGGTCATGCTCATGGAAATTGTAATAGCAAAGGGTGTGGTTATTGAGCTCCAGAGTATCCCGGAAGTACAGGGCAGGACCACCAATCAGAGACGCTGAAAGCCAGACAACTATAACAACAACCAGAGTATTCTTCAGGGTTCGGTGCCGATTAGACAAGACAGGATGGATCAAATGGATGTAACGGTCCAGGCTGATGATAGTCAGGAAGAAAACACTGGAGAACATGTTCAGCTGGCCAATGAAGGAATTGGCTTTGCACAGCCATAGGCCAAACGGCCAGTGGAAATGCATAGCCACATAGGAGATGTACAGGGGCAGAAAGAGAACAAAAACGAAATCTGCAATGGCCAGATTGAGGAACCAGAGCGTGTTGACTGTCTTCTTCCACTTAAATCCTGTGAGCCAGATGACAATGGCATTTCCTGGGACTCCCAGAATAAATGCCAAGCCACACAACAGCAGGGAGATCCAGTGAGTAGCTCCAGGGGGCACTTCCTCCTCCAACTCAGACTCCGGGGAGTAATATTCCAGTACATAGGAATAGTTCTCCAATTCTTCATACAGTGACTCCTGTAAATCTGCCATGACCTTGCTAGGTGGACAAGGAGGAAATCTATAGAAGCAAATTCAGAGAAAACAATTTTAAAGAATGAAAGTTTAGTGAATGAGAAGGAATAAAAAGATAAAAACATTGCATTTTATAGACCAGACATGTATATTTTTTGGTAGGACTTGTGATTATACTAATGATGCCCAATTGTTGATGGGCCTCAGTTTCTCATTACCATTCTCCAAGCTGTGAGAGTTCATTTGGATATTCAGTAATTGTTCAATTACAGTGACTGACTCCAGGTGCAATTCCTCTTTTCATAATGCTTGCACAAGTAAAGCTGGCTAAAGAGAAGCTTAGCATGCAATGAGCATTTATCAGGTTCCTATGCACTATTTTGTGGCAAATCCAAAAGAAAACAAATACACGGATCAGTAGACCTTATTTCTTAAGCTCTAGAAAGAGGTTCCACCCCCTTTGTAGATCCACCTGACGTCACAGGTAAACACCACTGCCCCTGCCCCTGCATGTCAGTTTCTTAATCAAAACCGAGTTTATTAGGTGTAATCTGGCATCTTCAGATTTATTTGTTACTTGTAACTATAATATTCAAAACCAAATGAAAAAAGATTAATAGTTATATTCATTTCCTACATAACTGGGCAATATGTAGGATTTGGGATTATAGTGGAGGTTAGAACGAAGAGGTCAAAGCATCTTGTTTTCTCAAACTCAGCTGCCTATCACTGAAGTCATTATTTTACCTAAAATCTTTTGAGAAATCTGACAGGACATAATTTAAAAAGCAGAATCATTCAATAGCTTCCTCCCAGACTTAGCCAGCTTCTTTGTGTTCAATATTCAGCTGAAATGCTACCTTTTCTTGGAAACATTTCCTGACATTACCTTTGTGCAGATAATTTTAATAGTAGCTATTGTTAAAATAATAGTGGGATTTTACTAGTTGCCAGGCATGTATGATCTAATTTAATCCTCATAACAATCTTATCTAGTAGGTGAGTACTACTCAAAAAAAACAACAACAACAAAAAAAAATCATAACTAAAAAATTGTTGCTGCGGGCCGAGCCTAAAGATGGTTCTTCACCTAATTCCCATTCCCTTTCTCCTCCACAGACCAGACAGTCTGTTTGACTAAGATTGTAGATCCTGGATGTCACAGCCCCAGAAGACAGTTACATTATGTATCCTTCCCTTTCTGTGCATGCCCCAATCATGTTCAGCCTAGGCCATGTGGGCCACGTGGTATGAGTTACCCCGCATTCCTACACTACATATAGGGTGAGGTTGTTTTTTTTTTTGTACCAGGGATTGAACTTGGGACTTTGCCCTTGTGCGGCAGGCACTGGAACCACTGAGCTAAATCCCCGCCCTTACACTATAAATAAAGAGCTCCCTGGACCTGGACACTAGGCAGCCATTAGCTCATCAGGCTATGGTCCCACCTGGTCCTAACTATAAATCATAATTTTGGGTATGTATCCTTCTTTCTTATTATTTACCTTCGTTCTTATTATTTTCGTTTTCTTCATTTCCCAGTGCTCTCCTCGGCTTCGGACCCTATGCTGTGCGGGTTGCAGCAAATTGTAATTTTAAGAAGACTGCAACTTCCGGGACCCAGTTGAAGTTACCCAACGCTGGGAAGTTGTACTTGCACCAACTGCGGCTTTCCCTCCCACAATCCCTCGCGCTGTTCCTTGCTGACTTGGGTGGGACAGAATGGCTCCCACAAAGAAGGGTGGGGAGAAGAAGGTCTGTTCTGCCATCAATGAGGTGGTGACTGGGAATACACCATTAGCATTCATAACTCGACCATGGAGTGGGCTTCAAGAAGCGGGCCCCTGGGCAGGGAGATCTGGAAGTTTGCCATGAGGGAGTTTTGGACTCCAGATGTCCACACTGATACCAGACTCAACAAAGCTGTCTGGGCCAAAGGAATAAGGAATGTCCCAAATCGTATCCGTGTATGGTTGTCCAGAAAACATAATGAGGATGAAGAGTCACTAAACAAGCTCTTGGTAACCTACGTCCCTGTTACTACGTTCAAAAATCTCCAGACAGTGAATGTGGATGAAAATTTTCAAATACAGTCACAAAACTGCAAAAAAAGAAGTTACCGAAGGCTATGTGGAGAGTCCCTTGTTAAATTTAAGCTCCTTTCCTTCCAGACCCATCACACCCCAAATCCTCAGGAATACCATGAGTTCATCAATTGGCTTCATTGAGAAAGTAAAGATCAGGAACCTGATCCTCCAGTAAAGGAACAGATTGAGAGAATTCAAAGAATGTATAAATAACCCATCTTTTAAAAAATACAAAAACTACACTTGTACCTGTAAAATGGGCCTGGGGGTGTGGGCTACCTTCTCCCGGGTTTCCACCCCCTTAAGAGAAGTATAAATGATTGAGGTATGGTGGTGCACGCCTATAATCCCAGCACTCTGGGAGGCTGAGGCAGGAGGATTGCAAGTATCAGCCCTGCCTGGGCAAAGTAATGACTTAGTGAGATCCTGTCTCAAAGTATAAAATGGGGCCAGGGATTTGGCTCAGTGGTTCCACCGCCTGCCACACTAGCTCAAGGCCCAGAGTTTGATCCCCAGTAGCAAAATATATATATATATACATACATATGTATAAAATGGGGGTGGAAGGTGGTGGTGACTGGGGATGTAACTTACTGCAAGGGCTCTGGGTTCAGTCCCTACTTTTAAAAACATGGCTTCTGTTTCTGTGGCCTGGGCCTGCCCACCCTTGCTTTTCCTTTCCTCCAGCTGGCTGTCCCCAGTGTCAACCCTTTCCAGCTTGCCCTCCCACTCCCTGGTTTAGTTTCCTGCCTGTGTACTGGAACATCCTTCCCTTCCTGGTGCCTATGCCTTGTCCTTTTAGGCTACTAGAAATTGTGTGGCCAAGAGGCCCAGGCCATGGTCTGAATCTTACAAAACCCTAAATAGTGAGCAAAAGAAACCTTATTTCCCCCAAAGAAAACTGCTAAAGGCTCACAACCGTTCTCCTCACCTTCCCAACCCTGGACATCATATCTGCCATACAAACAGAAAGAAGAGAGCTGTTTTGGGCCACAGTTTCAATGAACTTGGTCCTTGATCAGCTAGCTTGAGGCAGAAACAACAGGGAGAGACGTGGTGGAGGAATGCTGTTGACCACGTGGTGACCAGGAAGAGGTGAGAAAAGGGGGAGATACACTTTCCCAGGTGAGGTCCATGGGCAACCGCATCGTCCAGACAGGCCCCACCTCAGAACTTGAACTTTAGTGGGACAATTTAGATGTAAACTGTAACATTCACCAAAGGTCAGAAGCTTCACTCCAAAGTCATTCCCGACCCCACTTGAGGAGGATAATCCTCACAGGGCTGTGGAAGTCTGGAGGACACCTGACCTCTGTGGAGAGAATCCTTCAAACAGGAACCTTGTATTTGAGATGTTCCTTGAATAGAAAGCAGACAGATCTGATCCAAGGAGCAGTTCAGGCTTGGAGAAGAAGCTTGAGGAGGAACCGAATGGTGTTCTGCTGAATACTTCATGGGCCATGCACACTAGTGCCACGACCTGCACAGCCTAGGGTCCAAAGCAGGGAAGAGTGGTGGGAGATGAAGAAAATTGAATAACAAGAAAGAAAGATACATACTGTGATTAAGCTTAAAAGCTGGGACCAGGTGGAACCACAACCTAATGAGCTAATGGGTGCCTGGAGTCCAGCGTGCTCTTTATTTATAGTGTAAGACAAGAAAGAAGGCGGGGCAACTCATGCTACATGGCCCATGTGGTCCAGGCTGAACAACGCACCTGCCTCCTGGTGGGAGCATGCACAAAAAAGGAAAAAGAAAGGATACATAATGTAACTGTCTCCTGGGCTTGTGCCTCCAGGGTCTACAGTCTAATCTATGGAGGAGAAAGGAAGAAGGGAATAAAGCGAAAGGTCATCTCCAGCCTTGGCCCAACACATGCTAGAAATTCCCTCGGGATTTAAAGCAGATGTTTTTGCAGTGATGATGGTAAGCGTGCAGATGGGGTGGAGAAAAGGAAAGCAAAATCCAGCACTATTCTGCTGAATCCTTAAATAATGGCAGCCCTTGCAGTTGTTTTTGTTGTTGAACCCCGGGCCTTCACATTGAGCTACATTCACAACCCTATTCTTTAAAAAATTTTATTTCATTTTATCCCCCCCCTCCCTCCCCTCCCTATGGACAAAAGCTTTGTTTCCATTTTTTCCTTCTATTTTCACCTTTTTTTCTTGTCCCTTCCTTCCTTTCTCCCTACCTGCTCCCTTGTTTCCCTTCCCGTTTGAACATTTTCTTCCCATTTCCCAATATCTATTATACATTTTAGTCCTTATTTCCACTTTCAGTTTCTCACACCAGAAACACAATGCAGTATTTAAACATGTGTGTTCGATTTACTGCATTTAGGAGTATGGTTTTAAGGTGGATCCATTTAGCTAGAAATGTCTGAAGGTCATCCTTCTTTATGGCAGAGTAGTACTCCATTCCATAAAAAAACCACATCTTCTTTATCCACTTGTTAGTTGATGGGCATTTGGGCTGTTTCAAAGATCTAGCTATTATAAACTATGCTACTATAAACATGGGTGTGCATATATCACTGTGGTGTGATGCTTTTAATTCCTTTGGGAAGATACCAAAAAGAGGCATAGCTGGGTCAAATTCTAGTTTTAGTTTTTGGAAAAATCTCCACATTGATTTCCACAATGGCTGTACCAGTCTACATTCTCAACAACAGTGGAGAAGGGTTTCTTTTTTCCTACAGCCCCTCCAGCATTTGTTCCTGGTTAATTTCTTGATAGCATTCTTTTTGGAGTGAGATAGAATCTCAGCATTGTTTTAATTTGCATTTCATGAATGACCAGTGATGTTGAACATTTTTTTTCATATATTTATTTGCCATTTCTAATTCTTCGTCTGAGTGTGGGACTGTGTGATTCAAAAGTTAATTACTCCCCTAGGTTCTGTTGTAAATTTGATGGTTGGAGTGTGTTTGCCTCGGGACAATGGACAATCAGTAATAGGGCGAGATTACTTAGCCATCTGTTTGCCCTAAAACCAAATGTCCCGGGCCCCAGTATCTATAGGACAATCTGTAAATGTGCTGACTATCCACACAGGGTGGTCCTGACTATTAGTCAGGATGTCTGCTGACCATCAGCATGTGACAGTGAGCCACTAACCTTTGTTCTTTTCTTTCTGTAAATCTACATGTTAACCTCCCCCCGCAACCCCCTATAAAACAGCCTCGGACTCCGAGCCAGTTGCCTCTCTGAGCTATTTTGCTTCGGGAGTGCTGTCTGGCCAGACTAATAAAGGTCTGTTTTCCCAACATGGCCGGTGTGTTCCTTCCCGGGTGGTCCTCGCTGTAGTCAGCTCCTTGGAGCGTTTGGTAAGGCCTTGGTCTTACATTCTGGAG
>NW_004624765.1:9935810-9946918 GCF_000247695.1 Heterocephalus glaber | reverse complement strand
CTTACATTCTGGAGGCACCGCTGGGATTCCTGGGTGTGCTTCCCTATAGTCAGCTCCTCGGAGCGTTTGGTAAGGCCCTTGGTCTTACATGGGAAGCATCTTTTCATTTCAGATGTCCATTTTTGGATTGGGCTTTTATGTTGGGAGCAATGCTACATAATTTTAGGTAAAGTCATTGGGTTACCCTAGATCTCCTGCCTACAGCCCAACTATGGAATTCCGAGACATAATTCCATTTTGGCCTCTGGTCACAACTGAGACCTCAATGATCCGGTGATGTTGTGATTCTCCAGGACAAGATTACACCAACTGAAGACATCCTGGGAGGAACAAAATCTTTATCTCTTCAGTTCCTCATTGTTCTTGGATTGTTACATCTTGTTTACGTGGATGTACTGAACTCTCTGCAAGTCATTTGTTACTTTTGTTTCTCCGGATGTACTGAATGAAAGGTGCAGTAAGCTGGGGCCTATCGTCTTTGCTGCCCAGAGCAGCACCGATCAGACCCAAAACTCAGCTTCTTTCTCAGTCTTATTTTTCTCCCTTTCCTGTAATTTGCCTTGTGTTGCTGTGGCTTGCAGGAGACTAGGACTTACCGCAGAGGTTCTGGTAACGTCCCCTTTCCCTGTTCCCTACACTTCTAAATTTGGGGGGGGGTGTCTGATTTTTTTTAGTTCTTTATATATTCTAGATAATAGTCCTTTATCTGATGAATAGCTGGTAAAAAGTTTTTCCCATGCTGTGGGTTGTCTCTTCACTCTGTTGGTAGTTTCTCTTGCTGTGCAAAAGCTTTTTAATAAGATGAGATCCCAGTTTTTGATTCTTTGTAGTATTTCCCATGTGGTCTGACAACCCTTTCTACTTTTAAGTCACTGAATTGCTCAAGCATATTCTCCTACTTAGTGTCTTCCCAAAAGAATTAGAAGCATCATACCATAGTGATATACGAACACCCATGTTAATACCAGCTTAGTTTGCAATAGCTAAATTTTGGAAACAGTCCAAATGCCCATCAGTCAATCAATGAATGAAGAAAATGTGATTTTTTTTCCAGCAGAGTACTACTCTGCCATAAAGAAGGATAAACTTGAAACATTTCAAAATAAACAGATGCGAGGCCAGGGATTTAGCTCAGTGGTTTTGGTGCCTGCCAAGCAAGCTCAGGGTCCCAAGTTCGATCCCAGGTACCAACAATAAATAAATAAACATGCATTTTAGGACCATACTCTTTAGTGAAATAAATTGGACACACATGTTTAAATATTACATTGTTTCACTGGTGTGAGAAACCAAAAGTGGAAATAAGGACCAAAATGGAAGTTAGATATTGGGAAATGAGAAGAAAATGTTCAAATGGGAAGGGGAACAAGAGAGGGGGTAGGGGAAAAGGAAGGAAGGGACAAGAAGAAAAAAAGAATAGAGGGGAAAAAAATGGAAACAAAGCTTTTGTAAACGAGAGTATTGCAGATAGCTAAGTTAGTTAGAAATTATTATAAAGCTGGGGCCTCAGCATAGAAAAACAACTGAGGCACATTCGCTGGTTAGCTTTAGAAAAAAAAAAAAGAGGTACTACACTTACCTACATCCCCTAGAGATGAATAGTGGTGATCAATATTCTAAATGGGCATCAATCTCCCTAGCCCATTTCCTTTCCGGAAATTCCTTGTGTGTGACTTGTTTTCCCAATCGATCCCCATTTAATCACTATTACCTGGGTGACTGTAATTATAATTTTATTGGTTGATCATGGTTTTGTCCCACCTCATGCTCACCTTGTAATTTTTCATTGGATCTCTTTTTTTTTTTTTTTTGGTATTGGGAATTGAACTCAGGACAATGTGGTTTTGAGATTGGCGGCAGGACCACTGAGCTAACTCCATTGGGTCTTATAGTTTTATTTTGCTTTGTTTTTGGTACCAGGGATCAAACTTGGGCCCTTCCACTTGCAAGGCAGGCGGCAGAACCACTGAGCTAAATCCCTGGCCATGGGTCTTATAATTTTGTCTCACCTTCTACCCACCTCACCTCATAGCTTTCCTCGATAAAATGCCTTTGAAAAGTGGGGTGGGCAGGCAACCCACTTTCTGGTTCCCCTTCTGTCTCTCTTAGAAGCTATCTTTCAATAAATTTTTCCTACTCTTCATCTTTTTTTTTTTTTTTTCTTTTTTTGGTACTGGGGATCGAACTTAGGACCTTGTGCTTGCAAGGCAGGTAGCAGAACCACTGAGCTAAATCCCCGGTCAATTTTTCCTACTCTTAAACTTCATTGTTCCTCGAATTCATTCTTTGATTTTAGAGAACATGAACTCCCATTTTGGATATCTAGCAGGTTAGAAGTTATAATATTTCCCCTGTTTGGATTATTTTTGATTTTTTGGATTAGTTGGTGCCCTGTATCATTTTTGCGCAGCAGGTGGCAAAAACACTGAGCTAAATCCCTGGCCCTAGTGCCCTATATCATTTTTGGATTACTTGCTGCCCTATATCCAGGGCAAGAGGAGTTGAAGAGAGGGGAGGGGAATGGGAAAAAAAGAAGAATCAATATATATGTACAGGTACAAATTCCCTATGATGAATGTGATCGTTATGTACATCTAAAATGTACCAATAAAATTAATTTTTAAAAAATACATTGCTAGAAGGGCTGGGGATTTAGCTCAGTGGTACCGAACCTGGCTCACAAGTGCAAGGTCCTGAGTTCAATCCCTGATACCAAATAAAAAAAAAAAAAATACATCGTAGGGCCGGGGATTTAGCTCAGTGGTACCGAACCTGGCTCACAAGTGCAAGGTCCTGAGTTCAATCCCTGATACCAAATAAAAAAAAAAAAAATACATCGTAGGGCCGGGGATTTAGCTCAGTGGTACCGAACCTGGCTCACAAGTGCAAGGTCCTGAGTTCAATCCCTGATACCAAATAAAAAAAAAAAAAATACATCGTAGGGCCGGGGATTTAGCTCAGTGGTTCCGCTGCCTGCCTTGCAAGCACAAGGACCTGAGTTCGATTCCTGGCACACACACACAAAAAATACATTGCTAGAGCTGGGCTTGAACTCATGATCTCTCTCATCTCAGCCTCCCAGCATGCTGGGATTACAGGCCTGTATGACTATACCCAACAGAGGGCATATTTTTGTTTAATCACCGTGCTTGCTTGTAGACTGCTGTACTGTTTCCAGGTTCTTCCAGGCCAATTAGATTTCAGACCTACCCAAATAGCTCAAGAGCAACTAGCTGTTTCCTAGGTAACAAAGCACCATAGAATATGTAACTGGTAGCATAAAATAAGTTTATTGTCTCCCAGACAATGAAGGCCAGAAGTGTGTGCTCTTTCCTGAGCCCCTTGAGAGAGACTGTCTGTGCCTCTTGGTCAGTTTCTGCTGGGTTGAGAGCAAACTGGCATTTGCTGGCTCATGTGCCTGTCTCTGCCCTTGTGGTCATGTGACGCTCCCATTGCATTATCTCTGCTCTCAAATCTTCCCTTTGGAGGGGGTTAGGAGTTCAATATATCATTTTTGGAGAAGTCATCATTGCAGCCCATCACAACAACCTAGAGGTGGCAACTACCCCCTCTGAATCCCAATCACTCATTCATTCAGCAACTAATTAATATACGCCTGCCTTTGTCTGATCCTGTTCCAACTGGTTGAGATTCTTCACTAAATTAGACCACCATTTCTTCTCTCTTAGATTTTACATTCTAGCTGGCAGACATGTTAAAAAAAAATAACTGTAGGTTTGCTAGGTATGGTGGTGCACACCTGTATTCCTTCCTGGAGAGAGAGATCGAGCCAGGAAGATCGTGAGTTCGGGGTCATCCTGGGTAAGTTAGTGATATCCAATCTCAAACTAACATATAAAAATGGCCCGGGAGGGGCCGGGGATTTAGCTCAGTGGTTTCGCCGCCTGCTGCGCAAGCGCAAGGACCCGAGTTCGATCTCCGGTACCAAAAAAAAAAAAAATTATTGCAATATCCTAGCCAGAGATGAGGTTGGTTTGGACCAGAGCAATAACAGTATAAGAGCCAGGCGTAGTGGCACATGCCTATCACAGCTATTCCAGAGCCAGAGGTTAGAGGATCACCAGGTTGGCAATTTAGCAAGATCCTATCTCAAAATTTAAAAGGGGGTGGTGGTGGTGGCAGTGGCAGTGGATGAGGTGTGGCTCAGTGCTGCCTGGGCTCAGTTCCCAGTCACACACACACAGGCAGACTGATAAATGTTTTTTGTTGTTTGTTTTTGCAGTACTGTGGATTGAACCCAGGGTCTTTGCACTGAGCTACTTAACCAACTTAATGACTCAGTGAGACCCTGTCTCAAAATAAAAAATTTAAAAAGGGCTGGGGACTAGCTCAGTGTGAATGCCCTGCACTATTCATCTGCACCACATGAGGCATTGTCATGAGACCAGTTCTCATTCCTGTCACCACCCAGATCTCCATCAGTGGTTCTCAACCCCAGGGCATGTGGTCTCCCAGGGGTTATCGGGAAATGTCTGGGGACCTTGTTAGGTGTCACTGCTTCGAAGGGGAGGGTACTGTGCTACTGCCACCTAGTGGGCAAAGGCCAGGGATGCTCTTAAATATCTTACAATGGGCAGCCAGCCACAACAAAGAACTATCCAGCCTAAAATGTCAATGAGCCAAGGGTAAGCACACCTGATGTGCTTATATTAACCTCAGTCTGAACGTCTTGCTTCTACTTCTGTGGCTGCCTCTACCCTGTTCCAGTGGGTGGCTGCATCTTGGAGTCTTGGCCTAGCCTGCTGTGGTTCATCCAACTACTAAGCACCCAATACTTTCTAGAAGTTGCAAGCTGCTTGGTCTGTGTGTTTAATCTGGCTGAAAAAAATGTTCAAAAATATTTGAACTTCTATTTCAACGTTGGGAAATTTCCTCAAAATCCCAGTTTCCCACCTATCTTGATGATTTATATTATCTGTTCATAATGAGCCTGCATTTCCTATGGCAGTATTTGAATTCCTCTTTAGAGAAGGAATATATGTGCCTTCTTATTTCCCATAATCACCACCAGGTCCAAATCACTCATTTATGATATTTTCCAGAGCATTATCAGCAACTGAATTTACAATCTTTACTAAAATTGTACAATAAAAAATAAAATTGTTGGGGCCGGGGATTTAGCTCAGTGGTATTGCTACCTGAGCGCAAGCACAAGTACCCAAGTTTGATCCCCAGTACCAAAAAAACCCCCAAAATGTCAGCCAAGTATATGGCACAAGTGTATAATGCCAGCACTTGGGAGACTGAGGTAGGAAGATTGTGGCCAGCCTGGGCTGTATAGGGCATTCAAAGCTAGCCTGGTGTAGAGCAAGACTCTGTCAATAAACAAATAGATAAATCAATTTTTGAAATAACAAAGACTATAACATATGAGACCATGCAAATGAAGTGATCATGAAACCTCAAAGTAAAAATGTGGTTACAAAGAAAGCATGTGACCTTGTACATGTCTTCCTTTCCTTTTTCTTCTTGTTTTGGGGATCAAACCCAAAGCTTCACACAAGCTAGGCAAATGCTCTGCCACTGAGCTACTTCCCCAGCCCTTTTTAAAATGCTGAGACAGGGTCTTCCTAAATCATTCAGGCTGGCCTTGAACTTGTGATCCTCCTGCCTAAACTTCCTGAGGAGCTGAAATTACAGACATGAGTAACCATGCCTGGCTACTGTATACATTTCTGCCTATTTAAAAATCTTGCCATCTTATGCATTTCTATGGAATTTAAGGGATCATAGAGATGTCTACTAAACTGACTGTTAAAAATTAGGGGCTGGGGGTACAGCTCAGTGGTAAAGTGCTTGCCTGGCATGTGTGAAGTCCTGGGTTTGAAAAAAACAAAACCAAATAAAACAAATTGGTATTGAGCCAGCACAGTGGCACTCATGTGTGCACCTGTAGGCCCAGCCCCTCCAGAGGCTGAAGCAAGAGAATGCTTGAGCCGCTGGGGATTTAGCTCAGTGGTTCCACTGCCTGCCTTGAGAATGCTTGAGCCCAAGAGCTCAAAGCCAGCCAGTCATAGCAAGGCCCTATCTCAAAAAACCAAAACAACATTAATAAAAAGTATTATTATTCTGTATACTCAGTCACATTGTTTTATATTTATCTGCTTATTTTGGTGAAATAAGAGAACTATGGCAAATGATACACAGTGAGAAAATGAGAAAACTTTCCCTCAATTTAGCCAAATAGACACACACACACACACATACACAC
Source organism: Heterocephalus glaber (assembly GCF_000247695.1). The sequence continues at coordinate 9,940,686 of NW_004624765.1, read as the reverse complement.
ACACACACACACACACACACACACATTCATATACAGAGTCTGCCAAAAGAATATATTCCCACTTCAGCCGTTTCCCATACTCGTAAATGTCCGGAAGCTCATGGCCACCACTTTGAGCACCTCTTAAAACTGTAGACACCAAAGGTAATTACTATTAATCTCATGATGTCTCAATAAATTTAGTATTAAAATAGTTATACAAGTTATCCTTTTCCTGATGTATGCATTTTTTGGCGGACTCTGTATTTTAGGGGTGATAGAAGTTGTGAATGGGGTCTCAGAGGTAGGCTGGAGGGTTTGGGCAGGAGAAAGGAGCTATGTTGGCAGTAACCGGAAATAAAGACAGGAGTAGGTGCCGGTCAGATCTTTCAGCACAGGTATAAAGGAAACATTATCATTTATCCAACAGGCAAGGCCAAGTGGCCTGGGCTGGCAGTGGCTTTCCATTGAGACAAAGGCTTTTTCAGTTGGAAAGAGCACAGCAAGGCCAGGATGAGGCTTGTAGACCTGACTGAAATAGGAAATAGCTACTGTCATTGTCCTAAAACATATGTGCTGCTGGAAGGCAATAAGTAATCCTGACAAAAATAAAGACGAATGAAGATATTCATGATCATAAAATCTTGACTCGCCACTTAAGTCACTGCCAAGCTGCGCTGTGGACATGAGTATATGTTGGCCCACCCAACGTCTGTTAGAAATGTGGAGAAAAGTCTTGGGGTAGAGCCAAGTTCAGGGGACCGGCCACAAAGCCAGCAGTCAGGTTTCCTAAAGATGTGACATGGTATTGACCTCAGGATTCAGCTGCTGGGAGGGTCTAAATTGTCACACCCCTGGGTTACATTTATCCAGATCCTCTAATTGCTTGGTTCTGGAGCTTGAGAGCATTGACTGAATTAAACAAATAGCTTTCTGATCTATTCAGATTTAATAGATGGTAAAGTAGAAACTGTTTTCTTAACAAATAAATTTTCTTCAAGAATTTTGGCAGAAATGGTAGTGAGAGTCTGTAAAATCCAGATGATTTGGGGAAAGGACATCTGGTAGAAACATGTATTATTAAATGTTTAAATATGGTGTTAGACAAGGCTTGGCGACAGAGGGAAACATTTTGCTCATCAACCGTGACAAAACAACACAGAGGTTCCTTCCGTAGAACACTTATGAGCGTAGTGTGAGCTGGGTCTTCATGGACCACTGAGGAAATATGTAGCTGATGGAATCTGAAGAATTCTACTTTGACAGAAGAAGATTTGGTGCTGCTGAACTGTGCCTAAGTGAAGAGCTCCCCATTGTACTCTGTAAAAAGAGCCCAAGAGCTACCTATATCTCCTATTAAAACCATAGAGGCCCTGGGAGGAAAATGTATTTTGCCTTTTGTCATGTGAGAAGCTCTGGTGTGAACTACAGAGCCATGATCCAGCAATATTATTTACTGGTCAACAAAGTATCAGTGGCTTTCTTCTTGGTTACTTTTTTTTTTTTTTGGTACCAGGGATTGAACTCAGGACCTTGCGCTTACGAGGCAGGCAGCAGCAGCACTGAGCTGAATCCCCGGACCAGTGGCTTTCTTCTTGGGCAAGGAAAATTACAGGTAAATGGGAGGAGGGTGAAGGTATTTGGGGAACTGCCCAGTATTTTCCACAATCAGACAGGAACTCTATGATCACACCCCAGAATGCACTCAAGATATTTGGCACCAGTAAAGTATGGTGTAACCCTCTGGAGGAACTATTTCTGCTCAGAAGGTATTGAGGCATAGCAATGGTTTATAAAATGCTCTCTCTCTTTTTTTTCTTGGTACCGGGGATCGAACTCCGGTCTGTGTGCTTGCAAGGCAGGCAGCGGAACCACTGAGCTAAATCCCGGCCCTAAAATGCTCTCTCTTTACCCAAGGGGCACAAAGGAGTTTCAGTTGAAACTGAACTTAAGTTGGTGGTAATACTGATGGCCCCTGCCAGCTGGGGGGGAGCAGAACAGTGAGGCTCAGACCACACCATCCACCTCGATCCCTGACATAGCCCATCCTCTATTAGTGAAGCATCTTACCTATCTATAGTGCCCGTGTCACTTGTTGCTCAATGCCAGACATTAAGACAGATGAAAATACTCTGTGGTGTGTTATGAAGAGTAGAGTTGCTTTGATTTGGCTGCAAAAGAGATGACATAGAAGGGAGTATTCTGATTATGAAGGCCTTTGGATGTCATGCTTAAGGGTTTGGATTTTATTTCATTGCCAGTTGGAATAAAAGCAAAATTGTAGCAGGGAGTGATGTGAAAGAATCTTTGTTTTTATAAAAATCATCTGAGGGAGTTTGGGAGATGGACTGGGAAAGGATTTGAATGGAAGTAGATAATCAGTTAGGAGACTATTTCCCCTATTGAAATACAAAAAAAAGGAAGGGTCTGTGATAGTAAGAGATGGAGATGAAGCAGACATATCTGAAAGGCATTGATTCAGGAAATGAATAGAATCAGGAAGCTTAAATGCGTCTAACCTCCACAATAACAATTTTATTGAGTTGGCACTGAAAAATCTACTTTACATAGAAAAGCCAACTAATTTCAGGCTTACGTGTGTTTTATTCAGTTCTAAAGGTAGTCAGGTTGGGAGAGAGAAAGGGGAAGTTTTTCCTTTATGAAAAATACAATTGAATCAAGTAGAAATGAAATGACACCTATTTTCGCTCTGCTGGGATCAAATTCTCTTCATGAAAGGAACCCGTGGGCTAATCTGCACATTTAACTCTTCTGCTAGACTTGGACGGTTTGAGAAAGAGGGGGCAGCCCACAGTCTCTGTATCGGCACCTGTTTAGGCACCAGCTGTTTTACTGTTCCACTTAGAAAAACGTGTCCCAGGTTGTACAGTCTGTGTCACTCTGTTGCTGGCTGAGAAAAAAACGAGTATATTTGGATCAGGGAGAAGCTTTTAGGCTTAATTTCTTTGTAAGTCTTTAAGATACTTAGCACACTGGTATAGTTAAATACCAGGCAACAGAGTGGTCTACAGGCTCTGGAATCAAACTGCTTGCTTTCAAATCTTAGTCTCAGCTCTTCCTGGCTGTGAAATCTTGGACAAAGGGTTACTTTGAAACCTCAGTTTCCTCACTTGTAAAATGGGAAAAACAATAGAATCTAACTCATAAAATTGCTGTGATGATCACTTGAAGAAATCCTCAAAAAATGGCTAGCTCAGTGCCTGGCACATAAAGTGTGCTCAATAATTAGAAATATTGATCATTACCAGCTTAGAACTCAAAGCAGTAGAAAATACAGAGGGAGGTAGAAAGAGGACAGGATTTCTTGGAAATACTTTAAGAGAAGAGTGAGAACAGTTTAAGTAGAGATTTTAACATTGTATCACGGTTCACTAGAGGAATAGATGATTATGTAAAAGATTTCCTCAGTGGACTTACAAATGGTGGCCTGCAGAATTGGGGCAGAAGAACACAAATGGCCATCCGTGCAGTGGAAAGACAGGGGATCTTGACATATTTTTTAAAATACTGAATCTGGGGCAGGGGATTTAGCTCAGTGGTTCCACCACCTGCTTCACAAGCGCAAGGTCCCAAGTTTGATCCCTGGTACCAAAAAACTAAAATAAACTACTGAATCTGCATGGAGTTCAGATATTGTTAAATATCTGCCATCTAGGTTAAGGGTCTGTGTGTTTGTCCTCCAAATGTCATACTTACCTCCAAATCTGGCTAAAGGTGGTGAGAAAATAGAATACTGTGTTGTGTTCCTTTTTTTTTTTTTTTTACCGGAAATTGAACTCAGGACCTTGAACTTTCCAGGCAGGTGCTGTGGTGCTAAGCTACATCCCTGGCCCAAGTTCTCTTCTTTAAAAGCTATTTATTCACCTTTGATTAAAGGATATAGTTCAGGTTTCTATATCACTGCTCTGCAAATTTTATCTACAGCCTGAGAAAGGATCACTGCAATCAACCATGTAATGTTTCAAAGCTTCAGTAATCATAGAAAGAAATTTCTGAAGCAGCTTTCTCTATGAAAGAGATTTCTATGAATGTGAGCATTTCTGTCAGGAGGAATGTCAGCACTGAATTTGGAAACTCTGATGGTATGAGACTTTGGTAACTGTTCTTGCTGGGCATAGGCCTGGATAGCTACTACTGGATAGCTACTATCCATAGGCCTGGATAGTTACAGGAGATCTCCTATCTATTTAACTTAAATTGCAGGCATATTTAACCATATAAACAGTCAAAGCTGAAGTTTTAATTGTGTTTAGTATCTTCTGGACAACTTTATGTTAACTTTTGGAAGCAAGTATCACAGTAGGGCTCCTACATTATAAAATGTCTCACAATTAGATACTACTCATAGTTTTTTAAAAATTTTCTTTTTTGGGCCAGGGATTTGGCTCAATGGTTCTTCCACCTGCCTCACAAGCGCAAAGTCCTGAGTTTGATCCCCGGTACCAAAAACAAATTTTTTTTGTTTTTTGAGAAAGGGTCTCACTAGAAATATTGAACTTGCAGCGATCCTCTTCCCTCAGCTTTCTGAGTGCTGGGATTACAGGTGTGTGCCACCACGCCCGGCTAAAAAAATTATTTTTAAAAAGGCTAAACATAAACCAGAAGTGGAGATTCATGCCTGTAATCCCAGCACTGGGGAGGCTGAGGCAGGAGATTCAATGTGAATTCGAGGCCAGCCTGGACTACATAGGGAGACCCTATCCCCCCAAAAAAGGGGCTGGGGATTTAGCTCAGTGGTGCCATACCTGCCCCAGAAACACAAGGTTCTGAGTTTGATCTCTGGTACAAAAAAAAAAAAGAATAAATAAATAAATAAACAAATGCTAAATGTGACTATGCTCATGAGTCTACTAACTTTATTGTTCTTTTTTTTTTT
>NW_004624765.1:9913720-9932020 GCF_000247695.1 Heterocephalus glaber | reverse complement strand
GTAAGACTGCTTTCATTGTGTCCCGCAGATTCCGATATGTTGTATTGTCATTGTCATTTAATTGAAGGAACTGTCTGATTTCTTCTTTAATTTCCTCTGTGATAAGAGGAATTCTTGGTTTAGTGTAGAAACTGAAATGCCTGACCCTATATTCCTTTCTTTCTTTTTATTTCTTGGTTTGTGTTTCTTGAGGCAGGGTCTCACTATATATTCAGGCTGCCCTTGAACTCCCTATGTGGCGAAGGCTGGCCTGGAACTCACAGCACTTCTCCTGCCTTAGCCTGCCAGTGCAGGCTGGGATTACACCCACCACACCCATCCAGACCTTATGTTCTTATTTTAATTTAAATCAGGACAGTTCTTGCCCTAAAGAGAAAGCTTTTCTCCCAAAGGAAAAGGAACAATAGTCACAGAACTTGCAGAATATATTCAGGTTGTAGCCACCTCATATAACAGTGCTGTTCATTCAGAGAAGTAAAAAGTGAACTTGGTGAAGAGGGTGGAAAGGAAATTTGTTTTGGTTTGCACACAGCAGCAAAAAGGCAAGCAGAGGAGAAAGTTCAGCAATTCTAGAGCTTCCTCTCATTCATGTAAGATGATGCTTGGACATATTTTTGCTCTTTTTTCTCCTAGGAGATAGGCAGAAGTATGGGATAAAATGTAGAAGTGAAAGATAGAAGCACAAGTTATAAAACTTACCCATTTTTTTCAAACAATCTGGCTCCAGATTTGTTATCAGGGTGGTTTAGGGACAGTTATCATAAACCTTTAATTATTTTATGGTGATAATAACAAATCTAACTGCTGAGACACGCAATTTCCTCAGAGTCAGTCTGTGTCAGGACAAGTCTGTTGAGTTCTGCAAAACAGACTTTGATAAGACCATGGTGATATCAAAGCGGAGCAAAGGCAAGGATTCAAAAAAGCCCGGGAAGAAACTTGAAGTCACGATTTTGTTGGATGGGTTGAAGGAGCCAGCAAGAAAGGCTGAAGGAATGTAGTTTAAAGGCTGTCTTCAAAAGAAGAGGAAAAGTAATACATTTATTCTGGGTGGCGCTGATCTTGGAAGTATGGGAGAAAATGTTGGTCTAATAAAGAACAATTTGGTTTAGTAAAGCATCTGTTCAAAACTGAGAGGCCGAAGAGTCAACCAACTAACAAAGCAAACAGACAGAAGGTGGTGTGTGGGTGAGCATGGCGGGCGCCAAAGCACACCCTGATGGCTGCCGGGTGGGACACACTCCCGATGGCACAGATGCAAGCACCGAAGGGGCTTCTGCCAGCCTCCTTCCGGGGCGAGAATCTATAACAATAGATACCATTTTAAAGCCCTTATTCTGTTTTTTGGTACTGGGGATCAAACTCAGGACCTTGCACAGCAGGCGGTGGAGCCACTGAGCTAAATTGAAGATTAGCATAAAGGTTTTTTGAAGGTTAGCAAAATTAAAGAATTTACAAGAACTATTTAGCTGGTAAATTGGCTCGGTTAGAATTCTTATCCAAATTGGTAAATGCCTATGTTCTGAACCAGTGGGCACCCGGGACTCAAGGATCCTTTTCCAACAGTGCAGGAACCTGTAGGGTTTCTGAAAACAATGCTACTTTCCTTTGCCAAACCTGCACCTGGAACAGAATGAAAAAACCAAACCAAACCAAAGGATTCTTCAGTGCATGAGTTTGACTGCCCAGGAGTAAGCTCAGAATGACACAAGGAAAACAAAGCAGCCCTGGTGCTTCCTAGACTCTCACCACCCTACCTCTACCTCCTTGCCCGGTGCAGCCAGCTTTTAAGAACAGTTTGTAACACAGCCTCCTCTCCTGGCTTATGTGCTGGTACCACTTTGGGGGTGAGAATGTGCCTAGCTTCTGTTCTATTCCCAAGGCTGGTTTTTGTGTCTGCTGCTACAGTCAGTACAAGATGACTGTAGAGGAGGACAAGAAGTCAAACTTCTACCCAGCACATGGATGACAGAAAAGAAAAATTTAAAAAGGGGAAGAAACTTCTAACCAAGTTTCTTGTTCTGATCAAAAATGTCTTGTAGGCTGGGGATTTAGCTAAGTGGTTCTGCCGCCTGCCTCCAAAGCGCAAGGTCCCAAGTTCGATCCTCGGTGCCAAAAAAAAAAAATGTCTTATGTTGGGGCCGGGGATTTAGCTCAGTGGTTCCGCTGCCTGCCTCACAACTGCAAGGTTCTGAGTTCAATCCCCGGTACCAAAAAAAAAAAGTCTCGTGGCATTCTTTTCTTTGGTAATGAGGATTGGACTCAGGCCTTTGCACTGAGCTACATCCTGGCCCTTTTTACAGCCATGCAAATGTAGCGTACAAGCCAGTCTTCCCGAACATTGTGCTATTTTGTTAATAATGGACATTTTGCATTACTTTTGGTAACTGAGGTTTTTGGGACTCTGTGCACTTCGGCCTCAGTCACTGTACCCTAGTTCTGACATGCCACGATCCTTGACCCCATTTAAGTCCATGAGGAGTTCACTATGTTGAAAGAGCACTGGAATGCAGAAGAAATGGCTCTAAAGGTGACTTTATGCCGTGAGCTGTGGGACGTGCATGATGCAGTTTCCCACTTTGGGAAGATAATAATTTTGAAGCTGGCCTGGCAAATCAGTGAGACCCTGTCTCAAATCAAACAATCAACCAAAAAGCTTGGGGATGTAACTCAGCGAGGGGCTATGATTTCAATCCCCACTATATATTTTTTTTGGTACCAGGGATTGAACTCGGGTCCTTGTGCTTTCGAGGCAGGAGATGGAACCCCTGGGCTAAATCCCCGACCCTCAATCCCCACTATTGCATGAAAATAAAAACAAACAAAAAAAAGTGAAAAAAAAAAAGAAAAGGCGGGGGAGAATACGCTGTACATATAAAAATGATGCCAGAATTCCAGAAATGCTCAATGTGGATCAAGAACCCAATAACAGGGCCAGGGATTTAGTTCAGCGGTTCCGCCGCCTGCCTTGCAAGCGCAAGAACCCAAGTTTGATCCCCGGTACCAAAAAAAAAAAAAGAACCCTATAACAGTGGAAGAAATTATGTATCTATGGTCTTATCCAAGATGAAGCTGTCAGACTTCAGGTGACAGCAAACTTTGGTAGGCTGCTAAGCAGATTTCCTACTGATGTCATTGCAGCATCGACAACTACAAGCTGGTCAGAGATTAGTGTTGGACAAAGCAGTTGCAAACAAAGGAATAACGTCACACTGCTGAAGTCAGCCCTGTGCTCACTGCAGAAGACAGCAAGCTTTGCATTGCAGAACGGCAGACAGAATCACAGGGCTTACTGTTGAACAAGCTATACCATGAGCCATACATCAGAAGTCCTAGGAGAATCCTGTGTTCTGTCTAAGGAAGGGTGAGAGAATTTCTTGGCTAAGCTCCAACAGCACCGTACTCATGCGGTCATATTTTTGGCTGGTATTGATGGTGTATTAAATCATGCATCAAGTTGCTGTTTATCACCCAAATGCCAAAGCAGTGTCCAGCTTCACAGATTTTGTGAATATTGAAAGAAGAACTAAATCATGTATTCAGCAAACACGATGGAACACTGAACATAAAATATTCCAGTCAACTAAAAGACAAGAGCAACATAATTCTATTCCTAAACTCCCATGTCCATGTCTCCCATGGAGACTTAAGAATGGCAGCATGGCCAATGTTGAATCCATTCTGAAAATTAGTTATCAAAGTGGCAGAGTAAGCAGGGCCAGGGATTTAGCTCAGTGGTGCCGCACCTGCCTCGCAAGCTCAAGGTCCAGAGTTCAATCCCCACGACCAGGGGAAAAAAAAAGAAGAAAAAAATGACAGAGTAAGCCAGGCATGGTGCACAGCCAGCACTCAAGAGGCTGAGGCAGGAGGATCTCTGAGAGTTAGAGGCCAGCCTAGGCTACATAGTGAAACCTGTTTAAAAAAAAAAAAGTAGATTCACTTTTAGAAAAATACATGACTTTAAGATTTCTACCTATTCTATCTTCCAGCAGATTTAATGTTTCTGTTTTAATATTTAGATCTTTGATCCATTTTGATTTTAGTTTAGTGCATGGTGGTAAGAGATATGGGTCTAGTTTTAATCTTTGGCATGTGGAAAGCCAGTTTTTCCAGTACCACTTATTAAAGATGCTATCTTTCTTCCAGTGAAGGTACTTGGTCCCTTTGTCAAAGATAGATGGTTGACTGAGTTTGGAGTTGTTACTGCATCTTCTAATCTGTTCCACTGATGCGTGGGTCTGTTTTGTTTTTGTTTTTTTGTCACTACACCATGCTGTTTTTATCACAGTAGCTTTGTAGTATAATTTCAAGTCAGGGATTGTGGTGCCCCCTGCCTTGCCTTTGTTGTCCAGAATTGCCTTTGCTATTCTGGGTCTCTTCTGGTTCCAAATGAAGTTTAGGATTGTTTACTCTAACTCTGTGAGGTATGGTATTGGTATTTTGATCAATTGCATTAAATCTGTATAACAATTTTGGAAGTATGGCTATTTTCACTATATTGGTTCTTTCTATCCAAGAACAAGGGATGTCTTTCCATTTTCTGATATCCTCTTTGATTTCCTTTTCAGAGTACTATAGTTTTCAATGTAAAAGTCTTTTACTTCCTTTGTTAGATTGATTCCTATCTTCCTGAAATAATTAAAAGCATCATACCACAGCAGTATATGGATAAGCATATTTATAGCAGCATTCTGTAATAGCTAAATCTTGGAAACAGCCCAAATGCCCATTAACCAATGAATGAACAAAGATTTTTTTTAATGCAATGGAGTACTACTCTATCATAAAGAAGTATAAAGTTGAGACTTTTCTAGGTAAACAAATGCACCTAAAGACTTAAGTGAAATATTCTTAAGTGAAATAAAGCCGACACACATGTTTAAATATCACATTTTTTTTTTTTTTTGCTGATGTGAGAAACCCACAGGGTAAATAATAGGTATTGTGAAATAGGAAGAAAATGTTCAAATGGGAAGGGGAACAAGGGAGGTGGGGAGAAAGGAAGGATGGGAAAAGAAAAAAGAAGAAGAAATGAAAACAAAGCTTTTGTAAATAAAGAGGTAAAGAAGGAATGAAGGGAGAGGAGGGGATGGGGGAAAAAAAAAGAACCAAGATATATCATGTACAGGCACAAATTTCCTATGATGAACATGATGGTTTTATATATATCTAAAATATACCAATAAAATTAATTTAAAAAGAGAAAAGCACATGAACATTTACAATATTGTTTTAGCAAAGGATGAATCATTGGCAATCATTTTTCTTTTCGTGGTAGTGGGGATTGCAGGGCCCTCACATTGAGCTACAACCCCAATCCTTTATCATTATACTTTTTTGTTGTGTTTTGAGATAGGGACTTACTGTATTGCCCAAGCTGGGTCTGAACTTTCTATCCTCCTAGCTTAGACTCCCTGAGTGCTCAGATTACAGGAGTGAGGTCCTCTGCCCAGCTAAACAAGCATTATTTTAAAAGACTCTCTCAAGAACTGACTCAAGAACTGCTCATTTGTTCATCTTGCAGAAAGACTCTCATTTATAATATACTGTTGGGAGGTTTTTTGGTACTGGAGATCGAACTCAGGACTTTAGGACCTTGCACTTGGGAAGCAGGTGCAGTGCCTGAGCTAAATCCCTGGCCCTATAGCATATTCTTGATCTTCAAATATTCCCTTTATTTGACTATTTTTGGACATTGAATTCACCACCTGGCAGCTCGATTTTTTTCACCTGTTTTTTTTTTTAACAGATTTTTTTAAAATTTCAGTGCCAAAATTAGAAAAATAACTGCTTACTTTTCATAATTGAATTTTATAGTTTAATGTTAGCGTGCAGTTTTGGAAGGATCTTTTTCCATGGGGAAAGTTTGCTTTTAAAAAGTTGTATGTAATGGTGAGATAATGTGCATGATTTTAAGTATTACTATTTTATGTAATTTGGGTAAATTACACTGATGGTAGCACCATTGAGTGAAATTATGCTACATTTGGTTATTTTGTTGAGAGGAAATCAATATTGACCAGAAAATATTGGTTATTAGCATTTGAAAAAGCTATTAGGTAACATGTCATGAATCATTACAAAATGTTCTATACCGATGGACTGATAATAACATAAAATGGAAGCCTTTTTAAAAAAATAACTTCAAGTAGATTTAAATAATTTTTTTTTGTACAGTTGGAACAAAAATACAGATCAAGGGCTGAAACACAACCTTATATAAATTAAAATTTTTTGCAAACTGAGCAAGGTCCTTCACACTTGTAATCTGGCTACTCAGGCAGATGAATCAGGAGGGTCACAGGTTCAAAGTAAGCCTGGGAAACATAGGAAGGCCCTATCTCACAATAATCAAAAAGAAGGGCTTGGGATGTAATTCAGCGAGAGTGCTGAGGGTGAATTATCTGTGGAGAGTTGTTTTTTTTTTTTCAAATGAAAACGAAACCTGTCCAAACAAAAATATATACTCCCTCCCTTATTCCTACCACAGGAAAGACTCTGAGTTTAGTGCACTTTCTGCTTCATTTCAGCATGGCAAAATCTTGCTGCCTTTTTTCTTTCCCAAGAAATATTTTATTTAAATATATCAGGTTGTGAGTAAAGCCAACGTACATAATCACTCTGTCTTCAGGGATTTCTTCCCTGTCTAAGATACAAGACCCACCCTGGTGAGTCACATTTCATAAAATGTAACATCTGCAAAAGAGGGATAAACAGCGTAGTGACCAAAACAGCTGTGAATCTTTAGAAGACACAGAATCTGAACTTTCCGCTAGCTCTTCAGAGTTCGGCCTGCATAATTAGAAAGGAGACACTCACGGACAGATAAGCCAAATCCCCTTTCTTTTCTTCTTTATCTTGGGAAAGAGATACAGACAGGGATATGTACTAAATGATGACTGTTTTTTAAAAAAGCATGTCTGGCCAGGAATTTAGCTCAGTGGTGCTGTGTCTGCCTCGCAAGCATGAGGTCCTGAGGTTGATTCTTGGTACCAGAGGAAAAAAACAAACCCCAATAAATAAATGAATAAATAAAGCATGTCTGCAGCAGAACACAATAACACACCTGTCAGCTCGGCATTCCAGAGGTTAAGGCAGAAGGGACAGTGAGCTTGAGATCAGCCTGAGCAACTCAGCAAGAAAAACCCTTTCTCAAAATGAAAAATAAAAAGGTTGGTGGTTGAAAGCCCTAGGTTCAATCCTCTGGTACCAGGGTTGGGGGAGAGCATTTATACTTGAAAATCTGAATGAGACAGCATCCCCTTCATCTTAAAAATGTTACCGGAGCTAGCTACCCGTTGTAAGTGAACAAAACCCTTGATGAAAATGTTCCTCTGATTTGTACCAGCAGGGAAAGAGGAGAGAAGCACTTTTCATTCATTGCCCCTGGCTTCTTGAAAGTCTTCAGAAAGGAAAAGGTCTGCTGGACTTTGGTCGGGGTACTGTGGCTTAATTTTTCAGGGCTGTGACCAAAAGGAAAATGCAGGAGAGAGCTGGGAGTGGGGTTTAGAAACATGCCTCTGAAGATGTGGTTTAAAGATGTGACCTGTCTGAGGGAGGGCTGACTCATTTAAAGCTGTTTTTCGACTGCCTCATAGCAAGTGAGATAAACAGACCTGAATATCCGAGATTTTGTTGCTTTTTGCTCTGAGCCACTCCACAGGTGGATTTATTCGCAGATAGTTTAGGAGCCCCGGAAGGGTCCCCTGTAGTTCAGCATTTTGCCAGGCAGAAAGAAAACAAATGTCCTAGGACCTTAGTGAAGGGTGAAGTTTCCAAGGGACAGAGTTGGAATGGACTGAGATGCTCCCAAGAGAAAAAGTGGACCACAAGGAGAACAGAACGACCTTAGAAGAAGGCAGGGGAAGAAAGGGTGTAGCACATGATCCGGGGAATGAATGCCATGCAGAACAGGGAGCTTCCGGAAGAACTTTAGCCCAGGAAATTCCTTTCCAGGAAGCTGCACTGGAGAACCACCTTGGAGAGGACGCTGGGAGGGGTGAGACGCAGGATCCGTCCTTACCGCTGCAGGCAGAGGCTTTTCCAGCGCTCTGTCCATCCGGCAGTGCAATGGATTGATCGATCGAAACGATAGGAAATGAGATATCAGGTGCTCAGTGAGCGCTGTGTGGGTGCTGGGAGATGCCTAGGCTTGTGCTGGTTCTGAGTGGGAACCAGCAGGTGACTGTCAGAGACACCCGCGTGGTGGCTGTGTGCAGTGGCCTAGGTGGTGCACCTGCACTCCTTGCCTGGGAAGGCTGAGGCAGGGGGACTTTGAGTTCAAGGCCAGCAGGAGCTAGATACCAATTTTGAGGCAAGACTGGGCTATAGAGCGAGATCCTACTTTAAACAAAATAGAACATCAACTACCAACAATAAAAAAAGAACCAGCAAGACAATATTAAAGTTTTAAAAACAGATTTGGTTCAGTAAGTACTGACAGTAGCGGCATGAGCTGAACTCTTTCTATCCTCCCGCCTCATCCTCCTAAGTACTGGGATTAGAGGGCACTCTACCCGGCTTGATTTGGTAAATTTGATTGGGTGTAAAGGAGAAGGGAGGAAGAGGGGTGAGGGAATCAGAGAAGTGAAACCCTTCAGGGGAGCTTCTGGCTAAGGAACTCGGAACTCAGAACTGGAAGAGGCGCCTGGAAGGTGGCAGCCAGAGAGAGCAGGCAGCTGCAGGGACTCTCTTCCCACCTCCTTGACCTGGGCCTACACTTCACTCCCTTCTGGCTCTTCACCTGCGCCCGCCCGTTAGTGTCCTGTACAATGACCTGGTCAACAAATATAAATTTCGATAGTTGTGAAACGCTTTTACTGGCGGACGAGATGTTGCACACGGATAATTAATTCTAGCACCCTGGGCACCCCTTCCGCGGAGGTGATCGTGTACACGCTTGTCTTTGTTCTTTTTTTTTGTACCAGGGACCGAACTCAGCTCCTTGCGCTTGCGAGGCAGGAGACGGAACCACTGAGCTAAATCCCTGGCCCTAAGTTACTTCTGTCATTGTCTCTGCTTATGCAGGTCTGGTCGGGTCGCAGGGCAGGCTGCTCGCACCCGGGCTGCACGGTGTCCCGGACACGTCTCTTATTTATTTATTTTTAATTTTGAGAGATGGCTCTCTCTGTACCCCAGGCTGGGCTCGAATTTGTGATACTCCTGACTCAGCCTCCCAGTTGCTGGAATTCCAGGCGTGTGGCGCCTTGCCCTGCTGCCTGCCTGTCCAACAGTCATCAGTATTCAAGCCCCTCCTCTAGAGGAGGGAGACTTAACTCTCTAAGGGCCAAAGATTGTCTGGGCCATACACCCTCCCCCCACCACCAGCGCGCCCCTCTTGCCTGAGAAGGAAGTTTGGCGCCATAAATACCCTGTTACTAATGGCTGGCGACATCCCGAGCCCTGTATCGCTCGCCACCGGGGCACTGAGCGCCTCCTTGCCGCGCAGCATGCCGCGTGCATCAGTCCTCCGTCGCGTATCCGTCCGGACTGGCACCGGGCACCTGGCAGGTGAGCCATTCAGACTGGGGGCCTGTGGGGTGGACACGGATGGACACGCGGGCATGCGTGCACATGACACAGGACCTAGGCTGGCGCCTGGGCTGGGGGCTGCGGTGGACAGAGAGATCAGAATTCAGTTAATTTGTAGTAAAAGCGGTGGCTGGAGAACGGTACAGTTGCTGGTTGGACATAACCAAAGCATGGCTCCAGATGGAAGGTGGGGAAGATGGAGACACAGAAGATGGGGCGGGGATGTAGGGCAGGGGCTAAGCCGATGCCTGACAAGTCTTAGGACCTGAGTTCGACTCCTGGTGTTAAAAAAAAAAAAAAACCACGAATTTTTTTCTGTTATATTTTTAGTGTCAGAGTATGGTGTAATGACCAACCATAATTTTTCTTTTTTTTTTTGGACCGGGGATCGAACTCGGGTCCTTGCGCTTGCGAGGCAGGCGGCAGAACCACTGAGCTAAATCCCCAGCCCTATCCAATTGTTTTTTGTTTTCTTTCTTCTTTTTTTTTGGTACCGGAGATTGAACTCGGGTCCTTCCATTTGCGAGGCAGACGCCGGAACCACTGAGCTAAATCCCCAGACCTTCAATTCTTTTTTGAATAAAATGTTATTTTATTTTTTAGAGATAAAGGACATAACTGCAAGATATTTTTCAAACCTTTAATAAAAAAAAAATGAACATAGAAAAATAGAACGAAACAATGAAACCTGTTTGTTTGTCCCACGCTCACCTAAAATTTACCAATTCTTGTCCAATCTTTTTTTTTTGGTACTGAGGATCAAACTTGGGACCTTTTGCTTTTGAGGCAGACCGTGGAACCACTGAGCTAAATCTCCGGCCCGTTCTTGTCCAATCTTAATTTGCTTTCCCACTGAGTTTCCATGTTTTTATGTTTAGAAGCAAATCTAGATATAATGTAAATTTACCTTTTTTTTTTTTTTTTTTTTTGCAGTAGTGATTAATCCTAGGGCCTCTCTACTGAGCTACAACCCCAATCCTTTTTAAATTTTTTAGTTTGAAGTGAGGTCTGTGTAAGTCACTAGGTTGCCAAGACTGGATTCCAACTTCTTGTTCTCCTCCCTCAGACTCCTGAAGGGCTGTGGGATCATAGTTGTGCTCCACTGTGCTCTGCCCAGCCTTCAGCGATAAATGCTTTTTATGTGTTTTTCATTCTTTCCTGTATCCTTTCCTTCTATTTTCATTTTTTCTTGTCCCTTCCTTCATTTTTCCCTCCCACCTCCCTTGCTCCCCTTCCCATTTGAACATTTCCTTCCCATTTTCCAATCTCTGTTATGCATTTTAGTACTTCCTCTTTTGGTTCCTTACACGAGAGAAACAACGCGGTATCTAAACATGTGCGTCTGATTATTTCATACAAGAATACGGGAAAGAGTCTTTTTTAATCACTCAGATATAAGATGCTTAGGACATTGGGTCTCCTAATGAGATATTTAATGGAAACTTTATGCCAGCACGCCCAGGAAAAGCTGAAAACTACAAACGAGCCCCGGTCTCCACTCAGTCCCTATGGCTTTGCCACTGTCCTAAAGTCACGGTTCTAACTTGACTGTCAGGTTCGGGTCCATCTGTACTGGAGACGTCCTGGGGCGCGTGTCCGTCTTCAGTCCAGTTATTCCTAGGAAGCCCCGGTCTAGGAGACCTGACCAGGAGCAGGGCGAGCCTGCAGCATGTGGTCAGGTGTGAGGGACACAGCAGGCACCTGAGAAAGCACAGGAAGGGATAGGAGGGTCCCAATCACAGCTCCCAGGGAGCAGAGGGGAGCAAGGCCCCCAGGGCAGGCAGGGAGAGGGTGCTGTCTGGGACACAGGGCTCAACCAGCTGGAGGGCTCAGGAAAGAGCCTGAGGGACTCCTAGGTGATTGGGCCCAGGACATCACCCAGGAAGCAGGTTCCGGGGACTGCTGCAGCCAGTGGATTTCCAGCAAGCGGAGGGGTACTAGTCCTGTGGGCACCCGGGACTGAGAGTTGGTCACCTTGGGCTGTCTGCCCTGGCCCGGGGCTGTAGGGGTCCATGGGCCAGTGAGTGGGTCCTGTCCAGCTGTCCCATAGAGGAGAGGTGTCCAGGAGGAAGCCATGTAAGGTGGTGTCCAGATCGACCACCTGAGGGCCCGGGAGGAGGTTAAACTGCACGTATATCAAGGGTGACTAAGCCCTTCTTCTGGTATGACTAGGTCTACTTATGTGGAAAATAAATGCCACCACCATATAAAGTGTAACCCTTCACTACAGCTTCATAGCTTAGGGTTTGAAAACCACAACCACGTTTCAGCTCCACACTATAGCCTGGCTTGGTAAGCAGACCCCCGAGACAGTCAGAGTGCCCCTAATTTAATATCCCACTATTTTCTGATTGTACCAAAATTATGATTCTTTTTTTTTTTTGAAAAAGTATGTCTGCAGCAGAACACAGCAACACACACCTGTCAGCTCGGCATTCCAGGGGTTAAGGCAGAAGGGACAGTGAGCTGGAGATCAGCCTGAGCAACTCAACAAGACCCTGTCTCAAAATAAAGATTTAAAAAAATAAAATAGAAGGGACTGGGGATGTTGCCTGGTGGTTGAGCTCCCTGGGTTGAACCCTCAGGTGCCAGGGTTGGGAGAGAGGGAGAGCATTTACACTTGAAAATCTGAATGAAATGAGGTAGCATCCCCTTCATCTTAAAGATGTTACCAGAGCTAGCTACCCGTTGTAAGTGAACAAAACCCTTGATGCAAATGTTCCTCTGATTTGTACCAGCAGGGAAAGAGGTCAGGCGTACTTGGTATTTGTTGCCCTGGCTTCTTTCTCTCCACCTTCATCAGAGGCCGCAGTCTCCTCGTTTTTAGTTTTTATTCTCGGCAGAGAAATGTCTGTTTTTTTGGTTAGGCACTGTAGCCTGGTCTCTCCCCTCCTCTCTCCTCCTTCCCCCTTCTCCCCACCCCGCCCCCACCGGGGATTGAACTGAGGCTCTCACAGGTGCCAGGCAAGTGCTTTCCATTGTGTGCACTTCTGTCGTTCATTTGCCTTGTTTTCGGGGAGGGGGATGGCTTCACGTCCTTTTTGTAGCAGCAGATTTAGCTGAGAACCCCATGGATCTGCTCACCCTTTGCCTCCACTGCCCTGCTGTGCCCTGACCTTTCTTTTTGGCAGGTGTCATCCAGGAGGGAGAGTGCTGGGCACTTATGGGTGGCTTTGGAGCACAGAGACCCTTCCTCTTTTTAACTGGTTTAGGTATTACTTTTTTACTAATGCGGTGCTGTGAATTGAACACAGGACCTTAGGTATACTAAAGAAATACTTTACTATTGAGCTACATGTCCAGGCTTTTAAAATTTTTTTTGGTACAGGGGATTGAACTCGGGTCCTTGCACTTGCGCAGCAGGTGGCGAAACCACTAAGCTAAATCCCCAGCCCACCTTTTTAATTTTTTAACTCTTGAGACCGAGCTTGCTAATCTGCTAAATTACGCATGCTGGGTTCCAATGTGCCATCTTCCTGCCTCAGCCTCCAGAGTGCCGGAATTTCACAGGTGTGCCACTGTGGCCTATAACAGAGACCCTGTTTGAAGCAAGGCTCTCTTGCAACAAGGAAAAGTATGGTATGAGGTAGTGATTTGCACATTCAAGGATGAAGTAAATGTGGAAACTGGGGGTCCTGCAGGCTTGTTTGAAAGTTCTTGCCAGCCAGCTTCAGGGTGTATTCATCCTGGTTTTGGTCAGGCAAGGGCATCCTCCTCCTTGTAGTGCATGAAAGATCTCAGTCCACCTTACAGAGCAGCATAGGCCTCATCCATCCTGTATCGGAATGCATTGCCAACAAAGAGGAATTTGTCTGGGAGTTAATTTAAACCCTTGCTGGAATGGGTGCTAATTTGATGGGTGAAGAGGAACTCGGGGAAGTCAGCAAAGTCACTGGGGGTCAGAATTGTGATGGAGAGGGGCCAGGGATTTAGCTCAGTGGTTCCACCGCCTGCCTCGAAAGCGCAAGGACCCCAGTTCGATCCCTGGTACCAAAAATAAAAAAGCAAGTGATGGAGAGGAGGCTGTTATGGGCAAGATGAATTTTGCTGTCTCCATTCCTGAACAGATCTCTTGTGACAGATTTGGGGTAGCAGTGAACTGAGAAGGAAGCTGTAAGGAGCTCTCAGAGACCCCCTACTGGGTTAGGTATTATTGTTGTTGTTGTTTTCTTTGTTTGCTTTTTGAGACAGTATCTTACTATACAATTCAGGGTAGTCTTGAACTTACTAAGTAGCCCAGGGTGGCCTCAAACTCACAGTGATCCTCCTGCTTCAGCCTCTCAAGTGGTGGGATTGCATGTGTGTACCACCACACCAGGCTCCCGACTATTTTAAGAGGCTTGGAAAATGGCAGATCCTGAGATTAACGATTAAAATCCACCGCACTGGTGCAGTAGAAAACAAGGTAGTGTTAACTTCTCGACCAAGGTAGCTGGTTACTCCGTACTGGTTTGTGGGCCTCACATCTGTAACCCAAGCACACTGGGAGGCTGAGGCAGGAGGATTGCAAGTTCAACCCTAGGCTGGGCTTTTAACAATTTAGCCAGAAGATCTCACAAAATGAAAGGGAAAAAAAAGTGCTGGTGATGTAGCTCAGGGCCAATGCAAACGTTCTGGGTTCAATTCCCAGTACTGAGAGGAACAAAAAGATTTCACACTGGTATCAGTGTCAATTACAGGTGCATCTTTCAGTGTGTAGGGTTTTTCTTCCTTGAGATCAGGAGCAGCTAAAGGCATCTGACGTTTACTTCATTGGAGGAGAGCATATGATTTCTCTAAGAAAGGACATCAGTGCTCTATCTTTTTTTTGTTGTTTTTTTGGTACCGGGGATCGAGCTCAGGTCTTTGCGCTTGCACAGCAGGTGGCAAAACCACTGAGCTAAATCCCCGGCCCTCTATCTTGTTTAAAAAAAAAAAAAAAAATTTAAGCACAACTCAGAAAGATCTTATTTCTCTTCCTGAATTCCTCCGAATCCCCAAGGTCTACCTGGCCTTTGGTCCCCATACCATGCCTTAGCTTTTCAGGGATGAGACCCAAGGAAAAATGCAGGAGAGAGCTGGAAGTGGTGTTTGGAAATGTGTTTCTCTGTCTTTTTATTTTTATTTTTTTTGGAAGTGGGAATCAAACTAAGGACCTTGCACTTGAGAGGCAGGTGCAGCAACACTGAGCTACATGCTAGGCCCTAGAAACATGTCTCTGAAGATGTGGTTTAAAGCCTGACCCGTCTGAGGGAGGGCTGACTCATTTAAAGCTGTTTTTCGACTGCCTCATAGCAAGTGAGATAAACAGACCCAAATATCTGAGATTTTGTTGCTTTTTGCTCTGAGCCACTCCACAGGTGGATTTATTCGCAGATAGTTTAGGAGCCCCGGAAGGGTCCCTGTAGTTCAGCATTTTGCCAGGCAGTAAGAAAACAAATGTCCTAGGACCTTAGTGAAGGGTGAAGTTTCCAAGGGACAGAGTTGGAATGGACTGAGACGCTCCCAAGAGAAAAAGTGGACCACAAGGAGAACAGAACGACCTTAGAAGAAGGCAGGGGAAGAAAGGTTGTAGCACATGATCCGGGGAATGAATGCCATGCAGAACAGGGAGCTTCCGGAAGAACTTTAGCCCAGGAAATTCCTTTCCAGGAAGCTGCACTGGAGAACCACCTTGGAGAGGACGCTGGGAGGGGTGAGACGCAGGATCCGTCCTTACCGCTGCAGGCAGAGGCTTTTCCAGCGCTCTGTCCGTCCGGCAGTGCAATGGATTGATCGATCGAAACGATAGGAAATGAGATATCAGGTGCTCAGTGAGCGCTGTGTGGGTGCTAGGAGCCAGAGGACACAGGGGACACGGGACTCGTGGGACGCAGCGTGGACACAGCCTGAGAAGTCCAGAGCACCTGCACCCTGTCCCACCCCGCCACGTCCCTGCCGTCACTGCCACCTCCACCAGGCGCCGCCACATCCGCACTCTGCCTCCTCTCCCTTGGAGGACCCCTTGTGGCTCTTCCCAGGGACCCGTGTGCTCTCCCTGGTACTATTTGCATGAAGCTAGGAGAGGGCGGGCAGTTGTCAGAAGTGGTACGGACCCGGCTGGACTCTGGGTCTGTCGAGTTCAGAGCCTTCCTTCTGCTCCTATGCACATAGGCTCTCCATACTGAGCTGAGATGCCCCCCTCATGGCCAGGACCAATTCCTTGTAGTGCCAGCTACAATTTGAAAGTTCTGTTGAACATTGTATCTGATTGTGTGTAACTCATTTGTAATGGAGGAACTATATCAGACTCCTTCAGTTACTATGGTAGGTGACTGATTGACCATGGATCATTAAATAATTTTTTGTTTTTACGTAAAAAGAAATGCAACATTGACATTCCGGAGGAGTAACTCTGGATGTCTTTTTTTGTTTCTTTTTTCTTTTTGGTGGTGGTGGTGGGTTACCACTGGGAATTGAACTTGGGGCTTTTGCACTGAGCTACATTCCTAGCACCTTTAAAATTTTTTAAAATTAATTATTTATTTTTTTACCTGTTTATTCTTTGAGACAAGGTTTCACACTAAGTCACTAATTTGCCCAGTATTGTTGAATAGCACAGGAAACAAACCAGAGCAACATTTTTATCAAGTGTCATGTACACACATACGATAAGAATCTTCGGCTTGTTTATTTTGCTTTTTTGGTTTTTTTTTTTTTGGTACCAGGGATTGAACTCTGGTCCTTGTGCTTGCGCAGCAGGCAGTGAAACCACTGAGCTAAATCCCCGGCCCTATTTTGCTTTTTTGAGATAGGGTCTCGCTATGTAGCCCAGGATGGCCTCAAACCTAGGGATCTTCCTGCCTTAGCCTTGCGAGGCTTACAGGTACAGCACTGCGCTCAACTGCGCCCCACTGCACCTGCCCACTTTGCTATTTCATTTCCTAGAAACGGCTGATTGGGTCACCAGTTCCCATCAGCTCCTGTCCCGTGGCGCTGTGTCTCCATACAGGTGAGGTGAATACCATGCACCATTTCTCTTGCTATCACTCTTGCCTTGTCCCCCCCCCCCAGTCCCTCCAGACGCCCACGCCCCGCTGCGCGTGCACCGTGTGACCACGCGGAGTCCCAGCCACGCGATGTGGCCTACCCAGCGCTCCACATGCCTCAAGCAATGCGGCAGCGCCACGTGGATCCAAGCCCCAACACTCAGGCATAAGGTAGGACGGGAAAGGGACATATTTTCCCCTAAAAGTTCAAGACAAGAGAATGTTTTGTACCACTCAGCTGCCAGTTATTCTAAAGGGCAATGATAAGAAATTTTTCAGAAATTTAGCGAGAACAAAAGAAATATAAAACCGACTTTGGAAGGGGTGGGCGGCGGGGGACAAGGTGGTTAGACAGTGTAGGAAGTTTTTCCTATTTTCTGAACTAAATAAGTCAATGTTGGTTTGCTTTTCTGAATCTCATTACACGTCTTTTTGCTACAGTGAGATTTCCTCCACTAATATTTGACTATTTCTGAATCATACTTGAAATCCAAATTATGAGCTGTTATCCAGGTAACAAACAGAAAATTACTGACATTTCTTTGTACGCTTCCACCCTAGACCTGTTATTTTCTGGTTTTTAACATTTTAGGATTCAATCCACAGCTGCGGCTGATGCGGAGCTAAACCCTTTTGAATGAGACCAAAAAATGTGAATTTTCAGACAGCATTGACTAGATCTGTTGGTTTTTTTTTTTTTTTTTCCTGCCAGCTGATAGTTACTGAAAATAGTTTTGTAAATAACTTATCTGTGGGCAGGAGTTTAGCTCAGTGGCACTGTGCCTGCCTTGTAAACTCAAGGTCCTGAGTCCAATCCCCAGTACCAAAAAAAAAACCACACAGAAAACCCCCCAAAAAACTTATCTGTAGGAATTCTCATCAGGTCAGCTTGCTTTGTGTCAGTTTGAGGAAAACAAGCACTTACCACTTAATGTTCTGGGAGAAATGTTTTGTAATGCTTGGGCAGGAACCTTCTGGTCCGGAGTTGGAGGCTGCTTCCCCAAATTCTGTACTCTCTCCTGCTTCAAAGAGCAGCTTCCACCAGGCTTTTGTAATGACACTGGAGAGAAGAACGATGTTGAATTTTGAGTGCAGTACTTCCTTTCCAACACCGCCCTTGCTAAAAATTCAGCATGCATTCCAGCATCCCAGTAAACAAGGAACATATTGCACAAATTAGTTCTTTGGCTCATCGTGTTTATGTAACAGGTTTGTTTTGTGATTGAGAGGGATTACAGTTTTCTGAAAACCAGTGGTTTGAGGTTCTCTTCTCCCCACCTCCTTTGTCTGGGTTTTTGCTTATGAAAAGTCAACTTATATTAGCAGGGATGGAAATGACAGGAAGCCTTAAAATGTCAAAGGCTATTTCTTCACGGCACACAGGAGAGGAATATTGTTTTACTTGGCTTTGAGTGTATTCTGATAATGAAGAAATGAAATTGCATGTTAGTTCTGTGTATTTTAATTTCTTGACATAGGGAGGCCAAGATAGAATTTAGCTGGTTCCAAGGAAATTAAATATTTGATTTTTATCCTCATTGCCCACTGGCTGTAGGCCTGGCAGATGTGGAAACAGAAATTCAAGTGCTGACAAATGTAGAGACTAGAGACGGAAGATAAGCAAGCCTTGATGTGGTTAGCTCCCTTCTGCAGGACTCTTGTCCTTTTGATCTTTGTTAAGCACTAATGGAAGTTCCGGGGATTTAGCTTAGTGGTTCAGCCACCTGCCTCGCAAGTGCAAGGTTCTGAGTTTGATCCCCGG